>CM052718.1:10896505-10917022 GCA_028551405.1 Uromys caudimaculatus
GATTTTAAGCTGTGATTAACATGAGATCAGTACCACTAAAGGAGAACATTTGCTTTACTGGGACAATCAATACTGGTTACCTGGGCATGAGTCTTTAGCTGTGATTAACAAGGTTAGAAACATTGAGGTGCAATCTGGGAGTGTTACCTTAGGGCCAGCGCACAGAAGCTTTGGCCCAGAGGGGTCCCAAAGCTGCATGTCATGCTGGCAGCCCAACATGGCAATGTGTAAGAGTCTCGAATGTATAGGGCTTTGAATCCATGACGGAGTGGCTGAAAGCACTTGAGGCTTGGTACCATGAGAACTCAGAAGATGCCATTGGTGAAGGTTCAGCATCAATTGCAGTGGAAACCCTCGGAAACAAAGGGTCACGGAGAGAGCCATATGGTAGGGTTCTGAATCCATGAAAAAGAAGCCAAGAAGTCACTGGTGAAGGGGAAGCTGTGGGGTTCCCAGCATATTGAATATGCCAGGACTTTGGGACAACCAACAAGGATAGTATCAACTACTGAGTAGAGGTGGCTTGGGCCTAAGAGATGAGCTATGTGTGCTATGAACAGAAAAGCTCAAGAGCTGGAGCTGCAGAAGTCCTTTGAGAATCCAGAAGATTAGGAGTGGCTCCCAGAGGAGGACCTTGAGCTACAGGTTTTAATTTACACTATGGGGGTTCACTTTTTCCTCAGCTTAATTATGATTGTACACTGGTTCTTCCCTCTTGGAATGAGAAAATATTTAACTTATTTTGGATTATATAGGAGCCCACAGTTAGGAGGAGACTTTGAACTTTTAAAGAGATACTGAATTTTCAAAAAGACTAACTTCAGATTGTTGATTCTTTGAAAGATTGTGGAACTTTGGAAAGTGGGCCTATGTTTTCATGTTGTGATATTAACATGAAATTTTGGTGTTGCTACAAAAAAGAAATGGTCATGGTTTAATAATGATATATTTGTGTGTCAAGATGACCAGCAGACAATTGTGTTAGCTTTCTTTTCTCTGTTTTCATCTGGGACAAGGAAACTTCAACTGATAATCTGCCTCTATAAGGGTCTGGAGGCAAGTTTGTATAGCATTTTCTTGATTAACAATGGATGTAAAAGGGCCCCACAAACTGTGAGTGCTCCCGCCACCAGGCAGGTGGTCTTTGGTTGTTTAAGAGAGAAGAATAAGCAAGCCACAGGGAGCACGTTAATAATCAGTGTTCCTCCACGGCCTCTGCGTTAATAATCAGTGTTCCTCCACGGCCTCTGCTTCAGTTCTTGTCTCCAGGTTCCTACCCTGAGTTCTTGCCTTTCACAACGGACTACAGCCATAAGCTAAAACACACTTCCCTCACCAAGTTGCTTTTGTTCATAATGTTTTATCATAGCGATAGAAAGCAAACCAAGATAGAAGCCAGAGGACTTCTGAGATGGGGGTGGTAGGACTTGGTATTCTGATTCTATGTAGGGGACCCAGAGGAAATTCTTTAAAATATTTCATTTCTAACCCTAAGGAAATCCAAAAGGTAGAAAATACAGTTAGAGAGGATGGTAATCTGCACAGGAGTATCTCAGCCTTCCTCACACTGTTTCCTGTCTACTCCCTAAACCTGTAAGACCTGTGCATGGGAATCTGCAGACAGCTGACTCCTAATTGCTGCTTTGTTTCCCAGGCCATTCATTCTGATCTTCTGTTTGTCTCTCTTTATGTCTCTTCTAAATCTTGCATTCTGAAGACTCCTCCCTGTCCCTTGTTCCTCTTCCTTCTCTCCTTGTGTCCCTCCCCTGTACAACATTCTTCTAACTCCTTTGACTTCTTTGTCTTGTCACTCTATCTTCTCCTCCTGAATCTACCTTCTAGGATAATAAGATGATGTTAATTAATGTATTTGTTGATACATGTTAAATATATTATGTATAATATGTTAAATATTGTGTTAATGATGAATTAAATATATCTCTAGCCAAATGTTCTTTCTGAACTCCACAGCTATCAGACCACTTATGTTCTTGACATTTATGCTTGGGTGCCTGATGAGCTTCTCAAAAGCATGCAATTTCTGAGTCGTCTGTCATTTTCTCCTGTTCTTCCCATTCCAAGACACAGTACAAACATCTACTCATTGAGAAATCCTGAGAGGCCATCTTTTATACTCAAAAGATCATATACTTGCTGAAAAGATCAAATTGACACCAGTCAGGAAGTCTGGTCTGCACTACATACATTTCAGATTTATGTTTTCTCTTGATTACTTCATAAGCTTATACTATTATAAGGTAGTTTTCAATTCTTCAAGCCCGCTTGTCCCCCATTCCCTCCATCCTAATGAACGATTCCCTCAAACTGCTTCTGCTGCTGTGTGAACCTTATGCAGATAGCCAACATTTTTACCTCCCTAACTGCATTCTGAATCCATCTACTGATTGCCATCTTCGCTGTCAATAACTGAGATAAAGCCATCATTATCTCTTGCTTACACGGTTAAAGCAGACTAATGGAAGATTCCATATTTACTCTGCTATCCATACTGAGAAATGGTTTTTAAAAATGTAGATGTTATCTTATTACTTACTGATAGAAAATATCCAGTGTTTTTCCACTCTAATAAATATTTTAGGTCTTCAATAGGGCATACTCTGTCCTGTTGGCCCCAAACCAACTCCCCAGCCTCATCTGAGTCTCTTTTTGTCTGACATTACTACATTTTGACCACAATGGGAAGATTCCTAATTTTAAAAATTATGTACTCTTTGCCAGGAAAGTATTCATCAAACATCGTCTTGGCAGGCAGCTTTGTCTTTTAGACTGTGTTTTCTTTATTGCCACCCTTAAAATTAGAATGTCCCCTGTAGGTCACCCTAAATCAGCTTTATATCTGGTGCTCTACCAAAATTATAACTAATGATATACTTGTGCAATCATAGTTATTTACTAACTGTTCCACTAAAATATAATTTCTACTACAGGGAAAACCATATTTGCCTTTTTTGCTTTTATCTGATTCAACAACCTCTACGGACCCTTGGCTTCCTTGAACACTCTTCTGTTGTAGAGTCCCATTAAGGATTGTCCTATCATAGCTCCTGGCTACCTGTTGCTAATGGTAGTAAGCCTAGCTGTCATGCCCACCTTTTCTCCAGGACAGATCCTTGGTGCCTGACTCCTGGTCTTCTGGTTGTAAATATTGGGGTAGGGAGTCTGTAATGAAGATGATAGCCAGCTCTGGGGAACTCCTGCCATGGCTCTCTTTCCAGGCTGTGTTTCACAGGACAGGCCTATTTTTAGATTCTTGGTAACAGAGTTCTCATGTGCTTCCATCTACCTTGGGGAAGCCTCCTCGGTTAGGAAGACTGTTAAGTGTTCTAACACTTTTGTAATTTCACACAGATGATTTAAAATAGAAGGGATTTTTAAGTGGAAATTGAAGAGCAGTTTTTATCCTTGTTTTCCAATGTACCTTCTTCCTGTCCCACTTGGTTTTAAGGACAGAGGTTTGTTGTCTATGGAATGGTAGAAGGAATAGTTTCTGTTTTGTATACCCTGAGCCTAAATGCCACATTGTACCCTTACAAGCTGTCCACATCCAAGCTACATAAGTGCCTACCAAATGACAATTGAGATAACAGTATGAAAAAAAGAAAAAAAAGAAAACTAGACAGAGAGCATCCTCTGGAGCCACATAAAGTCCCAGCAAGGACTTCAAAGACCCTGTCTACATGGCACACAGGCAGTGCAGAGCACCCAGGAGATAGCTTTACATTGTGTTTGTCTAGTCACTGGTGAACTCACAGATATCCCAGAGTCTTCTTGTTGTATAGGTTTTAATGACTCAGAAAATATTATTTTCCACTAGCAGGGCCGTATGTAGAAATACAAGATTACTATTTGCCCCCCAAACATGTACTTTCCACTGACTTGTCTACCTGCAGACATGCCTCAACCACATAAGAAGCTTACACATATATTTAATTTATTGATGTTCAATTATAAAATTATGTCATTATAAAATAAATCAGAATGACACATGTACTAAAGCTCACACTGTTTTTCAGCTCCTGAGTGGAACAGAGGATGCATGGGAGACAGGTTCCCACAACGACTGATTTCATCTGCATCCTTGGCATTATCCCAGGGCATGTCTGTGGACAGAGCATTTGTTTGGCTTTTGTTGAATGACCAATGTATTCAGTTAGACTGCCTTTCTTTGAGATGTTTGCTGGATGTACAATTACATATTGTTTTTCTTTTTCTCTCTAACTTGAAAGATGAAAGCAATTCTTTGAAGAAGCAGGTTTTATGGGGAAGACACAGGATATGTTCTGAATTGACAATGAGGGCAGGCGTGGAAGCACACGCCTTTAATCTAAAACTCAGGAGGCAAAGTCTGGCACATATCTGTGAGTTTGAGGCCAGCCTAGTATACATACTGAGTCTCTGGCAAGCTAAGGTTCTACAGAGACCCTGTCTCTAAAACAAAGAAGCAAACAAGCAAACAGACAAGAATAAGGTTTTCTAATGTGAGAAATGTCAAGCACGTGTGGTGAAAATCATTTAGGCAAAGTAATAAAGGATACAGAAGGCTCTGGCCCAGTTCTTCATTCTGCCTGCTGGTAACTGTCTCACAGAGTTACCAGCCCCTTCCTAGAACGTCTCCTCACCTGGCTTTGGAATCTCTCCACCTTTGCCTCTTGCTTCTTAGCTACTTCCTTTCTACGTGCTCAACTGAAATATTGAAAGATCGAAGGAAAAGAAACCTCTCCTTATTTCCTTTCCAGAAAATTTCAACCAGTCAAATAGTTTGATCTGGCATGTAAGATGAATTCAAACTTCCAACTGATCAATTTGTATGTGCTTCCCATTTGGATTAGAGTAACTAACGATGTCTGGAACACAGGCAGTCTGCATGTGAAAATGCCTTTCCTCCAAAAACGTGACCTTCTCCCTGTCTTCCTTACCCTAGTAAAGGATGCAAGTCTCCACCCATCTGATCTCTTCATGCTAGAGTTTACAGTTTCTTCTTCCTCAACGGCCACTAGAACATTGCTTTATATTTGGCAAATATAGTTCTGGACTGTTTCTTTGCTGCCGTTGTTAGCCTTGCCCAAGTCATCCTCCTCCTTTCCACCGGCTATTATGATAGGCTTCTGAAGAAGTCCCTTCTCACCTCCCACCAGGGCAGCACTGTTAGAGTAACCATCACGTATGGATTGGCTTAAAATGGTCCATTATTTTCTTAACACCATGTTGATGTTGCTACATATCAACAGAGTGCAGTAGGTTTTATATCTTTACTACACACATCTTTTGCTATTTTCCCTTAGTGACTACATCCCAGTCACCCTAGGTAACCCATGTTCACCCCAACACAGGCTGCTCCTGGGACTTGCTGCTCTGTTGGTAGAGCATCACGGCTGCCACCAGCCTCTTTTCTTAGCTACCTTTAGACCATCCCTAAAGTGGCTGTGCCTTGCAATCCCCTTGTAGTTTCCTCTGGCAGCATCTGTTTTTACTCTCTGACTGTGCTGCTGTGCTAGGGTAGCTGCTCTGCTATTCAATCTGTTAGTGCATGGCCCTTTTCTGCAGGGAACTAAGCTAGTTTGCATTAAACACATATTTTTGTGAGGGCTTATTTAATACCTCCCTTGTCTGTGGCCGGGATCTCACTTACCTATGCAGTTCTGCTGCTTAACCTTGTAGAAGGCACACGAAAGATACCAAACATATTTCATGTAGGATATGGTACAATTGCTCCATTTATTAACAGAATTGGATTCTTTAAGGTCAGAAATTGGCAGCTGTACTAGACAAGGCATGGGTTCTTTCCAAATAAATAGTTTATGTTCATATTCAATTTCAGATTCTGGCTATGGATTCTTACATGGTATGCTTGACTTCAAATAGTTTTTCACTACAACCACCCGAATTTGTTGTCTCCTTGACTTGCTCCTCCTGCTCCATCTTGAACCTACTTTGATCCGCGGTACACAGCACTTTGAACCCTTTGGCTTGCACCGTGCAACCTGCTCTGAAACTCCGTGCCAGCTCACGCTCACATAAGTGAGAGAGGCTCCTTTTCTCCACGATCCAGCTTAATTCTGTCCCTCTTGACACTATTGTTTGTCAGATTCCCACCTAGAGCATCAGCCTAAGACAGAACATTCATCAGCCAATATTGATTCCAGTTAAATCCCTTCTCTTGGGATGCCCGCTTCAACATATCTACTACTTCTGGGCCAACATAAGCTACTTCCAGGCCAGCTTTTATTCTTCTAGTCTAAGACGTTTCAACTACTTGGAGCAGAGATCCCTAGGCTCCACTCCTACGGATGGTATCTGGAAGTCTGAGGCACAGCCCTCAAACTTACTTTTCAAACAAGCTCCGCAGGAATTCCATCATTGATAATGTCTGAAAATATGCCTTGAAGACATCCCTTTAATAGCTTGAGACAAGCTTGTTAAAATCTAGTAGGAAGCTGTGGATTTAAAAACACCATGATTGCTTTCGAATCTCTTAGGAGCTGATGGCAGCAGTGGTGGCGCAGGCCTTTAATCCCAGCACTAGGGAGGCAGAGGCAAGCGGATTTCTGAGTTCGAGGCCAGCCTGGTCTACAGAGTGAGTTCCAGGACAGCCAGGGCTATACAGAGAAACCCTGTCTCAAAAAAACCAAAAAAAAAAAAAAAAAAAAAAGAGCTGATGAACATGATCCAAGTGAGTTCTCCATTCTTGTTTAAGTTAACATATTCCTTTTCTATTACATAATCCCTCTGTCTTATAAGCCTGCTTATATGGCTGCTTGCATTTTCCGTTATGACATTTAAAAACAGTGCTATTTTGCTGTGGTCGACTGTTTTTCATTGGCTGATGTGCACTATAAATGCGTAAGAGTTGGTGTATGACAACCCAGCTTTTGTCTTGGGCATGGTATCTACTATCTATAAACTCATTCCAATCTTCTGGCAAGCTAAAAATGTACCAGAAAACATATTTATAATGTCAATCTTATTTGATGTATAGATTAGCCCAATGAAAACAGTAGCATATTGTCTGTCATACCTCGTCATTAAAAACTGTTATAAAAGAAAAATTGTTAAGCACAGCACTTCGTTTTATACGTCTACTTACTGGTTGGCATGAGGCAAAAACCTGGCATTAAATTATGCGAATAAAATGCTGAAACTAGAACACTTAATTTCTTCCAGAATAGTAAAAAGTTTTGTTTGCAACTTGTAATATAATAATAATAATAATTATAATGATGATGATAATAATAAAATGGCTTTAGTCAGTTTTCAGGAGAACCAACAGAAGTAGCAGGTTAGATGCCAATATGTACTCAAAGCAAACAACACGCACACAGACACACACACACACACACATACACACCCAGACACACACACACACAAACACACACACACAGAATGCTTTTATTTTTATCCATATATATTTATAGCATATTAAATATGTGTACATACATATACATGTATTCATACTACTATATTTAAAAACAATTAGTTTAAGGAATTATCTCACAGATATTGGCATAAGTCCGGCAAGGAAGAAATCCCCAGCTGGAAGGGCTGAAAATTAGAATTTGTACAAGGAAAGCATAATTCTCATAGGTGACAGCGTGATGCTGCCCGTATGGCCAGTGATATACATAACGTGTTTTTCTTAAAACAAGCTAATTGAGATGCTAACCACATCTTCAAAATGTCCTTACAGCAACACCCACATCAATGTTTGTTTAAATTGCTGGATACTTGAGACCAGCCAAGTCCACACATGAAATTAGTTGCCATACTCCAGGACAAAATAAATCCAAAGGGCTTCCATGATTCAACCACAGTCCCCCGTCCTCCCCTCAGGGACCGGAGCCTCCTCCAGTCACCATGTGAAGGGAGAAATGTTGGAAACAGCCCCATGTTCTCTGTTCTCAGGCCATATTCCCACCCTGTGTCTTCCTGTGACTCTTGGTATTGTTGCTAATGTTGATGTTTTCTTTTGAAGCAAGGTTATACAAAAACCTAAAATAACCTAAAGCTTGTGCTATGCAGGCTTGGAACTCTCTGTGGAGACCAGGCTGGCCTTGAACTCATAGACATCTACCTGCCTGTCCTTTCTGAGGGCTGGGATTAGAGAACTATACACCATGCTGGTTCTTAACGGCGACTCAAAAGTGTCATCTCAAAAGCTTCTGTCTGTCTAGTGAGTTTTGTTTGATTCTGGGCATATTATTTTTTGATGCTTCTGTTCCCTTCAAAGAATTTTTCTGCACTCAAGAAATGTTTATTAAGAAAAAAAATCAAAATTAAAACATGGAACTTGTTCATTTAGTTAATCTTCCAGCAAAAGGTCTCAAGTAACATCTTCACCTAAAGCTACAATTGTTTATTTGTATTCTCTCATCACATTATTTACATAAATACCCATAGTATTTAATAAACAAGATACTTGAAATTTTGGCAATGTGACATTTGGGTAAAATTCCAGGGAAACTTAATTTTAATGACAATATTTTTTTTTTCCGGTCGTATTTAAATTATAGATTTTTTTTCTCACCAGCAATTCAAGGAAAAAGAAAGAGAGTTATTCATTTTCTGATTCAAGGGGAAGGCTATAAAACAGCAGGAACTCGGGCAAGCCAGCAGCCAATCTATCTTGAAAGAAGTAAACCCCTATCCACTCTGCAGTGGCTGGTACTACTCCTCCCTAACAATCCCCCATTTAGCTATGCAAACAAACTGCTCTTTGTGCTTTGTTTATGCTATAACTAAGCCATCCCTCTCAACACACTTCAGAAACTCAGAAATAATGTTGCTGTCTCTCACAGACATAACGAAAGCTATTCACTCTAAGTGCTACTGGGAGAGCATGGTCACCTGCCCTGATGATCTCTCTGTGCCACCAATGGGAAATTGAACCACACTTATTTAGTCAAGATAGCGAAGATATTTCGGCTTTTCCCGTGTCTGCATAGAACTCTAAACTATGAAAATGCAAGAAAATTAATCTAAATTTACTCACTTGACTTCTCACCAATCCCTAAGTATTTCTAGTTCTGACCTAATGAGGGAGGGTTTAAACCAGCGGGTCTCCACCTTCCTGATGCTACAACCTTTTATATGGCTCCTCATGTTGTGGTGACCCCCAACCATAAAACCATTTTCATTGCTACTTCATAACTGAAATTCAACTACTGGTGTGAGTCATACTGTAAATATCTGTGTTTTCTGGTGGTCTTAGCTGACTCCTATGAAAGGTGTTCAACACCCAAATGGGTTATAACCTACAGATTGAGAATCCATGGTTTAAAAAAAAAAAATGGATGCAGTGACAACACTTTATGAGTGTTCTGATTAAAATAAGTACCAGATTTAGAGAAAGCAGAAATAATAGAGTAATCTGTCTGAAGGACTGAGCAAGATGTAAGACGGTAAGAACAATTTCATTCATTTGAGAGATTTAAGAAGAATAGATATTTTCCCGGTGCCAGACAGGAAGAGGCAGCCACAGGTAGGAAGCAGTAGAGAATGGCACACTCGACTTCCATTATGGAATGGAAAGACAAGGTGGGAGACATCACTTAGAGACAGCAAATACTACATTATCTCCTACCTCAGGGATTTAACAATGTGATTCTTGAAGTTCCAATGTGTCTCATTGCTTGGTTCTACAGTATCTGCACCGTCTGGTGGCCCCAACATGCTAGGTACTAAACTGTTGAAACAATTAATTAATTTAAAATTAAAAAAAAAATAATACTGGCAGCAGGTTTGCTACCCGCCTCAATGGTTTATGTGTCCGAATGAAAGACACCGGAATAGCTGGGCCACTGTCTAACCTCCATGTGGTTAATCCTGAGTTATTTACTAAATTCTTTGTTCTACTGAGCAGCCCTCTGGGCCGTGCTCTCCCAGCTCCTTCCCATGGCGGCTATGCCTCTCTGTCCTGCACTATTCTCAGGCATGGCGTTTCTCCTCTCCCCCATACTCTAATGGCATGGCAGAATTCTCTCCCCCCCCCCCCCCCACACACACACACTCTCCTGACATAGTGGATCTCCTCCTTCTCCTTTCTGCTCCTGCTCCCAGTCCCAACACTGGGAAATCCTACATCCCGCCTCTGTCTTTCCTCCTCAGCTATTGGCTGTTGGTATCTTCATTTACCAATCAGAGCCAACTGGTGGCAGGTTCCCAGAAACTACATGCAGACACTCATGCCAGCAGTTTTTGGAGGAACAAAACTGCATTCATAATACAAGCAACTACACTAATCAAATATTTACTTCTAAATACAAAAATGATAACATTTTCTGAATACTTATGCTACGTTGTCCATGTTAGAGCAGGTTAAAAATATGCTATATACCTATAATTATGCCAAAATAAATAATTATAAATCAAGACAAAATATAAGATAACTTATTTAAATCATGATTAAAAAATCATGCAGAAGTAAAGAGTTTGAAAATTATGTAAATCCTGTTTCTTATCTGTAGCGTATATGCCTATCCTCAGGTCCGTCAGGGTCAATTATTGTAGTATATTGTCTTGAAACATTTTTCTTTTGCTGTTTTCTTTAACGTCGTGATTTCCTACTGTTATGTATCCATAAATTTTCTATCTCAAAGAGATATCCACATGGGAAACACTGAATTAAGCTGAGAGATCACTTCTACACATAGTAAGGGATCAAAGTTAAAAAAATAATGTCTGGAAATAATACAAAAACTTAGGTTAAGAAAAATCTAAGATCATTGTGGCCGTCTTAAAAGCAAATTTTGCAGTTGTTGTTAAATGTTAAAAATAACTAATTGATAAACTAAATACATATTTTCTATGTGAATGTGTGTAAATCTGTCCCAGAACACTTAGCTCAGTACAAAATTACTACCTCTAACTCTGAAAAGAAACGAAATAGCTCTAACAACATAAAACATTTGAGGAAAACGCGTGTTGCTCCCTTAGCCCTGGGTGTGGAAACCCTCGCTTTTGCAGGTTGTATCGAACACTGAAACAGATCTTGTTGATATCCCCTCAGGAATACAGAACTGGATCACCAGTGTTCCCAAAGGGCCTCCCTGCTGTGTGAGTTAAGGTCACTGTTAGGAAACAGGCAGGAGCTGTCTTCTAGGATCTTTATCCAGTGAGTATTTTTAAGAGGAGCTTTTGAAAGAGAAAATTCCTGGAGAAATGTGAGAAAGTTACAGGACTCCATTTGCTTTGTTGAGTGGAAGTACAGGAGAGATAGAGGCAAAAGCCTCCCCTGAGGTCTAGTCTAGAGTGCTTGCTTTTAGGAAGAGGCTCTGGCGCTCTACTCTTTTCTGCGGATTGCTGAGTAACAGAGTCCCAGAGACCTGCAGTGTTGCTGGGCCCTGGGGATGCGCAGCAGTGAGATGGTAAAAGAGAAGAGGGCAAAGACGACCCATCTTCTTACCTACAGTGTGGGTCGTGCTCAGGGAGTGGCTCTACTTCCTGTCCCTGGTAGCCCATGTGGTTGGAAGCCATTACCTGGAGGCGAGGCCTTCTGAGGACTTTCCTCATACAATGAAATGACAGTAGTCAGGAAGTGATAATGCTCATTTGGTTTAATGGATTGTGGTTTCCTGTAGCTGAGATAGCACCTAATAGGGGAACACCAGGGTAGGGAGAGTCCTCCAGTTCTCAAAGAAGGGATGACGGGAACAGGCACACCTTTTCTCTGTTCTGTAAATTGATGCTGGCAGCTGCAGCGGCAGCAACAGCCACTTTCTATTCGGCTGCTGGGCCTGCTCCTCTTAAATGGCATCGAGGCCATCCCTTCTACTCCATCTTTGGAACTTTCATTCTCTGGGTAAAACATAAAGTTTGTATTCCATTCTGTTTGTTTGAAGTCAGTGGTATAATTCTATAATACATTTGACATGTTATCTGTCACCTAGACTCTCGACTGCTGGATTTATAGTTAACCTTAAGTTTCTTTGGTATTGTAGAACATACCAGCGGTCACATTTTTCATGTACAGCTGATGCCAAACCTAAAAATAAACATACATAGACAGGATCGTCGGCGATATATAATGGAAAAAAATACAGTAGGTAACTTTCACAATGAATCAAGACAATGTAAATTAAGGAGCAGTTTGATACTAAGATCTATTAGTGTTGTAACACTACTGTAGAGTGTTTCCCTCTGCTCCAGAAGAAGAGAGAACAGTTAAGCTAAGAGCAAAGGCTGACTGTGGAGGGCCTTGCAGTCTTTCAGGTACTGGGCTGGGTAGTGAGCCCCAAAGCACCAGGATCGTAAGTCCTGAGCAGCAGTCAGGTGCAACCTTCAGCAAGACATAGATTTACTTAAGTCAATAAATCTATGTCTTAACAGTCTCAATTGTTAAAATATATGAGCCTATGAGGGACAACTTCATTTAAACCACCACAGTTACTTCTCTTCTCTTTTCTTTTTTCTTATTTTTCCCATAAGTGTGCTATATTCATGTCTTTGGGAAGTCTGCACAGACTTCTCTAAACTTCCTGGGGATGCTGTCTTTCTTCCGCACAAGGATCCTCAAACAGACCTTTTCTCTTTTCACAAGTACTAGTGGAGATTTAGAATTAAAAGATTTGAGTTTTTTTCACTATAGTACAATGTCTCATACAAATATATTTTATCTCATCATTTTGAGAAAGAAGAGAGCAATTATTTCAGGAGTTCAGGAAAATTCTCAGTAATTTAAGTGTTATTCACTGATAGGTGATTTAGTAATCAAAATGCAAATAGGTGGATTAGAGTTTCAAATATGCTTCATCCCAAGCTTCAGCTAGGAATAGCATTAGTGCAATAGCAGAAAGTCATGCTGAAAACACAGATTATCTCCATCTGGAAAAAGCAAGCTCAAAGTCATCACAGAAGCAATAATTATGTAGTGATTAATATTCATGCCAAGGTCTTATGCTAAACCGTCTGGAAAGATTCGAAAGATGTGGGAGATATAGCTCTTTTCCCATATACATTTTATAACTCATTATACTTGCATATAAGAAGGAAATGTAACAATAAAGGTTTTAACTAGACATTAAGAATAGAAGACAAGAGAGGAAATCCAGTAATATATAGTAAGAGTGTACCATGCAGTATACAGTGATAGGAAATTTATATATATGCCATCTTCAATTTCCTCATAATAATATGATTAATGGAGAATGAGAGGCATTTTTAATGATGGTAATAAGTCACCTTAAAGGAGGTCCCATCTCTGACTTGGGTAGCTCCACTTTGTATCTTACTCCATCCTTTCCTTATTTCTTGTTTCTTCCCTACAGGCTCTGATTTCTAGGAGCAGATCTGAGGATGAAATCTTATGACAAATAACTGAAACCAACAATTTCATAGTAGAGACCTTGACACCAACATAATTCTGCATAGAGACGGTAATAACTGAACTGGAGTAATGGTCAGACAAACCATAGCCAGGACAAGCTGACTAGAATGGCACCTGAGGAAATTCCCAAACCTTCCCTTTGTTTCTTACACAACACTGAGACTGGTCTACTACAAGCATTTTGTAGACAGACTTAGAATGCTATTTCTCATTTTGCTCTAAGTGATCTCTCTGAGAATGAAGCTTCCTCCTTTCCTTCACCATTGCTGGTCCCTCAGACACCCTTTCCAGGACCTTGGCTAAGCCTTGCTGCCAAGACTCCCTGGAGCCAGGAATTTTGTTTTAACCCAGACGAGACCTACAAAGGACCTCATTTTTGTAATAGAGTCGTGTTTCTTCTAGTCACCAACAAGGAACATTTATGACCTGCTGAACTATAGGTTATCAAGCGTCAGCTGGAGGAGGTCATTGAGATGCTAACAGATTTTTCTAACATGCTATTTATACTTAGAGCAGGGTCTTTTATTGATTTAATGCAGCTGGAACTTCCAAAATGAATTTCAGCTCTTCTTTAAGGCTACCGGTGGGCAAAGATATCAGAAGCTCTAAGAGGTCACCAGAAGGCAAGACAAAGATGCCCATTGACTCAGGTTCAGAGGCATGCTAGTTCTGAAGAAGAGGTGTGTTTCCATCTTAGGAGTACCATGTGGATCTTGTAAGGACAGTGGCTGTCTCAGATCCTACATGATACATGGAGTCATGAAGCTCACATTTGTGCAGGGATCGTACCCAGCCATTTCATCCCTGAAGTAGAGGAAAATCCTTAGTTGGAATGTTCTGGAGAACTAAAATTGCCATGATCCCTTGTTTGTAATTGCTAATACTGAGACCCTTGGCTTTCTCTTTGATTGGCTTTTAGTATACAATTAGATTGTCACAGATGGGGTAATCCTATAGGGACTGAAGATGATCTGAATAGAGGACATTAAGAAGGAACCACTGGATTTCTTAGTAGTCAAATAAGTTCCTTTGTAGACTGGGTCTTCCTGGGTATCCCTGGCTGACCTGGAACTGGTTATATAGACCAGGACACACGGATAGAATTGCATCTGCCTCTTTAGGACTGGAACTAAAGCCATACACTACCATGCCTACCCTAAAAGAAGTACTCTAGTATAGTGAAAGGCCATGGCTAGCAGTCTATATAATCAGAGTTCAAATCAATTCTGTTTCCCATTCATTTTCAATCCCCTGCATCAAGAATGCCATTGAGATTTAATATGTTCTCCAGATAAAACTGTACATCATGGAAAACTCAATAAATAATTTATCTCTCATAAAAAAACAACTGGACATGAATGTAAGAGTATAACTCCTTGAGAAAACAAAGCTTGCATTTGTTTATAGAAGGCTTAAGTCATTTTGGTTTAGACCTTGGGGAATCTTAAGCACTAAGTCTCTTATGCAAGCTCAGATTTTCTTTTATTTAATAAGCAATTTTTGTTTTGATGAAATGAAATGAAAAGTCATGAGATTATTTCCCTGTTAGTCACACTAAGGAAAGCAAAATAATGGCTTTTAATATCTACTCTATAATTTATTCTAATTGAAGAGGAACTCAAGTTATTAAAATCTAAGATAACTCAATTGTGAAATCGAAGCACAATAATATTATGTAATGAATAGTCCCCAGCGACTTTGAAATATAGAGGACAGCATCCCCCAAAGTGCTAAGAAATAAGAACTATTTGATGCTAAAGAAATTACTGTTAATTAATGATAGCTTTCAGGTTCTGAATAAATTATTTAGGAAAATCTGTGCAATTGTTGAAAGTCATATAAACTGACAGTTATAAAGGCATTAAACTTTAAAAGTAGCAAGCAAATGGAAATGTATTTGATAAATAAGAAATATTCCTCTATGCTAAACTTCTGATTCATGATCCATATATACAGAAATTTGACAGAGGAATATATTTTATAGGCAGGAACATGTACCATTGGTACCTGGTTTTCAGTGACTATCAAAATTAGCTATTAGACGTGCACTAAATCTTACTTAAGCATGAGAGAATAAAACAATGCCTTCAGAGTAACTTCAACTAAAAGATGGAACTGAATGACATGAGGTAGGAGCTATTCACAGAGGGGTGAATCCTCTAGCTAGACAGTGGATACACATACCAGATGCCACTGCTGCTTGCTTAGCTGTCACGCATTAGTCTAAGGCTATTCCCTGACTGCACTTTCTCTGGATCTTCTAGCTACTCCCTTGGCTCGTTGCAGTTGGTCTTTGTCAGTTAAATGTTTACAAGTGTAGATGTAATTTCTTTTATCTTAATCCTGAATCACTTTTTTTGTACTTCTGAGCTCTCATAATCAGACCGTCTCCAATGACCGTATTTCTGTGAACGGTGTTCAAGGCTTTCTTCTTTTTAATAACTCTCATCACCCAAATCCCTCCAACAATCCCAGCTGAAGCACAACAGTGGAGGAGCAGAAACCGTGGAACTGTCTATGGCAATGACTTATCATCTAATGGAATGAATCTTTCTGACATAGAACATAGGAGAGTTTTGTACTCAGCAGAAACACCCACTTGGACTGAAAGGTGAGAAAGATAGAATATGAAAACAACCCAACCCAGATTCTCAGAAGCTCAAGATGAAGAGGAGAGCGTAGGCCAAAACACTTGGAGCCTTTACAGCTGAGAGCAATCTTCAGCTCTTAAGCAAGGAAAGAAAGGCCTGGGTCCTTTTACATAGTAAAGGTGATGAATTCTACCAACAATTGAATTAAGAAGCTAATGGCACACAGTCTTACAGCACCTGGATTTTAGCCTGGTGATGCCCATACTGGGGCTCTGGCCTATGCACCTATAATACAATTTATAATATAATAATTCGTTGTATCATTTCAACACACTATTTACTTAAAATACTACCTTTAGGGTAAGTGATTATGGCAGAAATAGAAATGTAAAGAGAATTTTAAAATATTTCCTTTTTTTCTGTGTCTAGTTATGCTAGTAGCTGAAGTTAATATTTCTGTCATGCTGTTGTTGCGTTCTGCACATTTATGTCACTCCTAATATTTTGCAATTCTGAACTATTAACTAACATTTTTAGAATCTTATCTAGGGGCTGAGGTAGTGTACCCAGGGGCAACAACCAGCAAGGGAAACCTGTTACAGGCAAGGTAAAAGACAGTACAAAGACTCACCTGCCGTCACACACATGGACACACACACATACACACACACACATACACACACATGCATACACACATGAACACACACATATATACATACATACAGGAACATGAACACACACACACACACAAAACTTTTTTTTTTTTTTTTTATCCTGGAAACAGTGGCTTTGGGCTCAATCTATAAAGGATTTCTTTGTTTTTCACCCAGTAACTCCAAATCTAGACATAGTCTGAATTACTGAATGACATTTGTTGACCTACACTGATGAATTGTGACTGGAAAGTTGAGATGGGAACTGATATGTCCCAAGGCAACTAATGACAGTGTCTGGGTAGTGGTATGCTCCCTGATGTATCTTCTCAGTGCTGGGCTTGCTTCTCATAGCCCTTCGCATTAGAGTGGTTCTCTGAAGACCTTTCCTCTTAGACTTCACCTGGACCCACCCTGAGCTTATGTGCAGTGAGTTCCCAGTCTACAACTGCTCCCAACTCATCAGTTCCTGGTGTCACGTATCTTTATCCCCTTTGGGTTTTTGCCTTTACTTCTCACCACCTCAGCAAAGCATTTGAAAAGCAATTTCTTGTAGTCTTTCTTATTGAGCTACCCATTGCTCATCTATGAGAAAGAGCACCCTTCTGTCCTTTCTTGAACTATGTGACCTTGTTCTTAAAAGACAGAATTGACTTACTGTGCACCAAAGGCTCGTTAAGAACTGTTAAGGAAGGCTTTTCCCCTCGGCTTCTTTGTATGCACGAGTGTGCACATTCGAGTGTGTGTGTGTGTGTGTGTGTGTGTGTTGTCACTGTTGAAATGTGAGCATTTGTGAGGACACAATGTGTGCACAAGAAGGGTAGAAAACAGCCTGGGGCATTTCCTTGTCTTCCCACTTGTGGGAAGCAGTCTCTTGATGTTCACCACTGCGCATGCCCAGTTCAGTGGCCTGGAAGGGATTGATCCTTCTCTTCCACATTTCATTTCCCTCTGGGATTACAGATTTGTGCTACTCTATATAGATTTACCTGGGATCTGGGGATTCCAGCAACAGGCACCATATGTATGTGGCCACTTCTGTCTACCAGGCCCATCTCCCTGGCTTTATCCACTCGGCCATCTCTCTCGTACCTCCACCCGACGTCTTACTGAATTTAATGAGCACCACAGTCGGCAACTCGGACTTTCATGAAGGGTAGGCAGAAAACCATAATAAATGTAGTTCACACTTTATGTCTCTTCCTTCTGAAAGTACGTTAATAAAACAATATATAGAGACTAAATACCTGACAAATACAGGAGCAATCTTATAAATTATACTGCATCTTTGAACCTGAATGAATTATATATTCCTATTTCTTTAGTGGTATTTAAGGAATCTTAATCTACTCAGTCAGAATGAGTGAGCTGCCTTAGGTCTTCTATGGCATATTATACATGCTGCTGTGGTGGTTTGTTTACATATAGGGGTGAGTTCTGTGAAAACATACATCACCTATGTATGTTTCTTCACGATTATTTTGGAATTTAGTACTTCATAGGTGCTACCTGAATAATTTTGACAAATGCAACTCATGAGTGGAAATATTCAGTAAAAAGGAATTCATAAGAGGTTTCTTACTACACTGCACATACAATTCTCACCTCTGTTTCTTTCGCTAACGTTAGTTAGAACAAACAAATTTTTAAAATGTTGATATCCATCCCAGAGCTAGTGAGCAATGGTGCTTGAGGTGAAAGGGTAGCCTATGAAGCACAATTCTCTTGATCTTCATGTTTATCCGCTGTCTGACCCACATTTCATGGGACAATCAAGTAAGGTATATTCTGATTTCATGATGTGACTAGTTTTAAATGCTTGGTAGCCTGAAGCATTTAAACAGAAGATAACATATTAGAAACCATACTTAAAGAATGGAATACTGTGTGTAAGAAACTGAAGTGAGTGTTTAGTCTAGCTCTGCTCTGAGAGATCTGTGCTATTGAGGACTCTGGATTTGTGGATCACGGGTTATCTTATTTTAAAGGAAATCAGCCTCTTATTGACAAGCAAAGAGACAAATGAAACGGTCACCGTCTTTGAGACATTAATGTGAGGCATAAAAGGGAAAAGTTTACTTAGCCTGCTTCCTCTTACATATACTTTTTAAGTTCAGATATAGCTATGTTTGATTTAAATTAGTGCTCTGAAAGTTATGTTTATGAGGTGAAAGCACACACTTCTGATTTTATATTTGTTCTTTCAGAGAAATGTCCAAATCTAACATATCTATGCATGTAGGAGAATTAAGACTATATCTTTACCTCCTTCATTCACTCAGCCTTCAATGTCTAACAGGATATATAGGTCTGGCTTCCACTGACATTTCAACAGTGATTATGGAACCAAGCTCAACCTTCTCTTTAATGAAATAGCCTATCTGCCACTCTAGCACTGCAAACCACATGCATTCCTGTCCCTGTTAGCATCTACCTGCTCTGTCCCGGCACTATTATGTCTTTTGCCATACCCTGTGCACCTTCCTCTCTGTTGCTGCTGCCTTTGTTAGGATTAGACCTTCATTTCAGGTTCTTTGAATGGCAATGCCAGTCTAGTGCCTCGTTGTTACTTTCTAAAAACTTGGTCACCCTAATTAGCCTCTGGATTCTTCCCCTAAACTTTGGCGGACAAAATTAACACCAGCGTTTTGGAGTTCTAACAATACTGGGATGATCACCCAGCAAAGGAAGTCCACACAGATCTGCCCAATAGTTATACAATCTTTACTGCATCGTCTTTGCACATGCCTCTGTCTCTCTAGCGCAGCGTTTGCCTGCATCCTCCCTCTTGCTTCTGTCAGTGCTGGCATATCCCAGAGAATTCCCTTCTCAGTTCTTCAACCCCACATTTTCTTGCCTCCCAATGAGCCATGTATTTCTTTCCCTTTGCAGGGGACACAAAAGTTAAATATGCAGCAGACCTAAGCAAGCAACTGTGTACTGACAGCTAAGTAACCCAAGCTGAACCTGGGATTCCTCATTCCAGAATAGGATTTGCAAGGATACTGATAAAGCTCTTGCTTCACAGGGCAGGAAGACTGAACGGTACAAAGTATCTAAGATACATAGTTCAACACTTGAACTGTTGTAACAAATAAAACACATTATTACTGTTAATGATTTTATGACTTCCTTGTTCACCCTGCCTTAGATTCTGGATTCTGTTAACAACCTGATTATTTACAGTTCATATATATATATTCTAATTCCCTTGTGTACTGGGACATAATTTAATTATATACATACTTGAAGGGGAAAAGAAACAATTCACTACATATTCTGGTTGTGTTTTAAACATGAGAAATATTAAAACAAACAATACCATTGAAAGTTTTGAAAGATCCCTGAACTGGGGAGACCCTAGCTCAAATCTCGGGATGGCACGACCCCCCAAGAACTCATGAAAGACCGTCCTTGCTGCAATCACACGAGGTTTATTTGGGGGAAGGCGGTGAGAAGACCAGTGCACTGGGGTCGAACCCGTAACCTACGCAGAGACAGAGGGGTTCGGCCCCCAGCAGCTTAAGTCAGGGGTATTTAAAGGAAGAAAAAACCCCAAGGCAAGGAAGGAATCACAACTCAGGAAAAGGATAGAAAATTCACAAAACAAGGGGTGGGGAATGGAAAGAATTTGCATTATGGGGAAGTAAGGATTGTTCTAAGCTATTCACAGGTTAGTTGCACAAACATTTCTAGTTCCTGAAATGTTTTGCCTCTGGTCCTGAGGCCAGGTCAAAGTCACCTGTAGGAATGTATCTGGGTGGGATTTTTGCCCAGGCATGTCTTGGCTCTAAGTTTGCTAAGGGCCTAACCTTTCTCATAAGGGGTCAGATCTTTCATTCCCCACTTCTTCTAGTGGTTAGTTCTAATCTTAGAACTATATTTCGTCTTTGTCCCCCAGCGCTTGGTACTGTTGTCTTAACATAAGAACCTG
>CM052718.1:10917522-10932522 GCA_028551405.1 Uromys caudimaculatus
CCCTCTATCAAATCTGATTCATATAACTCTGGGAGATGTGTAGAATCTAATCACCTTTTTTAAAACCACAAAGACAAAGCTTTTCTCTCAAATCAGCATGTCTTTTAACCATTAACTCAGGAAACTTTTAGCTTGACCTCTCTCCCAGAAGAATAATAAAAGAATCATAAAACTTAGAATCATACCCATTTTGATAATTAAAACAATGAAGTAAACTACACATATACTGTATGGACCTATTTCTAGGCATTTTATAATTTGTCATGCCAGCATATTAACCCAAAATTCCCATGGAGCCCACGTTCAAATCATATTGCAGGACTTTATTATGCCAATTTAACTGGATGAATCTGTCCGATGTCCAAAACAAACAAATAAACAAAAAACACGTCCTCAGTCAGTTTCAGTCTTAAGAGCACAGAACACAAAACAGAACAGAAGACAAAAGTTCACCCCAGCTCACCCCTGCCATGGGTGGGCATCACACATAACCGACAACCAACACATCCACTGAGACAAACAACAGAAAACCAGTCGGCCGGGAGGACTGCGTCCTCTCCGGCACCCAGACGGGAATCTCCCAGGCGTCCCTGGGGTTCCTCCAGACCTCCTGGGACATCTCCCAGGGCAACAGTCGGTGATCCCCCTAGCCCGTCGACTGATCATGCCCCCAGCCTCTACCCAAGACTGGGAGATCATTGGCCCCTCATGGGGCTGCGAGCGAATGCATACCAGACTGCGCGCACATACCGAAAATACAGATTCAGACTTCAGCCAGCACAGACGAACAAGAACACAAACAGAATCTCACCTCCAAGTAGGTTTTTGGAGACAAGGGTGGTTGCAAATCCCAGGATGAGCCCCCAAATGAAAGATCCCCGAACTGGGGAGACCCTAGCTCAAATCTCGGGATGGCACGACCCCCCAAGAACTCACGAAAGACCGTCCTTGCTGCAATCACACGAGGTTTATTCGGGGGAAGGCAGTGAGAAGACCAGTGCACTGGGGTCGAACCCGTAACCTACGCAGAGGCAGAGGGGTTCGGCCCCCAGCAGCTTAAGTCAGGGGTATTTAAAGGAAGAAAAAACCCCAAGGCAAGGAAGGAATCACAACTCAGGAAAAGGATAGAAAATTCACAAAGCAAGGGGTGGGGAATGGAAAGAATTTGCATTATGGGGAAGTAAGGATTGTTCTAAGCTATTCACAGGTTAGTTGCACAAACATTTCTAGTTCCTGAAACGTTTTGCCTCTGGTCCTGAGGCCAGGTCAAAGTCACCTGTAGGAATGTATCTGGGTGGGATTTTTGCCCAGGCATGTCTCGGCTCTAAGTTTGCTAAGGGCCTCACCTTCCTCATAAGGGGTCAGATCTTTCAGCTTATGGTAAGTCAGAATGTTGCTGACCTCTCAGCAACTTAGAATATAGCATTACATACATTTCCATATGGTTTTATTCCATAGAATGAGCACGCAAACATGAGGGATCACCTCAGGGTGGTTCTGAACATTTCAGAAATGGTCTAAAGAATATCTGCAATTTCATAATTATGAAGTCATCATTAGTTAACTTGAAGATTAAAGTGCTTTTGCTTCTACTAACACTTGAAAAATGCTCTGCACTTGAATCCCCAGGCAGCATTAAGTCTATGCTTATACCACAACAATAAGATTTCAGCATATTTTAAAATCACATTTAGAAAATTGGTGAATACTTTTAAGCTAAGAACATTTGACCTTTTTTGACTCATTTTGAAATCTAATTGCTTACATCTAAACCACCATCTTATTCAGCATTATCTTCTATTAAAAATTAATGCTTTAAATAAAACTGCTGAACTTGTCCAATTGTTACAGTGAAGAACACTAAGAAAACCAGATTGGAAGAGTCAGGGGTTCTATGGCTTTTACATTAATATACATATTGATAGGGATCTATCAGTTGGAATATTGTTATGTCAAAACATGCAACTTTAAAAACCAACAATTTCTTAAAGTGACAAGGCAAAAGCCAAATCCAAGTAGACACTTGAGATTGTCACTCTTACAAGACAGCCAATGAAAAATTAATGTGAGTAAGAGAACAGAGAGAACTGGATTCCCAAGTTTCAAGTGCTTTGACCGTACCATTGCCATTCTAATGGAAAACCATCTTTTCTCCTGAGAATATCTGGAATTGGAAAATCAGGAACCCAGATATAGACAATCATTAAGGAAATCAGTAGAGCACCCCTATTTTGGTTATGGCAGAGAACAGCTGAGGAGACACGGTGTCCACATAGACAATTGCATTGGCCTTGTCATACAGCTGAGCTCACCCAATGATGAAGCAACTGCCTTGAATACTATTTCCTTACACTGCTGATTCATTTAAGCCGAGTCTAGATAAAATACAGTGAACAGAAAATTTTGTGGAAGGCAGATTTATCAATAGCTAACAGTCCTTTAACCCATATGAGATGATGATAAAATAACAGAGTAAACATCACATTTTCATTTGTCTTTAATAAGTACGCATGAGTGTTTCTCACAGTCTTTGAATAATCAAGAAAACTTCCCAGTGGAACAGAGCCCCAAACATAAAAGTGTAGCACTAGCACGTCTTATTGTAGTTTGTATAAAATGTGTCTCCTTAATTCTTTTGTCTTCTCTTGAGGTCTTCTGTCCCATAGATATGATCATAGGTATACTTCTTCCTAGACCCTCATCTATCAGTGTAGATATGAGTTTGAAGGCCTAATGTAATAGCATTTTTAAAAATGAGCTTTTCAAAGTTTATTTTTATTTGTGCGTACTTGTCCATGCGGGGGGATGCCACAGGTACCTACAGTGAGCAGAAGAAGGTGTCAGATACCCTGCAACTGGAGTCCTGGGTGGTTGCTAGTGACCTGACTTGGGTGCTAGGAACTGAACTCTGGTGTTCTAGAAGAGCTGCAAGTGCTCTTAACCAAAGAGCCAACCCTTTAACCCGTAGTTCATATTTCTATCCTGAAAGTTACTTTTCTTTTGGGTGCTTGTTTTTACTTCAATTGCCACAGACTTTCTTCACATCCATCTTATTTCCATGTATCTGGCTTCATTCTTAGCTGTTTATATGAGTCAGCACTTTTCTTACTGAGGTCACCATAGAGTGAGGATGGGGTTGCTTCCTAGTGTAAAGTGAAGCCTGAAACCTTAATGAGTCATCTGCCTTTCTGAGGAAAGACTGTGGCATCCTTACCAACATTCCCTTTCAAAAGCAAACAGGACCCTTGAGTGTTGATTCCAGGATCCACATTGTTCCTTTCTTCTTAAGGAGTCCTAGGCTTCTAACCAGAACCAACACCCTCGAATATAAAGCCCTGATTCCTCCAGAATATTCTCCATTTTGATTTATGGGGTTTGGTTGAGTCTTAAATTAAAGCTTAGTCATTATTTTTCTTCACAAGAAAAGTAGGAGGGGTGAGAAGATGGCTTGGCAGGTTAATGGAGCTTGCCACTAAGCCAGATGGCCTGACTCAAACTTTCTGACTTCATGTTGTGTATGGAGAGAACTTCTCACTTCCCTTCTTCCTTTTCCATCTTCCTGTTGTTTTTGTTGCTGTTGCTCCTCCTCCTACTCCTCCTCCTCTCTGTTGTGATGGCCGCGCAGCTCCAGAAAGACCACACCAGGCCAAACAGTTTAACATAGGGTTTATTGAGAGAGAGAAGGGCAAGGTGATGGCAAAAAGAGAAGGGGGGGGGGAAGAGAGAGAGAGATCAGAGGGGTCTTTCTTTTATATATGGGTAGTGACGTAGCCACAGGTAAAGGTGGGAGGTGGGCCAAGTGGATTCTGGGAATATGTGGCTGTTTCCTTGGCAACAGGTGTGCAGTCAGGCTATTGCCTAGGTGTGATGTTACTGGATTCAGAGGTCCTGATGCCCCCCCCCTTTCTCTCTCTCTCTCCCTCCCTCCCTCTCCCCCCCTCAACACAAAAAAGAAAAGAAAAATTAAAAATGGCAGTGCATTAAAATGTGAGTTACATCCGAGTTTTATTGTAGATATTGCCTATTCTAATATTTCATAGAGCTGGAAACTAAGTAATTCATTGCCTGACATTTCAGATCTTTTATGTCTAAATCCTTACTAGGCCTAACCCTCAATCCAAGATGTTCATGTGACTGAACATGTTTTCCAGCTAGGACATATGTGCACCAGATGTGACAACCATAGCACACTCTCTTCCTAGGCAGAGAGGCAGAGAGTTCCTTGTGACCATCTTGTCCAACAGTGGTTACCTATGGTATTCCCCAAAGCAGCTCTATTTTCTTACTGCAACTGCTGGTCACAAATATTCCACAGTATTTTCAAGTCCTGCAAATGCTGTCTTCTCTACTGTCAAACAGTATGAGGGGCACCTTGGTCTAACAGCAGAGCAAAGCATTCCTGAACTTTGTAGCTCTGTCTTCTCAAAAAGGTGAACTTGAGAATGTAGCAAGACCTTGGTCTTGAACAGAATATAAAAGTAACATCATATTTTGATTTGAAGCCCTTTCTAGAGAAAGATAAAGGGCCTAAATATCTTAGAAATACTGACTGTATTTCAATCTCAAAGGCTTTCAGTGTGTGTCAGTATTAAAACTATGGGAAGAATCATACCCTGAAGAGTCAAAATAGCATTGTCATGAATAAAACCCAGGACTGGGCTGCACAGAGCTAAGCTCATCTCTGAAGGGCTCTCCTGGTGGAGTCAAACCTGTCCAGCTGTGGACTTCCATCACACTGGGCTTGGTGTACAGGTAAGGCAAAGTGCAAATAGGACCATCCATAGTCAGTGTCTTCTTTTCAAAGGACAGTTACATTTTATCTCGTTTTTACTATTCTTTGTAATAACTTTACAGTTATTTTTTAGTTTTATTTATTTTACTTATTTAATTGCTTTTTTAATTTAAGTAAATGGCTACTTTTGTCAGCAACAGAGAAACTTTTCTTTTTGGCTCAACCCTAAAGAAGAACTTTTCAAAGGATCTCTTAAGTAGTAGCAAACTTCTTGGAGGACAAACTTGTAATTAAGGTTCCAACCCTGGTTACTGACAATTTGGAAAGCTCAATAGAAAAGAAGCCCTCTGAGGCTTGCTGTTGATATTCTTACTCGGTACTAATTGTTCCTCTCCTTGTAACCACACATCCAAATGACATCAGATATCCAACTCTTAAGTGATGCCTCCTCAGTAGGATCCCAGATGAACGAAAGCCAAGGAAGGTTAAATTCTTATTTATTTTAAGTTTCCCATGAAGAAACTCTTAAGTAACAGTGTTCTTCCACATTAAAAAAAAAGTGACAAACAATGAGAAAAAGATGCTTAGAAAGACACCTTAAGTAAATCTGACATATTTTAGTTAACACACTCTGCTTTTACAATTGCTTTTTTGCTTTCTCTGTTGAGAACTTCTATGCTTTCATTTAACAAAAGCATATTGTCATCCTTATCTGCTATATTTAAATTGATGACATCCATATACTTGAAACTTGGGCTCATTATTAAGCAAAAATAAGGGCTCCTTCAACAAAGTACTTTAATATTACAGCAGTCAATATGACAGCCAAGGTGACCAGTAAGTGACTCTTGGGTGACTAATGCATACATTAAATAAAGACGTGATAAGGAGATGGGTAAGTCAATGAGTTTTAGCATATCTGTTGAAGCTTCATTCATTTTGGTATATCCAATAAATGAAATAACAATAAAAACCTTCAGTCCTAAATATTTTAGAGGGTTCTAGGAACTCTAAACCCAACCAGAATCTCAAATGTCTATTGGCTAGAAGAATGTAGGAGCTATGATCTGGGCATATCTTTAATAAAAGAGAACAGAGATTCAAAACAAAGAAGGAACAGAGAAATAGCAATGGTGTGGGCTCAAAAACTTGACAGTACATCATGTGGAAGGAGGTCCATGATGTAAATAGTTGCTTTTGTAGTATTTACAATAGATAATGAGCCATGCTTGATGAATAAAATAATTTTTGTAATATTGAGAATCTGTTATTTCTATAGTTGGCCCATTAGGCAGCTCACCACTGTGATGCATTTTCTCTTCACCATGGATTGCTCTCCATTATTGTTTTTGTATGTTTGTTTTTCTCCCCCACAATGATAGCCATGGAAAATGTTCAAGACTTCAAGAAACAATCATCTTAAGTCTTTGTGAATAATTTGAGGCTTAAGCTGTAATACAAATCCATAATTAACATCGACTTACAATCTCTCTACTCATTTCCATATTTGGACCACAACAATCTTCCAAATGTACTCTACAAAACAAATACCATCTACTGGGGAAGTAAAGATCTTAAAACGGGCAAAGAAAAAGAAACTCAAACCTGAAGTTCTTAATTAACAAACCTGCTAGACACAGTACTGTAATACCAGTCATGAAGGCAAATTCAACATCTTAGTGTTAAGATTTTTCATTGGGGAGACAACAATAAAAATAAAATAAAATAAAATTATTGATGGAGTTTTACTGAGTTTGGACTAGGTAACAAATTCTTATGGGCGTTAAAAATTAGGGAAACCATGGGAATGAGGAGGGTAGTCTCTGTTTTCATGAAGCTTCAGGTTTAGGCAACAGGGGAGGGTGAGTTTGGTGAACATTGCCTATGTCCACATTGAGAGCAAATACTCCACATACTCTTGCAGCAACATAAAATGAAAGGCTAGTTGTATCTGCCAGTGTTAGTGATGATTTGGCATGGAATCAGGCTAATTTTTTTTGGTCTAATATTTGCAAGAAACACTTAAAATGCCAACATAAAATAATTCAGAGATCAGAAAAACACTATAAAATGTTTTTTGGGTTTTATAGTTATTGGGTGAATGGATGTGTGTGTGGGTGGGAACATGCTTGTGCCACAACACATGTATGGAGGTGAGAAGACAACTTTGTGGAGTCTGTTTTTTCCTTCCTCTTTACAGAGTTCTTGGGGTAGAACTCAGGTCCTCAGTCTTGTGCAACAAGCTCTTTCATTAACAGAAACATCTCTTCAGCCCAGAGAAAACCAACATTAATGTAAAAACACTTTCACAGGAT
Source organism: Uromys caudimaculatus (assembly GCA_028551405.1). Classification (NCBI taxonomy): domain Eukaryota; kingdom Metazoa; phylum Chordata; class Mammalia; order Rodentia; family Muridae; genus Uromys; species Uromys caudimaculatus. The sequence goes on from CM052718.1 coordinate 10,924,570, forward strand.
AATCATAAAGCTAACACTTTCCATTTAGTCTTTTGTTTGTTTGTTTGCTGTTGTTGTTAATGGTATTTATTTTCTTGGTTTTTTAGAAGTCTTTGTAGCTTTCTATTAGAACAGACTGTAGACTGTAAATTTTAAACTCCCTAGAATACTCAACTTAATTACAAGAAAATCAAAAGTGCTCAAACATATTCATTTGTTTTAAATTATTCATTTGTGTCTTAGTGACTTTTCATGTAACTCTGATAAAATAACCTGACAAAAAGGGCTATGTTGTCTCAGAATTCCACATAAAGTCTATCAAGGTGGGGAGGTCATGGGGTCAAGACCTTGAGGCAGATCTTCACATTTCATATACAGGCCAGAAGTTAAGAGTAATGAATGCTGGTACTCACCTCTCATTCACCTTTTCAGTCAGTTTAGGACTCTAGCCCAAGAACAGATGCCACCTGCTTTTAGGGTAGGTCTGTCCATCTAAATTAACCTAATTAAAATTGTCCAGCACAGGCAAACCCAGAGGCTAACCTGAAGTCAGTAATCACTCACATGTGTACCTGGAGGCTGGTACACAGTTAATTTCAGATTCTGCCAAGTTGACAATCAACACTGACTGTCACTGTCTTCTTCCACATAAATGTATTTAAAGTATGAGAGTGGAATTTAGTTAGCAAAGCAGGAAGTCCTAAGTGGGTGATAGAAACTGTAGATAATAACTCCTTCATGACAAAAGCACACAAATATTTGTTTGTTTAATATAAATTAGCAATCATATCTGTTGATTCTAAGACTACTGTATAAAATAACATGTTCAATAATTATAATTCCTGTTGAATTCATCTTTGAGATAAAGAAAGCTTGGCATTTTGCATTTTAGAAAATGTCCATTATGTCTCTTGATTTTCTCTTTATATTTGTCCTCTGCAACCATGAGCTTTCAGAAAATTTCCTGCTTTTCTAATTTTTATGAGAAGCCAAATTACCACTCAAGCATATTTTATAGCTAATAAAAAGTTTTTATTCAGTCAGCTGGATTACATTCAGTTATTCAGGACCCAACTATAGTGAGCAAGGGATTTTTGAAGACAAAAACTACATCCTGGTATCTCATTGAGCAGCTGTAGGGGGGAGATTTTGTGCAATCAAGCAGTTTAACAGATGCTAGGATAAGCTGTTATTTGGAAGGGAAGGCTTTCACAAGAAGTTTAACAGAAGTAAAGTTAGCTGGGACATCTTGACCTTGGGATCCTAGCATAGAGCTGAATAATTGCCCACAGGATTATCCATCAAGAAGATTAAATTCTAGTTAAATCTTAAATGACCTCATAAAGAATACAAGACAAATAAACATTTGCACTGTCTTGTCGTGTCACAAAATACCTTAAAGCAATATATAATTAAAAAATAGGAGTAAATTATAGAACTAGGAAATTATTTTAATATAAGTATTATGATATTTTATTGGTTTTATATATGTGGAGTTGTGAGCCAAAACAGCCCATTTTTTCAGGTTATTTTATCAGAACTACATGAAAAGACACTTCTATTCTTTTTCTTTTTTCTCCCTCCATTGAGTATAGTTTGTGTTACCAAACTACTCTTGCTAGTGGGACCTATCCTAAAATGTTGTCAACCTACTAGGAGTCACATCATAAAAAAGACCTGATTCACTCTCAACCAGCAGCTACTGAATGTTAATAACTCATTAAGTAGTGATGGAATTTTGTGCCACCTCCTCCCTTCCATGCTGGGATTTTGTCTAGCCTAAGCTTGCATAAGCCTCATGGGTGTTGTCAATATTTCCATGAATTTATATGTGCAACTTCACTGTTGTACTTAGAAACATTGTTTTCTTAAAGTCACTGCTGGCTCTTCCATACTCTCTTCTGAGAAGTTCCCTGAGCCTTGGTGGGAAGGGTGTGATATGTATGTTTCATTTAGATCTGATCACCCTACAGTCTCTTATTCTCTGCATATTGATGAGTAGAAGGTCTCTGTGTTAACTATCACCTATTGCAACCTTAGGAGTTATTTTAATACTATGTCCATTTAGCAGATTAGTAGTATCTGGCTGTCTCCCTTTTGGTCTATGACCTATCTATCCACAGTTTTTTTTTCCTGTAACAGTTCTAGGAATAGGTTTCATATAACAGAATAGGCCCTAGATCCAGAAAGAATATAAGATGACTGGTTGCATCCATAGCATTAGTGCCACTGTTGTACTTTGTTCTTGGTTACATCTGTAACATTTGTGCCACTATTGCACTTCGTTCTTCACTTTCATCTTAATTGTTTTCTTTTCAACACAAGCTTCTATTGCTCAATCTTTTCTTTGAAAATCATTTTCTTGAGTTTGTACTTTAGTGTTATTTTGGACATTTTCTCCAGCTGTTTATTGCCTTTTATGGTTCATCATTCGTTGTATTTTCACTATCAATCAATAAAAGTAGGAACTAAGGTTTTTATTGTTACCCCCATTTTTGTTTTTGTTTTTTTTAAATAACTGAGTTTATTCCATGATTCCAAAAAATTAGTGATCATTTCTAGATATCCCTCATCAGTTCCAGAATTCAGATACTCAATTCTTGTCGTTCCAAATATTGGTGGAGGTTCTCTCTGTCTGAACTCACTGTGCCCTTGTCCTTTATCAGCTTCTAGGTTTGAACCATGCCAGGTAGTTTGACCCCAGGTAGTGAGTAATATGCTATGACAGTGGTTCTTTATGTTCAACAAGGTTTCACGTTCCAGTATGATGATATTTATTTCTACTGAACCTTCCTGTTACAATAACACAGGTATCTAAAGGTTTCGTGAGACCTGGCTGGGCTTTTTAAATGTTCCTTGAAGCTGGTATCTCTACCAGATGCTCAACACATGAAAACACACTGGATGTTTTATTTAATAAGCAAAGCAAGAGTTGACTCCAGGGATTGGGAAGCAAATAATTAAAACTGAAGCCATAATAAGGCAGAGTCCGCATCATTAATTTCCTAATGTACCAACTCATAACTAAGTGCTTCTATTTCATATTTATTATTCTGTATAAATGTCATGATTCATGTTTTCCGATGTGGCTCAAATAACAGGAAAAAACTGTTCATCACACCAGCTCAATCTCTTGCATGATCTATTGCCATTCCCCATTGATACACATTTAAGAGCATCTGTGATCATATTTTTCTTTATTATTTTACCTTCCAAGCCTCTTGCACTCCCTATGGTGACACTTGGACTCTGAAATTCTGATTCATTCTTGGGTGTGTTGTTACACAAGATATCCTCTCCTAGCTTTTTATTTCCAGTCCTAGAGAATAGCCCACTTAAACTGAGTCTTTAGAAAAACTGTGGGTGGTCTCTAATTTCTTCCTCTGAAAATATTTCCAGTGAAACACTAGGCCTCAGGGTTTCTAGATGACTGGCTCTGTGAGTCCTCAGAATAACAGTCATAGGGACTGTCACTGAGTTCCTCAAGTGGCCTTCTCTTCAGGAAGTGGCTCACTCTTATTCAAGGTGCAGGGAGATAGGGGGGTCCTCATTACCATACACACAAGGTCACAGTTCAGGATACAGAGCACTCTGTAATACGTTCAGTACTGTTCTCATCAAAGAAAAGAACAATCCAGAAGAACTTGTCTCAGGCATCTCTGCCCTTGGGTCTTCTACCATGAACATATAACTCTCTTTTTACTTCCTTGAGTGGCATTCCTATCATATGGCATTTTGTCACTTCCATTAAAAATAGCTATGGAGTGCTGAGCCAGGACCAAGAGGGACACAATAAGATTCTTACCTCTGGTGCAAAATTAAAGGGACATCATCAAATGCAATAACAAAGATGTAGACTGGATGCAACATTCTAAACACTGAAGTGAATGCAAAGATCTATAATGAATTAGACATAAAATTTAAATTAAAATCTTTGCATACTATATGTCATTTAACACACCTTCAGACCTCTGTAGTATAATACCAAATCAAATTTTTCAATATTTTCTCCCTATTATATATTGAACTTTTGCTGTTGGCCATGGGCTAACATAATACATTTTACTCCTATTTCTAAAGGAATTCTCCACTGGTTGTGATATTTAATAACATTATGACCATATTTATCGGATCAGAGGCTATATAAAGCCATCCTTCCATTATTAATAAAAGATGTTTGCTTATCTATACATTCAAAAAATCTTTATAAATTCTAAATTTTATATTCTTATAATTCTTTGATATACTTCAATTTTACATCATATTCCTTAATATAAAGATGTGCTACAGTGAGTCTTACTTTGTATCTTACTGTAACATATAGCAAGTTGGGAATATGCTCACCCAGACCTTGTATTGACCTTGCTATTTGGAGAGGGGATAATATTGACCAGTACAGCACACACTGTTTGAGGAAAGACTATCAGTGTTTGAAACAGCCTAAAAAGCCGAGCTGTGGTGGTGCACGCCTTTAATCCCAGCACTTGGGAGGCAGAGGCAGGTGGATTTCTGAGTTCGAGGCCAGCCTGGTCTACAGAGTGAGCTACAGGACAGCCAGCGCTATACAGAGAAACCCTGTCTCAAAAAACCAAAAAATAAAAAACAAAAAAACAAAAAAAAGTACAGAGATCTCAGCTATATAATGAACAACTTTTGGGGAAGCAACATATAACAGTGGTGCCACAAGACTTTAAAAAAGCTGAACAATTTCCACCACATAGCAACATCAAGGCCATCATCATATGTGCCTGTATGAATAACAGTTCAGCAGGTCGACTATACATAGGACATGATACTTGGTGAATGCATTGTACCTGAAATAATTAGGACATTAAATGCCACAAATGAAGTGACTCTTCCCATTCCAGAGGCTGGGAAGAGCCAAGTCCATAAGACTGCACCAAGCAGGCCAAGCCAGAGTGTCCAGATAAACTCTCTACTAGTATAGTGGGAGCTAAGCAGACAAATACTTCCTGGAGAGAGTCCTGCTTTCCTGTAGGTACACACCCTTGGGTAGTTCTTAGAACACAGGACTATCAGGTCAGAGAAAGCTAATTATGCCACTGCATAAGCAGTCTAACACAAAATACCTCCCCCTTAAGAAGCAGCATACAGAAGCATGTAGATAGCCTGCCACCCTGGGATTTTCTGGCATAGAACACAAGGTTAGTATTTGTGCAAGCATCCATGGGACCTTCAGTCTTGGGGATAATACACATTTCCACTGGGCCTCCCCAGAAAGCTTACCTCCCCCACCAATAATCTCACTTCTGCTTGCAACCTTCCCTCCTGGTATTGTTGAGTTGCCCGACATTAAACTTACCTAGCCCGCCAAAGAGTTTCCCTCCTGCTAGAAAGCACATTTCCCTTACTAGTTAGAGTAATCTCTCTGTTTCATTTAAGTTGATCTTGTATCCTGTAGGCTGTCCCTGGGTATTTGTTCTTCTCTCTAAGTAACCTAACTCACTGAGCTTGTGTAATGAGGCTATCTATGGACAGCAATGACAAGCCACTGCCTTACTGGTGGGTACTATATGTCCAAGCAAGATTCTCACCAGAGCTTAGTCAGGAAATACAACCTTATAGTTTGTTTATTTGTTTTGAGACAGGGCCTCTCACTGGTAATCCATCTGGCCTGAGAATCACTAGGTAGATATGGCTGGCTTGGAATTCACAGAGATCCCCTGCTTTCCAGGTTGGGGATAAAAGTTATACACACACACACACACCCTGAGTTCGGTAATGTTATAGTTTCTGACATTATTTCATAGCATAGTGTTTTTATTTAGATAAAAACAGTTACTCTAAAACTGCATGCCCCATGGTCCCATGGCAACCTGCTACCCCTGTTTTTATGGCTGTTCTTGATCATATCAGGAGAGGACTTCCAGTGACTGACTAATCCTAGTTAGCTTTGCGAATGTACGTTCAAGTTCATAAAAGGAAGGAAATTGCCCAATGATGAATGACACAGACTGTAGTCTGTATATTACAAAACAAATAAACTGTCCCTAACAGCACACATGCATAAAACTTCCAATTATGTAAAACTTGAAAATTGTAAAAACTATACACAGAAACACTTCTGCCCTTCCTTGTCTCTGATTCTCATTTTGCATTCCAACTAGGAGGGGGCCTGCAGTTGACCTAATAAGACCTGACTGCCCAGAGGGGAGGCCAACCTGCCTGCAGCTGCAGTCCAGGCCAGGGGGAGGGCTAATTCTTGGCTTCAGTCTCTCTTCTGAAGAAATCATTCAGAGCTTTCTGTGGCATGGAACACTGTGACCAGCCAGGAACTGAGATGAAAATAACCTTCCTTTGTCTTACACCCCTCCACCCCTAAAAGTAGCAACGCTTCAGATTCATACAAATTCCCCTATTTGTGCCTACTTTTAAATCAAGATGTGAGTTGAGGGAGGCAGAGACCTGACAATCAGACATGCCCTTTGGCTTTCTGTACCTGGTATGATTCCCAAATCGATACATGCTTATAGGAGTAATGGGAGCAACTTAACTGCAACACAAAGAACACTTAGAATTCCCAGGGTACAATGGCAGAGCTCTGCATACAGAAAGTGAGGAGCTCACATGGGGCATCCTTACTAGCTATGGATATAGACATTGTCATCTATGCTGACTCCTATTGTGGTAAGAATTCACTAGCACAACCCAAATTGCAAGTTATAAACTTTTAGGTAAATGTTGTCAAGGAACTTAAAGCAATAAAACCTATGAAAATGAAATAAGATTATGAAGTCAATATCCATTGTATTTGAGAAATTTAATTAAAGTAGTTTTTGTAAGTCTGGAGAAGTCTAGGTTACTAAGCCAAACACTTCCATCTAAATAATTTCTTATAATAAGTCACTCTTAGAAACAGAAATTCTAGGATTGAAGAACCAAATTATCTGTGCAGTTTATCAGATTAGGAAAGTCAATTTGTTCTTTTTAAAAAATGGTTTTAAGTGAAGGTATTCTTACTTCCCCAAAACGTAAATAAAATTAGTGGGTAAAATAAAATTGGTTTTAATTTACCTAAAAAATAAACTAAAGGAATAATTCCATTCAATTCCTAAATAATTAAAAAATAACGATTGCCTTTTGGACTTGGATATTATGTAAAATACTTTGAAAAATTCCAAACCTAATGTTTTAAAAAACACAATTCTTTACATTATTGCACTTGGTTTTTAGAACAATAAGTTTTATAGCAGACAAGCTTTATACAACAGAATTCTATATGAAGCATAAAATGTTCTTGAATTTATTCTCAGATCTATTTTATTTAATTTATAAGTATGTATGTATATGTGGGGGTCTCTATATGTCTGTCTCTGTCTCTGTCTCTGCATTTGTCTCTGTCTCTCTTTCTCTCTCCCTCGTGTGTGTGTGTATGTGTGTGTGTGTGTGTGTGTGTGTGTGTGTGTGTGTGTGTGTGTGTGTGCTATGAAACAAAGCCCAACCTTTTGCAAGTACAGCAAGTGTTTTTAAGCACTTAGACATCTCTCCAGGTCTATTGAAATTACTTTTTATTTTAATCTCGATTTTTTCCTTCATTCTATAATTTCTCCCAGAGACATATTACCACAATCTGGTTATTTATTACAATCAATATATTGTTATTAAATCTATCTCTACTTCTATTATCTCTTCTTAAGCTCAGATTCCTATTTTCAACTATTTACTACATATTTTACTCAAAGATCACTAAATCATAACCTATTCTAGATAAATCAATACCTATCTCTATCTGATATCCATTTTTGTTCTTATGTTCTTCTCTGACTGGAGATCAGACTGCTTCCATGGTACCTTGCATGTCAGAAGTGGTGGTTATCATCGTACATAACCCATCATTTAAAATAAATGTGATTCAACTTCTAAAGCAAAATTTCTCAACCTGTGGGTCACAACCCCTTGAAGGTCAGGAGATTTATAAATGTGTGAAAACTTTTTGTTCAATTTTTCATAATG
>CM052718.1:10937522-10959770 GCA_028551405.1 Uromys caudimaculatus
GACCGGGGTGTGTCCTCCAAGGATTTCTTGTGACATTTAATCCCCCTTGGAAGGGGAGTTCTGAATCTACTCCTAATGTTTAAGTTAATGTTTAAAAAATTATTTAATGAAATTTGATTAGGACTGGTGGGGCTGGTAGAGCCTACGATTGAAGAATGGCAGTTTCCTAAGAAGACTTTGCCATGTGATGATACACACTACTGGTCCCTATGTCCTGCAGAGGATGCTCTGTACCCTCTCAGTATGCTGTCAGTAAAAAAAAAAATCTCTCCATGTCTAGCATCTTCACTTCCAGAATCATGAGCCAAAATAAACTTATTTTCTTTACAACTAAGCCGGTTAGTAGCATTGTGGATTATACTATTGACTGAAAAATAAAATAAAATAAAAAGCAAGTACATATACACACAACAACTTTTTGTTGTTGTTTGTTTGTTTTTCAAGACAGGCTTTCCCTGTGTAGCCCTGACTGTCCTGGAACTCACTCTGTAGACCAGGCTGTCCTTGAACTCAGAAATCCGCCTGCCTCTGTCTCCCAAGTGCTGGGATTAAAGGCTTGTGCCACCACTGCCCAGCTACACACAACAACTTAACACTCACACAAAATGCTTATTTTCAGTGTTCTGAAACACATTGTTTGGGGAAAGTTGAAAGAAATGAAACCAGTTGACACAGACTACATATTTAACCTTCAAATATGATTTCAAAGAAGTATATACTACACTTGCTATTGTGGGGATGTTGAATGTTCCCCAAAGCTAATACTTCCAGAAAAGTGTCTACTCTCAGGGATGGTAGGTAGAATGGACTCTTTCTAGTTTCTGGACTCCAAGGTGAGTGAGCACTTGGCCTGTCACCTGCCCATGTCATTGATAGCCTGTGTCCTTTCAAATGAGTCCATCTGATTACGGACCAAAACCGTAAAACCCTTACCAAACACGTACTGTCTCTTTACAAGTTAATTGTTTAGGTATTCTGTTAGTGATAGAAAGCTGAGAGGCATGTATCTTTAATTATGATTAGTCAAATTCTCTTTGAAGAATCCCAACAGACTAAACATGTTAACTTACTTTAGTAACTGCTGATTAAACAATGGAACTGATACTCATTGGATCTTTATTATAAGGTCAAAACAAAACACGGGGAAAACAGCTAAAAGTACAACCCCAAAGCAGTTTCTAGAAAAAAGAAGAAAAGAGTTGAAACTCTATTTTGAAAGGGCATACTATCTTGGAAAATCAGTCTAACCCATGTGAAGGCACACCAAGTGCAAGATTATCAGATTTTAATGGCAAATAACATCATAGCAAATACATGTGTGAGGAGAAAGTTACTAACTAGAGAAAGTTTATTTTATCAGCACACCTCTTCAAGCTGGAAATGATGGAACTTATGTCTTTAAGATACCCAAGGATAGAAAAGTAGAGCCAAGGGCTATCTCAAACCTCAATGAGAAGCTTATTAATGTTATACACAAAACTGTAATATGTACATGAATACATAGACTCTGCTGCATGCATTTATGAACATACTTATAAAAGGATTTTAGTTAACAATGTACATATAAAATATTTTTAAAAACTTAGCAAAACTGTGAAATTAGTAGAATGGAGTTATTTGAATATACTTTGTTGTGGATTTTTGTCACTGAACCATCTAAATGTTTTAGGTGATTATAAGATGGGATCAAATTTAAGAATAGAGGTTCCAAATTTTAAAATTAAATAAAGCAAATAAATCTAAATATATAACCATTTATGGTCTACCACGCTAAGAGAAAATATCCTAATGGGCTTTGAAACACACCATTGGCATTCTAAATAAGCTAAAATTAAAAACAAAAAACTACAAGAAAAAAAGTTATACATAATAATATGATAGCATAATATTGGTAGCATAGTAATTAAAGACCCTTACATAACAATATAGGATAGATAAAATAAACGTGGTTTTAAGTTATTGAAACTTCATTACGATACGTAGTCATGACAGGTACTTGGCATAGAACAAATGAAGCAGAGCCCAAAGAAGTGATTAAAAGTTCAAAGCCATACATTTCAACTGTAAAAAATCATTATGAACTGATAAATATGTGTAATGTCTCATTGATTTGTAAAAAACATACTTTCTATTCTGCCAATTAAAAGCTTTCAAACAAAAAGAATTCCTCAATCGGTGTAAAAAGTTTCCCTGGCACCCAAATTAATATCCTGTCCTACAAAAGGAATTACAGAAGTCAGAGAAATGGCTGATTCTGACCCACCATCCATGGGAGTGAGTAGAACTCAATTTAGACTCATCATGAGTTAGCAACTGTCAGAACCGACTATGGGCATATATGTATCTGATATTTTCTACTGTCTAGGACTCTACATGTTAGAGGCTTAATTAAATGACTAAAATAAGACCTAAACATTCTTCATAGTCTATTGGAATGTAAAATAATAATATTAAAATGTGGCAGATTCTGTCAAAACCATGGTTTGTCATTTTTTATTATTCTGGCACATGGAAATGGAGAATATGTGTCTGTGTATACGTTCATGTGCATGTGCACAGTCTGTGTATTGTGTAAGCACATGTGTACACAGATGAACATACATGCAGAATCTGCAGTCAAGACCAAGTGTCTTCCTCAATCTCTTTATAGCTTTATTTTTGGGATAGGGTCTTTTACTGAACCTAGAGCTTGCTGATAGTCAAGGCTAGTCATTAAGCCTTAGGAACCATCCTATCTCTGCCTTACCAGCACTGGAGAGGCATAAGTTGCTCACCTGTTTGTTTTTATGTGGGTACTAGGGATCCAAACTCAGGTCTTCATGGCTACATGGCAAGTATTTCCAGAGTGAGCCATCTCCTCAGCAACGTTTCAGTTTTACAAAATAATGTCTCACTCAGTAGCCCATGGTAGCCTAGAATTCACTGTGTGACCCAAAGTGGCCGTTAATTCATATTAATTCTTCTTCCTCATCTTCCTTGGGATTTTGTAGTACTGATACTCCAGGTATTAAAGCACACTGAGAACATAATTTTTAAACAGCCAAGTTGTGAAGAGCTAAATTGCAGCAGGAGAGCTAAGTGTTTAGCACACGATCACAGAATTTTAAACAGTATGTTTCTCTTTTAATCTCCCATAAAATACTCAGAACACACATGCATACACAAAACATAATTTTGAACTTGAAATCTTCTGAGTACATAAATATCAATCAACTGCTATGTGAAATATTCATAGTGCCAGAGGCTGGCAGTGTATACGATTAGAAACAGTGAATCACTAATGTGATTAGGAGGTGGCACTTCGTAAATTAGGGCAGAAATAATTAGAAATGAGCTAGCCAATACTCAGGTACACTGTGGAGAATGTGCTCTGCCTGAGGCATCAAGGTCAGGAGCGTATTTACAAAGACTCAGTGTAAGGAGATGAAAAGCATCTGTCTGAGCAGATGAAGGAGCAAAGGGAGCATGCTGACATTTGTTATCTTAATACTGGCCATGTTTACAAATCCATGGAATTTCTAGTTTTCTTGGGCAAGCAGAATAGCATGGCAAACAGTTGTCTCATGTTTCTTTTTTTCTTACTACCAAACCATAAGAACATTTTTCTATGGAATATTTGAATTTTTAATAAAAGAGACCAATTGACAAGGGGAGTGAGATAGCATTAGTTCTTTTAACACACGATACATTTACATGTGTGTAAGTGTGAACACTATAATTAGTCATATACATGTATACACACACACAGTATTCTCTTGATGCAAGGAATATAAGTATAAAGAGTCATGTTTTATCAGATGTTAACTGGTAATTTTGTGATGATAATTTGGCAAGGAATAAATGACTTTTTAAACATCACTGTAATAAAAATTTGTATTGTCATAAATTAGCAACCACAAGGGACTGGCTCAATACATCCCAAAGTATCTTCATACTACAGTGCTATAGAGCAATTGTTTTTGTTTGAATATGAAATGATTCGTATTCGCTCCCATGCTGACAACTTGGTCCCCAGCTGGTGGTACTGTAATGGTAGAAACTTTAGGAGGGGCTGGCTGGCTGGAAGAATTAGCTCACAGGGACATCCCCTCAAGGGGACATCTGATCCAGCCTCGCTTTCTCTGCTTCCAGTCTGCCTCCAGGTGACCAGTCTTTGCTTCATGTTCCTGTTGCCATGACATTCCCAGAAATGGCTGAGCAGAGGGCTAGGGACTGAACACAAAATTCTTGTCCTTCCAAGTTACTTATGTAGGGCATTGTATCATCATGAGGAAATCAATTAACACAGAAAAATAAAATAAAATTCTTAATTCTCAAGAATTTGGAAGCATTCTGATATTGTTACAGGGGCACCATCAAGATTACAAAACAAATTATAAGACTGTGAAAAATACGGCCTTAATTCTCTAAAATACTTATTATGAACAGTATCGTAAAGATTAAGCTAAAATGGGCATCAGGTTATTGAGTGGCTGCTTCTCAGTCATCAAGTTGTATGTAATCACCGTTTTCCTTAAAGTTGTCCATGTGCAGAATCCTTTTGAGTATAAACTACATCATAAACAAATAGATAAAAGCATCACAACAAATCCAAGACAGAGCAATGAATGACGCCTAAAAGGGAAGGAAAGGGGGGTCTTTTCTCCATCCCAGAGAAGGACCTGCTCCCCAGTGCGAGAACCTTGAGGAAGTCACACGCGTGAAGGCCTTGAAATAAAAAGACTTATTCCAGGATATCAAAGTCCAGTTTCCTTCCTGCCACAGCCTGTGCTATGTTTGGAAATATTAATGACTCCCACCACTGAGGTCAACAGCACAAAGTGGAAGGATGAGAAGACAAGGGGCTTCACACCTCACACCTATTGCTTAAATGATTGTAGAATATTCCTTAAGTTTAATTTTAACCATGAAGCAAATGCACTGAAGGAGACATCTGGGGCATTCATCTCACACACTTGGTTTCCTTATTCATATAGAAAAACATAAAAATTAAACACAACCTACGGCTTTTACAAGCTAGATAGTACTTATCTTTTGAGAAGTGTGTAAGTAGGTTTAACATTATGTTTTCAATAATTGTATCATTTTAGTGTTCCAGAGACTAACCTCCAAAGAATAAGTGTGACGTTCCTGATAGTGAATAATATAATTATAAACAATATCATGTGTCAGAGAATGGCCTTCTTTCAATTTAAACAAAATAATTATGAGTTGAGACACATATTTGGAGAATGTCTATTAATATTGTTATCAAAGAGAGAATGTGGGACAAGCTTTGCTACACTTACACAACACAGATACTTTTCAAAATCACATGAAGTTTTCGCCACTTCTAAGGCCTTTATATAGTTCAGTTGTCCACAAGGGAGTTTGTAAAACAAATAAGGAAAGAAACATAAAAGTTCAAGGACATTACTTCTTGAATTCTAGACAAGCATTATTCAAGGGACAGTGAATGAGCCACACTTGTGGTTCTGAGAGTGAATTTAGGACAAGGGAAATAGCCCCAAAGCCTGGGCTACTGCACACAAACAAAGCAGGCACTGTAGCCAAACTCATCTATCAGAAACATGGGGACTAGGCTAGACACAATGGAGGGCTTGTTCTTATGTTAGCCTACACATGTGGAGGAGAGCTCTACAGCTTCAATTTAACTTATTTAGTTGTTTATCAAAGAACACTATAGGAGTAGACTGGAAATACAGTTTATAAATAAAACTTTGAAATGGAATACTAAATAAAAAATGAAATTTATTCTACTATTATTCAGGTAAATGTAAGAACGTTAAAACTGCATTTGTATTTCTGAGCTGCAAAAATGTAGGTCACAAGATTCTGCAGATGTGTGGTCAATTATCAGCTTCTGCATGCTCTTCTGACCAAGATAACACTGCTAAAACTGAATACCCAGATACCCGACCGCTTTACAGAGGCAGCTGAGGGGTGGTGTCCTTTGGTCACATGACTGGTGAAGCTGGACCTAGAAGCATCTTCAGACACATACATGGAACTTTACACTGATTGGTACTGTTTCCAAACACAGCTATTGATTATATAAAATCAATGGAAATTGATAGAAAATCAAGTTGTTTACTTAACAGCTGCTCAAGGTTTGGGCTTAAGACATGGACAGGGAATATACTTCAGTCCATCTCTGTCCCACGATAACATCTTTGACTTTTCCACTTTCCATGCTCTTGTAACACTTCCATATACTGGAACTCACGCAGAACGTTGATATTTTCCAAGACAGGCCTCACATTTTCCACCTTCTCTCCCAGCTCGCTGAATTTTTCTCTGCTGAATAATTCTATTATACACCAAACATCTTCCCATGTCTCTATTTCTATTTATTTATGTATTTATTTATTCATTCATTCATTCAATCAATCAACCTATGGCTTGATCCTCAAGCTCACCCCTTCTACCTTATAGGTAAATCATCACTGGATGATATTCCAACCTCTTTTGTGTTTTACTTTTCTTCTGAACTTATTTTATTTTTTGAGAATTTTGTATGTGAGTACTGACTCTACATCATTTCCAACCTTCCCTCTGCCCCTCCAATTCATCCTATATCACCTCCACCTCCATTCTCTCTCAAATCCATGACTTCTTCCTATTTAATTATTATATATGTGTACACATATATTAATAGAATATACTGAGTCCATTTAGTACTACTAATATGTATGTGTGTGTGTGTGCATGTGTGTGAACTCATGGCTGACCACTTGGAACTTGGTAACCAATCAGAAGGCTCATTTATTTTGAGACAGGGTCTCATTAAGTTGCCTAGGCTGGTCCTAACTCTGTAACCCAGGTTGGCCTTAAACAGTGATCCTCTTGCCTCAGTATCCCCAAGTAGCTGAGTTACAGACCTTTGTCATAGGGCCCAGGTACCAACTTCTTTCATAAAACATTGCCATCTTGAAATGGTAGCCAGCTTTCCTTGAGCCTGTGTTTACACGCAACCACCATTGCCTTCTGTGTCCCTTTATGGAAAACCCTAATCTTTTAAGATGGCTTCTATTTATTACATTCAAAACCCCGTTCAATCAGATTTAACTTTTTGCCACTCTATGCATTAAGTTTTAAGACCTAATGACATCTATGTCATCAAATCAATAGTTAGGCTAGAGTCGTCATTCTAAAAATCTAATAGAAACACTTAACACAGAGGATCTGTGTTGTTGTCTTCAGAGGACAACTTTAGGACCACACACATAGAGCAGTGAAAACTCTGTGTCCTCAAACACTACACCCCGCATTCTCTTTCCCGGGTTCCCTATTTTTCTACCTGGCCTTATAGAAGCTATTTGCTGAAACTGCTACTATCAAGCATGTTATATATTCAGTTTCTGTAAAAAAGACCAGAGTAGGCATTCAGTGAGTGCTATTTATCTATATCAACTTTATCTTTGTATCTATTTGCTATGAAATTGGGTCACACATTATAGCTCAGGTTAGCCTCAAATTTGTTATCCTACTGCATCCGCCTCCCAGGTCCTGGAATTACAGGTGTAAACCATCACACCTAGGTCACATCGTTTTCTGTTACTATTTCTATTATTACTCTAGTGAATTATAAACACATCTAATTATATTCTGGACAATCGCATGTGACAAATATTTCTAACATGACATATGGCTTAACCAACTATTTCTATCTCAAATTTTCCCTTTTAAATAAATCTATTTTCCATGTAATCATTTAACATCATAAATAAGTCATACGTTAATAAATCTGGAAAATAGGTGACAAAATAAATAAGAAAATAAATACAAAATTGCGAACGACTTGGTCGAATTTTAGGAAAGCTACTTAAGTGACATTCATATTATCTGGTCCACACTCCTTTCTTTCCTTTTTAGTACTGTAGTACATATGAGGATTTTATAGTTCTGAAGTCCTCTATACCTGGAGTTTCACTGTGACTCCTTCATCATATAACTTTGTCTGTAGTTTCCAACCCATCCAAAACACATCTTTATTATACATGCTCACGCCTTGTTCATGAAGATATGCCAGATACTTAATTGGATTAACTAGGGCACTGCTACTCTCCCTGTTAAAAATTCTCACCCCATGGGGGCAGTGCTCATTAAAGAGCATCCATAAAATAAAATTAAAATACTAAAAGTATATTCTGGCTTCTATTTACCCCAAAGAAGCCTCATTCCCTTCACATATAAGATATATCAAGATATATAATTAACTTCCTCAAATAACATACCTTGATTTACATTAATATATCTTACAATATCTGTAGGAAGTGTGTGATTGGGACCAGGATATACGTGTAAGGTGAAAGTTTCAAATCTAATTTTATTCATCTGCATGTGTGAACATCCAGATGTCCCAGCACTATTTGGTGAAGATGTTGTCTTTTCTCTCTGATGACTTTTTTTTCCCTCTTTGTCAAATACCAGATGGAGGTTGAAGTGGAAGCTTCTGGTTGTGTCATTTGATGCAGACTCACATGGTGTTTGCTGAGGCAAGACCCATGGGAGGACACGTGATGTTTGGAGAGAATGCAAATAAGATTCCACCGGCCAGCAGTGGTGGGGCACTTGCATACCTAGCCTTGCAATGCTTCCTTGGTCTCCAATCTTCACTGATCACCACTTCTTTGAGAGAGGGCAGCAGAGAACGTTCCCTGGTGTCCCAGCTGGTTCTGATCGCACTTGGCAGCTTCTGCTGGATTGTGCCATCACTGCTGATTCATGTTTGCGATGTGCTGGACTGCTGGTATCCTGACTAACAGGAGATTGGAATCCCCTCACAGAACTCCTTCTAAACAGGTCCACATTCTTTTGTCCTATTTACCATCTTATCTTAGGACAGAGGGCTAGAAGAGGGGTCAGAGTGTTTGAGAACCCTTATTAAAGTAGGTTGTGAAAAATATAAGCCTACAGACGTAGTTACAAATACCCATGTTTGGGTTTCTTATTTTGTCCTATTAGTTTACATGTCTGCTTTTTTGGCAGTAGCAATTTTTTTTGATTACTTATCTATAATATCTCAGTCTAGCATGGAAATGGCTCCAATATTATTCTTTTGGCTCAGGACTACATGGGCTATCTGGAATATTAATTCTACTGATTTGTGAACACAGGATGTCTATTTCTGAGTGCCTCTCACAATTTATTTTTTCAGAGATTTGAAGTTTTCACTGTAGAGGTTTTTCACCTCTTTGGTTAGGTTTATTTGAAGATATTTTGTTGTCTTTGATATTATTGTGAATGCCCATGATCTTTCTCAGTATGTTTGTTGCTTGTATATAGAAAAGCAGCTGGTTTTTAAAGTTGATTCTGAACCCTGTCACTTTGCTGAATTTTTTGTTGTTTCTAGAAGTTTTCTGGCAGAATTTTTGGACTCTCTTGTGTATAACATCATTTGCAGATAGGGGTAATTTAATCTCTTCTTTCCCTCATCTGTGTCCTTTGGAGTTGCTTCTCCTGACTTACTGCTCTGGTTAGAGTTTCCAGCACTGTATGGAAATGGAGTAGAGATAGCTGGAAGCCCTGTATTATTCCCAGTTTTATGGGGTTGCTTCAAGGTTTTCCCCACTTAGGGTAAGGCTGCCAATGGAGTTTTCATAGATAGCCTTTACTCTATTGAGGTGTGTTCCCTCCAGTTCTACTCTCTCTAGGACTTTTATCATGAAAGCATGCTGGATTTTGCCAAAGAGTTTTTCTGCATCTATTGAGATGACCACATGATTTTAAAGTTTGTTTTTATAATTTCAGCTCAGCCCAGTCAAAATGGCTTAGAGAAACAAAAACTGACAACAAATGCTAATTAGGTTGTAGAGAAAGAGGTGCCCCCATTGATGGTGAGACTACAAACTGGTACAGGCACTCTGGAAAACAGTGTGGAGAATTCTCAAAAAGCTAAAAATAAATCTACCATATCACACAGATATACCACTCCTTGGCATATGCCCAAAAGACTCAACATTCTACTCCCCAGATAATTGCTTAGCAGTGTTCATAGACCCTTCTCCCAGCAGCTAGAAAAATGTCCTTCAATTAATGAATGGATAATGAAAATGTGATATCTATATACTATGAAATAGATTCAATTTTGAAGAAAAATGAAAACATGAAATTTACACTTAAATAGATGGGCCTTAAAAGGACAATATTGAGTGAGATAATGAAGGCACAGAGGGACAAATGTCCCATGTCCTCACTCATTGTTAGTTCCTAGCTCTAAATTCTTGGACTCAGATGTGAACATAAACATGGAGTAACCA
The DNA here is from genome assembly GCA_028551405.1 of Uromys caudimaculatus. Taxonomy (NCBI): domain Eukaryota; kingdom Metazoa; phylum Chordata; class Mammalia; order Rodentia; family Muridae; genus Uromys; species Uromys caudimaculatus. The sequence goes on from CM052718.1 coordinate 10,947,785, forward strand.
TGGAAACCAGGAAATTATAAATGGACCACAAGTGGGAGTTGGGAGAAAATTTGTGAGGAAAGTAAGTGGATACAGGCAATATGTGAAGTAAGAAATTAAAAATGGAGAAGGGTCTTTATCAAAGGAGGAAGGAATTCAATATGGATGGAGGTGGGGGATTGTGGGACAATAAAGTTGATAAAGCCTTAAGGAATTGTTTTTTATATTTACTACACTCATACAAATCGACATTTATCTTAACCATACATATTAAAGGAAGTTATGTCACTGGGTTAACAACAGACTCCCACAGACTAACAAAATCTCAAGTACGAGGCAGGAGAAACCTCTGTTTATGTAGATGACAAGAATAGGTTAAATGACCCCAGAAACAATATGCACTATTGATGTAGTCCTTGCTTGCTTCTCAGAGGCTCAGAGTAAACCTCTATGACTGAGGATACTTCACATGAAGAACACACGAGAATTTAAGCCTGGGTCTGACCTTAAAACCTCTCTCCTGGAGGCTAGCTTTTTATGGTATCACAAAATACTATGCAAACTGCCAGGGAAAGGGAGCAACCAAACCATCCTACCCAGCTGAACTACCTATGAACCATGAAAATGATTAGCATGGCAACATATCTATAAAGGTGAGTGAGAGGCACTCCCATGTCAGTGATGATCAACAGTTGCCTAACTAAAGGCCCACTCAACAGTAGGGAATGTATAATTGGTGCTGAAAACCCAGCCGCATTTCCGGACATTAGCAGTGAATCTAAGGCTATTACTCTAGCTACTCAAGGGTTCCTTCTGTCTTTTACTACACATATCCAGTCTCGGTGGTTTGAGAGTCCCTGTTTATAACCCAGACTCCCTAGCTTTTCTCAACTACTTTCCTAGTCTGTATCAGTTCTCCATATTTTTAGAGCAACCAAATATTCACTCTAAGCATGTTCCATTCCAGAAATGGCCGGGATTTGACATGGCTTTCTCCTACTCTCTCCATGTCTTGGAATTTGTTTTTTGGCAAATAACCATTCTAAACATCCAATTACATCATTTAATGTTTCCACTAGTTGCGTATGTCAGCATCACTTTATACATAAGACAGATGGCAAAAAGATAAGTGACTTGATAATACAGCTAGTAGGCAGCAAAACTAATGACATTTATTACAACATTCTCTGCCTCTGTATCACATTTACAGTCATTATATTCCAAATATTGTTTTGTCCCCCACACCCACATGATTGCATTAAAACTCACAAAGGAAAGCCCTGGGCCTAGAGCGGGTCTCCCTGTCTGTACTTAACCATCTGCTCCCTACCTCACACCTTGCGTTTGTGTCAAACTGAACAGAAGGATCATGGCACAGTCGGTCTGTGCGTGCCTCAAGAGCTCAGAAGGCTGTGTATTCTCATCACCCACCCCATAGAATCCTTTTCAACTGAACTCAAGCACACTCTACTTCTCCTTCCCAACCCTGAAGAGTAACTCGTTCTATTGTCCATGTTCATCTGGCACCTCCCCCTCCATAAAGAGATTATTGGCAGAATCACCGGCTATTCCATTTTGGCAAATGGTGATCTCCAGTGTACAGTTGGATCTGATCACTGTGTAACTTCCTTGTTGTAGATTAGCTGTGCATGTACTGTACCAGGGCTTAACTCAACGTCAGGCACATAAGAGATAGCCCATTAGTGGATGAGTAAAGTTAGCAGAACACCATTCACCAGCCAGTCCTCAAGGTCAAGAAGTCTAAGACGAGAACGGCCCCTCCTGAAAGAACAGAAGCAAAGGGCGTGGAAAAGGTCCCTCTACTCCCTCCTTGTGCTCATGCTTCGTACTTTGCTTTTTGCAAATACAAAACAAGATATAGACATGACAGGAGGGTTAAAACTCAACAGAAACAAACTTTATCTACTTGAAAGGCATGTCACTTCTAAAATAGTAAGCAATCAAATACATGTTAATCTGGACAAACTTAACAAAAAGGAGTTTCTTTGCCCTCTCTTTTTGTAAATTCTGTTTCGAATGTAGACCAAAGGAGCTACTATGGTGAAACAGGATCCTACCAAATGTTTTCATTTTTAACCACTAAGCCATTGTTGAGTTCAACTTGGCAGTCACCTTGTCACACAGTGAAAAGGCAGGATGGGCAAAGCTTCCCTGAAGCTCTTTTACCATCAAACAGCAGGAGGGCATTATTGGCACCCTTCTGTTGTGGCTAGGTTACACGGTTCATTCCAACCATTTGGGGCCAATTTTACACTGTAATGTGATATTACCGGGCCAGCTTGGCTGCCTTTTGCAAGGATCAGTAGTTTTCTGTCATTTCTTCATAGTCTATGAAAACTCATTAAAAGATCATGTCCTTCTATTTCAATTAAAAATACATTTTATTAAAAAGAAAAGAACAATACCTTGAATAGTATAAACATAATTGTACTGTTTCGATCTGTAAACTTGTACATCTGTAAAAGTCTAGATTTTTCTCCTTCAGGAAAAACCAAAGAGGGAATGAAGTTAGCTTCTCTGAAAAGCAGCTTCTTCCATTCAGCATTTGCAGAGCTTGCCTAGTGTTCTGTCTACTACAGGCTCTGCATATGTCTAGTGCAGGCTCCGTTTCCAGCCTATCACTTCAAATTTTCTTTAATAGTTCTCTTTGTCAAAGAGAAATTTTAAATTTATAATCCTCCCTCATAATTATTACCTTTTAAATTTTACTTAAGAAAGCTTCCTGAGACTTAAATGCCAGAAATGTGTTCCCACTTATGTATTAATTTTCCAAATTTGGAGTATTTTAACCCTTATGTTTTCTTGTTTCTCTTTAAAATTTTCATTAGCTTACTATCTAGTAGGTTTCTATAAGGCTTCTTGACTCATAGTTTTGGTGAGCCCACTCTCTCTCCCTTTCCTCTCTTGCTCCGTGCCTTCATTTCTATTCAAGTCTTTGGCATGTAGTACTGGCCTTTCCGATCATGTGACCTCATCCCTCTGATTACATCTTTAATTGCTCAACAGTAGTTCCCACGTGGTCTTTTTATGCACTCTTCCTCAGCTTACTCCATTTCCCCTTCTCTTGTTTCTCATCCTCCTCAATCATGTTTATGGCTACCATGATTCCTACCCACTCCTAATAAGAGAAAAGACAACCTCCCAAGTACCATGTATCCAACAGTTAGTTCATCTTTTCCTTCATGTTTTTGTGTCCCTATAAAGATACGAACTTAAATTTCTGAGCTGCTGGTCCTGTTGGTATATTAGCATATGCCGCTGTCAGAATTATGATGAACTCATGGTCGGTTTGGTCCCTGGTTCAGCAACTCCTCCACACTCGTTCTTTAAGTCACTCTGTGCTTAAAGATTATGATGGTACAATTACACGTACATGGTAACAGGGTTTTCTTCTCTTTGCATAAACATTGTTTAATTGAAATATAATTCTATTAGTTCCCCTTCCCTTTCCTCCCTCATGCTTCTCTACACAGCCCTTTCCACACCCGTCTACTCTCAAGTTGAGAAGTTGATACTATCTCTCTGATTATTATTGTCACACACACATATATGAATGTATGTGTATGTGCAAATATATAAATACAAGCTGCTGAGTCAGGTTTGGTGTGCATATTGCTTCAAGGCTAACCATTCTTCATTCTAGAGTGTATCTGGTCTCAAGGCCCATACCTAGGAGAGGCTAATTATTCTTCTAGCAGTCATTCAAAGGTTCATGAGGACCTCGTTCCAATGAGCGCACCTACATCACAGTTCCTGCATCTATGGCTCAGGAACATCACAGAACAGGAAGTAGAAAGGTTGTAATGACCAGAGTACCAGGAAGTCTACTGTAAAAGTCTCTTCTAGAAATGGCTGTATAAATAAAACCAGAAGAGTGGCAATTAAAGAAACAAATAGCCACGACAACATGGAAGGGAGAAAAGGTCACAAGTCCCACCACTAGACAAAGAACTTCAAAAAAACGAATGACTTCTGAGAAAGGGAGAATTAGCTTCACCCAGAGTTGAGTCTCCTTATGGGTTACCCAACATCAACTGGTCATCCCTGAAGCCATATACACACAAACATCAAAAATGGACTTAGTAGGCTGCATTTATATATATGTATATTCATATATATGTGATAATCAAAAAAGGAACTATCAATTTGATTGGCTAGGGACAAGGCAGGAGTTGGAGGGAGTGTATCTCAGATAGGCCGTAGAAAGGTAAAGGAAGGAAAGAGCTTTGTCATTCTATTTTAATTGAGAATGTAGAGCATATTTCAGATCTATTCTAAATCTAGAGACATCTATGACCTTCCTCCTATCTTTAGTGCCCATGGATGTACTTGTACAAATATACACTTTGTTTCAAAATCAAATACATGGGACAGTCTCCAGGAAGTCCACATCAACTCTGACTTTGAAGGAAAACTGGCCTAGGTTGAGGATTTGAACAGACCCTGGGCAGGACAGCCCCCCCACCAAGTAAAGGAGGAGCTGTCCTGATTTTTCCAAGATTCACTTCATCCATTTATATTGCCCCCCCATATTGTTTTCACCTGCAGTTTAAGTTTTAATCTTATATTCCTGACAAAATGTTCTTGCTCAGCTTGTCTTACTATACTGTATATTTCTCCTCCCCAGTTAATTATCCTACAAAAATGCTATTACTGCCCTTTGACTGGTTGGGTTAGGTGTGTGCTACTCTTGTTTGCTATGAGTGATTTATGAATTTTTGTTTTGTTATTCTAAGAACTTCATAAAACATTGAAGCATGGTATTTGGGATAACTTGAATCCATGTTCCTAGGCCATGGTCATTCATCCTTGGCTCCAGAGTAAACCATCTCTTTTTACCTTTGAAGCAACAGCTGTGTGTTTATATTGGCCATATCTTCCCCACTCCCAAGAACACCGGACTTTCTACTCTAATGCGGATTGTCATTGTATCTGTGTCTTTAGAGTTGTGGCATAGTTAGAAGAATGTACTCCTGGCTCACAGTGTTCTGCTCTTTTCTTTTCCTTTCTCCAGTGAAGGTGGTGAGGGTGGCTTTCCCTGTTCCAGCTTTCTGAGACAGGTATCTACAATACCATTAGATCCTGATTCATAGTCTCCCTCTGCCTCTTCATTCACCCCCATAGCATCTCTCTATGAACAAATGCAGGACAGGAGAGTTCCAATAGTGAGTAGAACATGTATCCATCAAGTCAAGCTACAGACTTGATTTTCTTCTCAGCATATCCCAGTGATCTAGACAGCAGACTTGGCTAGACGCGTGTCTGAGACATAACTGTGTATGCCCCATCCATGCCCACATGCTGTATTGAAACTCACTGACAACTTCACCTCAAATTGGTATTTAAAATAAAGTTGCTCTCAGTTTGGTCAAAAGTATGATTTGTGCTTCTTCATGTTTGGCTGGCTATAGGGCAGAGGAAATATTAAAGGTCTTAATACCCCTTCTGACCTCTGATAGGCAACTGGAAGTCACTGGCTGGTCATTCCAGGCAGGCTCCACAGACAGAGTCTGTACACCCTCATTGGCTTGCCCTTTGGTCCTGTTCTTCCTCTGTTTCATATCTAGGAAATTGTCCCCCATCCACAGTCTGTACAGCAATCTTTGATGGTGAAGAAACCACACAAAGAACAGAACAGCAATGAAGAGCAGAGAGGTTGTGCTGGGGTGGGTGGGCACACAGGGTTAAATGGTTTAGTTAAAGAAAGAAATCATTTTATTAGGCATAAGATTTCATAGGAGAGTAAAAGGAAATAAATGATATAAAAATTTGAATAAATATTGTGGATCAACTATATAGTTTATAATGAAACAGTTTCTTTCTTTTCTATTCAGCAATATGCTTTTCTTGTTGCATAATCGTGCACATACTCTTTAACTAAATAGACTCATCTGGCAACCACAGTAGTGTGTACTCACAATCCCAGCATCTGGGAGGTAGAAGCAGGAGGATCAGGAGTTCGAGGTCACCCTCCACTATTTAGAAAACCAGAGGCCTGATCTTCAGGAGAATCTGTCTCAACAAAACAAAACACCACCAACAATGACAACACAGCAACAACAATACACACAAACAAACAAATAAATTAAAGACTCAACTTCATTGGTAAATTATTAAAAGATGATATTTGCAAAAAAAATCTATAAAATTAACTTTTCCTCCATACTCTGTAACCAGTGTAGTGAGTCTTCACTTTTGAATTTTAGGAGCAATTGATTTCATATTCCTTGGTAAGTTACCACATTGGCTTTTTGTTTGTGTGTTTTTTGTTTTTGTTTTTGTAATTTTGTTTTCAGTGTTTTATTTGGTGTGTGTAGTGTGCACATGTGGGCGCTCACCCAAAAGTCAGAGGAAAACTGAGGTGAGTGCATTGGTGGGGTGGGGGATGGGAGCTTCCTCTCCTTCTACCATGTGAGTCACAGAACATGAACTCAGGAAGGACAGTAGTCCTGAGGGGCACATGCCTTTACCTAGTGAGCTGCCTAGCTGCCCTTAAGTCATATTAATTTTTGTACTTGACAGGGTTAAATAGTAATGTCACCAACATTATAGTAATGTGTGGTTGTTATTTAGAATCTACTGAGTTGCAAGCAATCCACTGAAATCATTTTTTGTTTTTGTTTTTGTTTTGTTTTTTGGTTTTTCGAGACAGGGTTTCTCTGTGTTGCCCTGGCTGTCCTGGAACTCACTCTGTAGACAAGGCTGGCCTCGAACTCAGAAATCCACCTGCCTCTGCCTCCTGAGTGCTGGGACTAAAGGCGTTTGCCACCACTGCCCAGAAGTCATTTTTTAATTTAAATCTTAAATGTCCAAACTCCATTAAGTCATTTCTCCTATTTTTCCTAATGGGAAATGAGCTTCTTCAAAATCACACAGAGCAAGGGGCTCCCACATGAGCCCATCCCACTGGGGAGCCTGAGCTCCTTAACCCAGTGTCCTGCAATGGAAACAGTCTCCTGTTCTTCCCATGGCAAGCCCTGGTGAGTTTATTACTGGGCTCACATTCAACCGCCACCAGCAGTGTGACCTTATGTAGATTGCTTTTGTGTATCTAAGTGTGGGACTCTAAGATCAATGCTTTGAAAGTTTCTGTTGCTCCGACCTCTAGGATTTTAATCAGAATATGTTGCTAGCTGAAGAAGTTGGCTTGATCCCTAGCTTTAGGCCTCTCTCTCCCTTTTAGTGGACTCCAGTTGTTTTGTGGATCTGAACTGACAGCAATTATACAAAGCAGCCAGAGGATGATTAGCTTCGAAAGCTAAATTGTGTCAAGTTAATTACCAGTGGTGCTTGCTGACTTTGATTCATGAATATGGCTTTCAGTGAGGCTTTTAAAGGACCACGTTAATCAGTCAACACATTTTTTTAAATATATTTTAATGGAAATGTCAGAAGGTGGGGTGCATAGAAAACCTAGGAAAGAGGTACCCTGGTGTGCACTAAAAGAATTACCAAGCATGAAAAAAATCTTCTTGGAAAGAACAGTTTTGCAGGCCACTTGATCATGAAATGAACACTCCTTTCTTTAAGCCCAGGGATGGGATCAAATCAATCACCATGCTTAAGATGGTTTGGGAGCTGATACACAATCTCCCGGGCACACAGTTCCCAAACGGTAGATCTATGGGGGAAGAGGCACACGTGTGAAGAAATGTGTCCTTCCAAAATACAGACTATATAGTGTTCTTTTTGTTCAAGCTGGATATACTCTGCAATCTCTTCGTGGTTATTGAATAAATACCAATGAGACTAATAACAGCCACCTTTACACTGCTCTTGAAGCCTGTTATCTTCTTTGTGTCCTCTTCTGAGACTCTCTTGAACCTTTTCTCTGAACACAGAACATGTTTGAATATGACCATATCATAGGAAATTATATGCCTTAGATTATGCCAGATTTTGTCACCATATATATTTCAAATTCTCTAAAAAGATTTTTGAGTTTTTACAACTGATCAGGAGTCCAGGTTTGAATGTATATCTGAGTCGCTGTTTTCAAGTCATTTGTTTATGACTGAGATGGACACTGTAGTAGTAAATAAAGAAGACCTCTTTGGGTTCGTAAGCTCTGTGTGACCAGTTGATGTTATACTCAAGGACAATGGGTTTTGCATTTCAAAATTTGTAAATCATTTATGCATCAGTCAACAAAATACTATGACTAAAAAGCATCTTTCAGTGTTCATAAATATATCCTGTTGGCACACCTCTATTCACAAGTTCGTACCCAAGACCCATGTCTTTAAACTGAATGTACAACTCCTAATCTCACTAAGGATGACTTTGGTCAATAGACAACTGGAAGTGTATAGTGTTTAGTGAAAGGGACTAAGCATTTGTAGTATTGAATCTCAGCTACTTAGCATGTGATGACTGTTGGGAGAGGGAGACTCAGACATTTTGGTATGGGTTTGGTTTGGACCCTGGTAGTGTGGTCACATAACAGAGCAGACTTCAATCCCAAGATATCGCTTGGCATTGCCAACTGGAAAGAAGAAAGAAAAAGAATGAGAATGAGGAGGAGGAGGAGGAGGAGGAGGAGGAGGAGGAGGAGGAGGAGGAGGAGGAGGAGGAGGAGGAGGAAGAGGAGGGGGAGGGGGAGGGGGAGGGGAGGAGGAGGAAGTAGTTTCAAAGTTGGTAAGAAAGAAAGGGAGGATGGAGAAGGTGTTAAGACAGGATTTGGGATGGGATGAATGTGTTCAGAATACATTGTCTAACATTCTCAAAAATCAATAAAACCATTTTTTAATTTTACTATTTCTAGATATTTACCTTAAATACCCTTGAATGTGGAAAGAGAGGACAGAGAGTGTAGGCCCAGGGGAACCAGGGTGAGGTGTAAGCCAACACATGGCATGCTACCTAATGTCTTCCATCTATATCATAAGGAAAAAAACTAGAACAAGCAGTATATAAGTTCACTGATTATCGCTTGCTTGAAAAGCCAGGCAGTGGTGGCGCACGCCTTTAATCCCAGCACTTGGGAGGCAGAGGCAGGTGGATTTCTGAGTTCGAGGCCAGCCAGGTCTACAGAGTGAGTTCCAGGACAGCCAGGGCTACACAGAGAAACCCTGTCTCGAAAAAACAAAAAATAAACAAACAAAAAAAGTGGCTTGAAATAAATTATATTGCCCATCAAAAATATTCATTATAAGGGCAGAGAGACTTGAAGTGCTCATTTCATTCGTTATTATGCAGCCCAAACCATGGTTTGTGTGTGAAGGAGGAGTTCCAAAGAATGCTCTTGCATCAAGAAGCTGACATCGGTGAAATCATTTGAGAGGATTTTTACAGAATTAATTCCTGTCAGCTTATCCAAACATTTGGACGAAAACCATTGTAGGCAAATTATTAACACTTCAGTGCTTCTCCTTGCCTTTCCTCAGAAGAGACACTAATAGGATCTCTGAGCAAATGTGAATTTCAGTCTCATTTTGCACTAAAGCCATCTTTAGTTGGTGATTCTTTTTTTAATAACCTTCTTTGCTGGGGAGAAGAAAATAGCTCCTGTCAGGGCTGCCGAGCAATCTCCCAGGCAGCCCACCAGCCTGATCACCAAGGACTCAGTGTTTACAACTTGTGAAGCTTAGATAATTGATAAAATGTAACAATGAGGTGTCAGAGCCCACTATTTGGGAGTAAAATATCATACGAAACTATTTCCACCATGGGCAGGCGTGCTCACTCACAGGAGGTCTTTTTCTATTTCTGGAGTGGACATCATTTTCATACAATTACACTTTTGAAATTGAACAGAACGTTTTGAAACATAATCAGAATGTTGATAGAACACCTCACAACACTTCAAGAGACGCTCTTCACACTGGACGCTTTAGGAAATAAAACAGTTGCCTCAAGGAAGATAGGCATAAAACTATTTAACCATCTCTGGCGGTGTGACACATAATTAAATGGACAGATTTTTCTCTGCCCCCATTTGCAACTTTTAAACTTTCCATCTCATAATATAAATACTTTTCAGTCATTAATTCAAATTTGTTTGTTTGTTTGTTTAGGTTTTCCTTCACCAAGAATATAATTACACAAAGCTGTTCTCCAGGAGTCAGAAACTTAGTGAAGGCCTCACATGTGAGGCCTGTAGGCTACACACTCATTTTGTTCCTGTACTAGAACTTAAGGAGAAAATTTAAATAATGATTCCATAACTCATTGAAAGTCACAGCTAAATACCAAGGTCTATAAAAGTGTTTGTATTTGTTAGATAATAGCACCTGGAGTTGCTGTATCTGTGTTTTATGTTTTCTTTTTTTTACTACATGTATTTTGCATGTAATATCTTATTACTAAATGTGTGTGTGTATGTGTGTGTGTGTGTGTGTGTGTGTGTGTGTGTGTGTGTGTGTAAGATATATGCAATAGTATTGAATACATGATATTGTTCTTATGTAGACTTTATGGCATAAGTTCCTGTTTTAAGATTAGAAGTAGTTAGCAGCTGTAAGTTTACACAGGAGAACCTAATTAATATATCTATTACCATCCTCTCTAGTTAAATATTTACATTATCTTATTTTCAGTAAGCAGTGATAATAATGTTATATCATATATCCAGTCATGTAAATATTTATATCTCTTTTTCCTGTATCATATGAAACAATACCATCGAATACCATATAAAAAAAAGACAGGGTCTTATCATGTAACTCCAGCTAGCTTGGAATTTCCCTTGGAAGACCAGGCTAGCTTTGGGCTCACAGAGATACTCCTCCCTCTGTCTCAAAAGCATTTGAACTGCCAGGCATAGGTGTGCATGCCTTTAATCCCAGCGCTCAGAAGGAAGAGACAGATTGATCTCTGAATCCAGCCTGGCCTACAAAGGGAGTTCCGGACCAGCTACAGAGAGACACAGTGAGATCCTATCTCTAACCCCAGCACCCCAAAACAGAGTGCTGGGACTGAGTGTGTGTACAACTACTTCCAGAACCCTTTAAAGTTTTTTCAAAATGTATTTTTTTAAATGTTCTTAGGACACTTGGCTAAGGTTATTGTTTTGATTTTAGTCTGACTTATATTATCTCAAAACTAAGTGCAGAGGTCAGCAAGATGCTTAGCAGGTAAAGGTACTTGCTATTCAAGCCTACCTTCTAAATATTTGATATTTGGCCAATTTAAACTTAGAATTTTCTGCATTTTATTGATTCTTAAGGGAACGAGCATTTGAAGTACACATTGAACCTGCTCAGTATATCTCGGGCCTATGACCTAATTATGCATATTTTCCTCAGGCATTTTATAAATATGACATAATAGAATTGACTCTGTTCTTTGAAGAGGGAAGATTCATCTATATCATTTATAAAGTTGGTTAGCTTTGCAACCACTGTACATGTGGAGGTATTCCAAGTTCCCATTCTTGCCTGCTTTCCACTCCTACCCAAGGCACTTACTAAAATTCTCAACCAATCTTCCCAAACCAGGTTGGACCACTGGTACAAGACTGGGAGTTAGTAGCTGGTCCTTCCAGGAAGGCTCCACAAACACAGAGAACTTCTGTACACCCTTGTCAGCTTGCCCCTTGGTCCTCTGTTCTTCCTTTGTTGTTCAGGTCCAGGAAATTGTTCTCAGTCTGAAGTCTGTAGTTATCTTTGGTGGTGAAGAAACCACACAAAAGACACAACAGCAATAGAAGGGGCAGAGAGGCTTAAGGCTGTGCGGGAGCAGACAGGGTTAAGTGTCTGCCCCTGCCCCTGCCCCTGCCTCTGCCCCTGCCCCTGCCCCTGCCCCTGCCCCTGTCTCCTCTGCCTCTGCCTCTGCCTCTGCCTCTGCCTCCTCTGCCTCTGCCTCTGCCTCCTCTGCCTCTGCCTCTGCCCCTGCCTCCTCTGCCTCTGCCCCCTCTGCCTCCTCTGCCTCTGCCTCCTCCGCCTCTGCCTCTGCCCCTGCCTCCTCTGCCTCTGCCCCCTCTGCCTCCTCTGCCTCTGCCTCCTCCGCCTCTGCCTCCGCCTCCGCCTCCGCCTCCTCTGCCCCT
>CM052718.1:10959870-11004346 GCA_028551405.1 Uromys caudimaculatus
TATGTCATCAATGATGGAGATTATAGCATGCATTGTAATTGTTTCTGGAAGTGTTTAAAGGTTCTGTGGACTCCTGTGGGATAGGTTTTGTTTATATATGTAGAGGTATGAAGATATGGTAATTTTCTTAAAGTTCATTATCAACTTTGATACATGAGTTTATGTTATTAGTTCAATCACCTAAAGCTAATATATTGATATCTATTTGTATATTTGATTCTCCTGACATTTAGATCAGCTTGTAAATTTAGAGATATATGTGTGTTTTCTGTGCCAAGTCCCCCAGCTTCTTATCTTCGAGGTAAATTTCCTTATAGATGATAAAATGAATCCTTTCTATTTATCTTGGGCTCTTTGCTTGGAATTCTGTTGAGTATTTCACTGTTGACTGTCAGCTTTACTTAACAACTTTTCTCTTGTTTTTTTGCATTTATACACCATGATTGGTGGTTTCTAAACATTCTTGTATAGACAGCATATATCACAATTCTCTTTCTTTGCTCCTGTCTTTTCTAACCATTGTGACAATGCTATGGGTTAAAACATCTCATGCACAGACTGAATGACAGAGCCATAAAATATGGAATCATTCAAGAGTAATTCCATCAGCACCACAGCAAGTGTTCCCGCCATATCATACTTTAGAAGGCATAGCTAGTGAAAAGGTCATATCAAGGTGTGACTTCTTTCAAAGCTCAAAATTCAGCGTTCCATATAGTGGCAAAAAAGCCATTTTCTATTCAATTCCAGCTTCTAACACTTTCCAAAAAAATTCTGTGAGTTAAATTTCAAATCCTCACATGAATCAGCTAAGAGGCTTTCCTGTGTGTGCTGAGAGTAGCTGATACGACTTGTTCACAGGAAAAAAGCCTTGGTAACTACAGATGGCAGTGCTTAAAAATCATGGAGCAATTTGGCCTACCAATAGGAATGTATGTCTGTATATACATAGTATGTAGTGAATACTCTCTTGAATGGCAGAGAATTAAATATGCACAACTCTGTGATTTAATAATATCCTCCTCATTGTGTACAGGGAAACAGCACTGTGACGAGCAACACTTCTGGGCTTCTTCCTGCAGTCCCCACTCTGCGGCACACACAGTAGCCAATACTAGCCTTGATTCAGGATTCAGAGTTTGCAAATAATAAAGGAGAACTAGATATTTTAGGAAACTTGCCTGAAGTCATAAGTAGTAAGAATGGAACTGAATTAAAAGCCAACGATACTTTGCTTGTATCTTTCTAAACTCAGGCCGCAGCTGTGTTCTCAAACCAGATTTATTTTAAATGGGAGGTGCACCTGATAGAGGGCCTCCGTCCATTTGGAACATGAGCACACAGTTCCCTACTATCCGTGGTGTTGTTTAATGCTACTGAAAAAAGAAATGCAAGCGTTTGCTACCTTCCAAAACATTTTATGCCACCAGACTTACTCTAAGTCAACATTGATCTTTCATAATACTGCAAATTTCACATTATAAATATTGCGTATCTCCAAGTTTAGATATGTGTGCAACTGTCATGTGTGCCTACATGCCAATGAATGAAGAACCAGTGACCATACTTGACTGTGTTTACTGTCAAACACCTCAATAAAATACTAGATGCTTTAGGAGAGACCAGTATCTGATAGGATCCTATCATTTACTTCACGAAGCACAGACATGTTTTAGATGCAGATATTGAGTTCATGAAGTTTTCAAAGGCTAAATATCTGTCCGGATTATCAAAGTATAACTTGTATTTCTGTATAAATTAGAACTATTCGTAATATGTAGTATAAATATGGTATATCTGTCTAAAACAGATTAGCAGAGTTTGTTATTAGCTGAGTTCAGACCAAGACCAGATTCAGGCATCTAATGAGCCACATAACAGCACATGCAGCTTGAATACAGAACTGAAAGGTGAGCTTACACTGCTTTTGTAGTGCACCCACAATAAGGGGTTTGTTAGCTCATGGATGAATCTGTTGCTCTCCAGAGCTTGAATTAGTGTAATATCATTAAACCCTACAAACGGCATCTTTTGTAGATGTCTCATAAATCAGTCTATGAAGTGTTGAACTTAAGCATCAAAGTCAACTTCTCCATGGCAAAGAACACAAGTGATATCTGTAGAGTTCTGACAAAACACAAAAGTTGAAAGCCAATGAAAAGACTCACCATAAAGGAAATCAGAGTTAGCCTTGAGTGTCCTATATAGCTTACTTCATTGACTTTCTTACTCAGAAAATATTACAGTAAATATGGAAGCTGAGCATTTGTTTTCTGTGGAGCAGGGCTCAGATGCAATCCTGAATCCTGATGTCCTCTGACATGCTCTAGTTTGACAGATGAGGACGTTTGGGCGAGCCATAATGGTAGGGTTTAGTAGAGGAGATGGAAGGCCAACTAATGGAGTCAGCTCTATTTCAAAGGGCAAAACATTGTTTTCCTTTACTTTGATGTTTTACATAATCATTGGGAGATTTACATCACTCAGTATTATTTATAAATGGTGCTATATACTATTAATGACTCTGGTTATGGCCTTTAACTTTTAAAGTGGGGTTAAGAAAGGACACAGTCATCTGGCAGCCATATTGTCTTTGCATTGCAAGGAAAATTCCATTCTCAAAAACGCAAAGACAAGAGTCACATAAACTAGACTTTGATTTTGTACCCTAAACTTTTGGTGACATATTTTAATCTCTTGTGTAACACACACACACACACACACACACACACACACACACACACACACACATGACTTTTGAGTTATTTAGTAACCTTTAATTTATATTGTATTCTACAGTGATGACTAGGGAAACATTTTAATGCAAAAAGCTACAGCTGAAAGTGACAAAGTAGTGCTAATAAATTAACTTTGCTAAATTTATCCTTTGAATGTAGTAAAGTTAGACATGAACTTATGGAAAGAAGCAGAAAGTAATAGGGGAGAAGTCAAAGAAAGCAGTGTTACTGAATCAGAAATTATTAATACCAGCTCTATTGATCTCTCTCTGATATTCTGTTCTTTCTACAAGTAAAAATTTCATAAGCCCTTTGTTGTCAAATGAAGATGTGCAGTTGTGCTCTATGTTGTTTTGTTACATATTTCATCTGAATCATGAAATATGGAATGGGAAGTGGTATATTCTATTGATCTCACGGCACAAAGAAATAAACTGAGCTCCACAATTGCTCAGGGAGTATAGTCTGAGTTCTCCTTCTAATTCCGAGTTGAATGCTCTTTTCAACAGTTCCCCCAGCTTCCATTTTTTCAACTGTTCTAGTAATTCTATGTATATGCTTAGATAATCAAGTTTAAAAGGCCTCCCATTTGCAAGTGGCTCATGAGGCTGGAATGATAGGTCAGTAGTTAAAGGCTTGTAAGCATGAGGATATAAACTTTACCCCACATACCTATGTTAAAAAAAATCCAGGGATGGTAGCATATGTTTGTAATTCCAATGCTGGTAGAGACAAAGGCAAATGGATCTCAGGGGTTTGGGGCTTATTGGACAGCCAGTTTAGTAAATATAAAGCCAATAAAAACCCTGTCTCAAAATGTTTTAAAATGGACAGCATCTGATGAATGATAGCCAAGGTTATCCTCTGACTTCCACATGTATGCACACACATGGACACATGGAAATATTCCCTTTAGTGTTTCTTCAGAAGAACAGAGGTTTTTAAAATGCCATCATACCTATGAGTACATTATGACATTAGATCTGTCCCATTTATGTCTGTACCATTATTCTTTAATGAGATTTACAGTTAGTAAGTTAATGGGGGAATTCTTTGTAAATAGGGTATGTGTTTTATCATTAACAAATGATCCTCACTGTTTACTGGAGTGAATTTTAAATGCAGTGCGTTAAGTTTTAACTTTGTTCACACAGAGGCACACAGATACATGAGGGGGTGGAGAGTTTAGCACTCCTACAAATGAAGAAGAAGGCATAGCCCTGGATCACACCAGACTTTGCCCTACTCCCAGTTCCACATTCACTTAACAGTATCTTGCCATGATAAAGAAATTTTAGACTGTTTTCAAATCTCTTTTGGCCAAGTGGTGGTGGTGCACATCATTAATCCCAGCACTTGGAGGCAGAGGTAGGTAAATCTCTGCATCTGAAGAATAGCCCGGTCTACAGAGCAAGTTTCACAGCAGCCAGAGTTACACAGAGAAACCCTGTCTCAAACAAAATCTCCTTCTTCCTTGAGGGTATGATACAAGCTCTCTTGTGTGAGTATATTAATTTAAAGATAATATTCATAAAATACCTTGTACTAAAATGTGTACGGCAAGCAGACCTCTAGAAACTGCCACCTCCCACCCCTGTTTTACTTCTCTCCTCCAGGACAAGCCCCTTTTCAAACTAAATGTATCTGACGGTTGTGCAGAGGTCACCTTTTCAATGGTTTGAATATCCAGCTAAGTCTGTAAGACTCTCAGCTGTCCTAATTGACCTATGAAATATCAGAAATATCTGTGAATTTTTCAATCCCCTAAGTGTATTTACTAGTTATTCATCGTGGCAAATTACACTCACCTCTCAGGTATCTAACTGCTGGACTGCAGTTTGAAGTTAGCTAATGAGAGTGCATCAGGGTTGCCCCATGAGCTTCTCCCCCAGATTGACTGTAATAAAACCTTGAGACACTCAAAGATTTGTTTCTTAACAGCAACAAAAAATGTCAATATTTTCTCCAACACAAGAATAGCAAAATCGAGCCACATAATATTTGTTATGTTGTTTTATAACAGCAAGGAAAAAAATGTATTAGCAAGATTAAACCAAGGAATTCAATCTTGCTAATGTGATATCACTCAATACCTAGAATAAGAAGTTTTGTTCTTTTTTTTTCCCTGCTAGTTGATATCCTTAGTGGAGTTATCATTAAGAGTTACCAATGAAGCCACCCAAGAATCATTGGAATAAAATACATCTAATCCCCAAAGGGCTCTCAAAGGGCAGCAGTAACTTTTTCAGATACAAATTATCAGAAGCATTCCAGACATACTGAATTGTAGGTCTTCAGAATGAGTTTCAACAATAGAGTCTATTGACAATACACGTTCATGTTTAAGAATCATGGGCTCGGGGGTTAACCACAGCAAATGTAATTCCAGGAACAATCCACGGTGTTCTGTGCTCACATCTCTTCCTTTTCTTCATCTATTTTTTTTTAATTTCGCATAAAGTGCTTACAAAATCATTTTCATGCTGAGAGAATTTCTTTAGTCAGCTGGCAAATGACCGTGCAGGCTTGAAGAGGTTCTGGTTTCAAAGGATCAATATTTAGTTCTCGTATTAGAAACAGAATACTTGCAGCCCATTTTTTTCTAGTGGACTGCATACAGAACAGTATTGCAATCATATCCTCCTTTAGCGGGTCCTGTGGCAGTCAGAATTCCCCAAGTACCGGATCACATAAAATCCAAGCTTACTGAAAGCTGCAGAATATGACATGTTTACTCACTTTGGATTGTTGAAACAAAATTGTGCGTTTGCTTGCTTTCCAGAGTGTTTAAAAATATGTCTATAAAGAAATTCACACTAGAGTTCTTCACAACCTCAGTATACTCTGAGTCGGTCTGCTACACATTTTATAAAGGTAGCCCAGAGGAAACATCACTCCTTAAGTAACAGATAATATTGATTTGAGCAAGTGTAAGAGATGAAGTAGTAAAGGATGAGTAATTACATATATGACTATATCTTCTTTTCTTCCTAATAAAGGTATATGGCATGACTTCGTTAACCATCAGCATTTTGATCATGCCTGGGTTGGAGGAATGAGAATTCTGATTTAATGATACACAAATGATTGTGTGAGATTTTACAGTTGCTTCTCTCCAATCAGCTAATTCTAGAAACCCCAAGTTGCATGACTCCCGTGGGCCCACTCATGTTTAAAATTATCATCTAGAGCTGGAGAATTAGCTCAGTGGTTAAGAGTGCTTGTTGCTCTTGCAGAAGACCCAAGTTTAATTCCTAACACCAACATGGTAGCTCACAATTGTCTGCAACTCCAGTCCTAGGGATCTGACAACCTCACCTGACCTCAGTTGGTACCAAGCATGCATGTTGTGAACAAATTTACATGCAGAAAAAAAACCATTCATACACAAAATAATAAAAAATTAACATCTGATGCTTAGTCAATTGTCATTTCTCCTTACAAATAAAAGAGACATTCCATGAATAATCAAAAAAGTTTATAATTTTATATCCTTCATGTAGACTTGAGACTCAGTATGTATATACATATACAGTCAAAGTTGAAATTCTCTCTCATACCCCACTTCTAGCATCAAACTAGGGCCATGTTCATTCTATTTCACACTACATCAATGGTCAGTGTAAAAAAGATCTTCCCAGTAGACACAAAAACCTGATTGGAAGGAGCCCAGTCACTTCATCATGGACCAGAGTACAATTTAAAAATTCAAGGACTAAAAAGATAATTCTCTTATTAAATAATAAGATTTGACCAATGCACCAGCTATAGAAAAGACACATGATTTAACTTCCTGATAGATCACAAAGGAAGAAAGAACAGAGATTTTTGATAGGATATTCCACTGACATTTTATTTATTATATAATTTTATCCTATATTCGATATGAATAACTCTTCAGTATTCTCTGTAAATATTGATTGTCTCATTGTACCTGGTAAACATTAAGGACCATAAGAATGGCACACCTAAAGGATTACATATACAATGTGTCCATTACTCGAATGCCTTTGGTTTCCTGGTGAAAGGATGTTGTAATCGATTTGTATGTATTATGTACTTCATATTCCATAGAAACAGAAATGTTAATTTGCTAAAATATGCCAAAGTAATTCAGAAACACCCAGTAACCCCATTCTTCATTGCAGAACTTCTAAACAACTACTAACCAAACGTCTGTAATGCTGAAGGTCAGGACTCTTAATCCCTTATAATCTCAAGTTAATTTTCTGAACTACAAACAACTGTCTTACAGTCCATCAGTCAATATTATGATTACGTCTACCAGTGTGCAGAAAGAAGTGATAGAAGAGGGATAAGTCCTACTAGCATTTTCGAAATGTGAAATATTTTTACAATAGACTATTCTAAAAATATTTCACTTATTTAATAAAATAATACTCCAATGGAACATCTTAAAAATGTTTACTTTTTTAAAAAAATAGATGCACATTATGTTTAGTGTTCCTAAATGCAAGGCACATATTTAGAAATTGCAACCAAAAAATGGCAAGGTACAGTGGTCTCTGTACTTACAATCCAGTAAAGGAGAGGACGCATGGGTATACATTTGAATACTGAAGAGGTGTAGGGGCTGTGGCAGAGGTCTGGAAGTGGTGCACTGGGAACCACAAGGGAGATGCCAGTGTGCCAGAACCAGAAGCAGATTCCAACCAGAATTTACAGCTCAATAGACATAAAAAACTTTCTATCCTCTAGTTATTAGATATTTTTAAATGATGTTCTACCCAGAATTCTTTTTAAAGTCCATTATTAAAACTCAGTGATGGTAGCTCTTATTAGATACAGGGAGAATCATCCACTATTACTACCCATAAATCTGAGCACATGCCCTACCTCAGAGCCATGCCATTTCTGATAAACGAGATAGACACATAAGGTCCATGGCGATCAGCACTGAAAATAGTAAATCCACTTGCAAATACTGATGTCAAGTGAAAGGACATTGCAGGCAATTCCGAAGAAAAGAATTCCCCAGGTGAGACAAAAATCTTCCTGAGTGATTTTAATTCTCTAATGAAACAAATAACAGGTTACTGCCATCTCTGAAGAGTAAAATTGTTTTTGAGTGCTACAAAATTACCTGTGTTTTGCCTGTACCTCTACAAGGCATTTCTGTGACAAATGGTGCCTCTAAAAGCCACGGGAGAATAAATAAGAAACAAATGTGGCAGTGATCATACTCGCTGCATGTTTGCCATTTTGTGGCTGCTCAGTATATGCTTTGAGCAAAGTACTAGAAAATAGATTTCTATGGCTAGTGTAAACCAGAATCATGTTTAGCAGAGGTTCTCTGGGCACATTTAAGGGTGACAAAAGCATTTGGGTTAATAGCAGTGATGTGTCTTCTTCTATAAAACTAATGACTTTACCAAAGTCAAAGTAAATAAGATAGAAAATTTTCCATCTGGAAATATAAGACATGAGGAGCTTCAGAAATAATACCATTTTGATTAAATACATATATTACTATTTTATGGATAAACATAAAATATATTATTTAAAATACATAAAATATCTCTAAAATCCACTTTACAGTAGTTTAGTAACATTGTAAATGACTGCTCCATATGCTCTTATAACAGATATGCTTGTATGCAAACAGGAGAAGATATTACATATAAAATAAACATGGCGATGACCTCAGCTGTGGCCAGTGATGAAATCCATAGCCCAGGATACCTGTGAAATTTTCTACACCTTTTAAAATGATGTCATTTAGGTATCAGAATAACTGTGGCTTCATAGAATAAATGGGTAGGGTTCCTTCTGTTTCTATTTTGTGGAATAGTTTGAGGAGTATTAGTATTAGCTCTTCTTTGAAAGTCTGGTAGAATTCCGCACTAAAACCATCTGGACCTGGCTTTTGGGGGTGTGTGGGAGGTTTGTAATGACTGCTTCTATTTCCTTGGGGGTTATAGGACTGTTTAGATAGTTTACCTGATCTTGATTTAACTTCGGTACATGGTATCTGTCTAGAAAATCATCCATTTTGTCTAGATTTTTCCAGTTTTGTCATGTGTAGGCTTTTATATTAAGATCTGATGATTATGAATTTCCTCAGTGTCTGTTGTTATGTCTCCTTTTTCATTTCTGATTCTGTTAATTTGGATACTGTCTCTGTGCATTTTAGTTAGCTTGGCTAAGGGTTTATATATCTTGTTAATTTTCAAAAGACACAGTTCTTGGTTTTGTTGATTCTTTGTATTGCTCTCTTTGTTTATAATTGGTTGATTTCATCTCTGAATTTGACTACTTCTTGCTTCCTACTCCTCCTGGGTGTGTTTGCTTCCATTTGTTTTAGAGCTTTCAGGTATTCAGGTTGCTAATATAGGATCCCTCCAATTTCTTTATGAAGACACTTAGTACAATGAATTTTCCTCTTAACTTTGGTTTCATTGTGTTCCATAATTTTGGGTACACTGTGCCTTCATTGCATTGAATTCAAGAAAGTCTTTAATTTCTTTCTTTCTTCCCTAACCAAGTTATCATTGAGTAGAGAGTTGTTCAGCTTCCATGAGTATGTGGGCTTTCTGTTGTATTTGTAGTTATAGAGGTCCAGCCTTAGCAGTCTACAGATTCAATGCAATTCCCATCAAATTCCCAACACAAATCTTCATAGACATGGAAAGAGCAATTCTCAACTTCATATGGAAAAACAAAACCTCAAGATAGTAAAACAATTCTGAACAAGAAACGAAATTCTGGGGAAATCACCATCCCTGTCCTGAAGCTATACTACAGAGCAACAGTGATAAAATCTGCATGGTATTGGTACAGAGAAAGACAGGTCAATCAATGGAATAGAATGGAAGACCCAGAAATAAACCCACACACCTTCAGGCACTTGATCTTTGACAAAAAGGCCAAAACCATGCAGTGGGGGGAAAAAGCATCTTCAATAAACGGTGCTGGTCTAATTGGATGTATGCATGTAGAAGAATGTAAATTGATCTATATTTATCACTCTTCACAAAGATCAAGTCTAAATGGATCAATATAAAACCAGATACACTGAATCTGATAGAAGAGAAAATGGGAAATAGCCTTGAGTGCACTGGCACAAGGGGAAATTCCTGAAGAGAACACCAATAGCTCGAGCTCTAAGATCAACAATTGACAAATGAGACCTCATGAAACTGAAAAGCTTCTGTAAGGCAAAGGACACTGTCAATAGAACAAAATGGCATCTTACAATTTGGGAAAAGTTCTTCACCAACCCTACATCAGATAGAAGGCTAATATCCAAAAAATACAAAGAACTCAAGAAATTAGACTCCAGAAAACCAAATAACCCCATTAAAATATGGGATACCTACCTAGTAAACAAGAATTCTTAACAGAGAAATATCAAATGATTGAGAAGCACTTAAAGAAATGTTCAGTATCCTTAGTCATCAGGAAAATGCAAATCCAAATGACCCTAAGAGTCCACCATAAACCAATCAGAATGGCTAAGATCAAAAACTTAAGCCTTCTGCTGGCAAGGAATACTCCTCCATTGCTGGTGGGATTGCAAACTAGTACAACCACTCTGGAAATCAATCTGGAAGTTCCTCAGAAAACTGGAAATAGTTCTATCTAAAGACCTAGCTATACCACTACTGGGCATATACCCAAAAGATGCTCCAGCACACCACAAGGACTCGTGCTCCAACATGTTCATAGCTGCCTTGTTTGTATTAGCCAGAAACTGAAAGCAACCCAGATGTCCCCCAACCAAAGAATGGATACAGAAAATATGGTTCATTTATGCAATGGAATACTATTTAGCTATTAAAAAAGAGGACATCATAAATTTTGCAGGCAAATGGATGGGACTAGAAAATATAATTCTGAGTGGGATAACTGAGAGCCAAAAGGACATGCATGGTATGTACTCACTGAAAAGTGTTATTAGTCAAACGTACAGAATACCCGTGATACACCCATGGACCCTAGAAAGGAAGGCCCTAATTAGGATGTTTTAATCCCATTTAGAAGAGGGGACAAAATAATCATGGGAAGCAGAAGGACAGAGGGACCTGGATGGGAGAGGGGAGGGGGAGAGAAAGGAGGGTGAGATCAGGTATTGGGGGGAGACAGGAGAGAAGCCCAGAGGGCCAAGAGAATGAATAGAAATAAGCAGCTGTTGGGGTTGGGGGCTGGGAGTAAACTCTAGAAAATTCCAGGCTTCCAGGGCTCACTGTGGGTGATCTTAGCCAAACTGCCCAACAGCGGGGAGGTGGAACCTGAAGAGACCACCTCCAGGAGTTAGACATGGCTCCCAGTAGAGGGATGGGGACACCAACCCACCTTCAAAACTTTTGACCCAGAATTGTTCCTGTCTAAAAGAAATGCAGGAACAAAAATGGAGCAGAGTCTGAAGGAATGGCCAACCAGCTCAACTTGGGATCTAGTCCATGGGCGGGCACCAAACCCTGACACTATCATTGATGATAGGTTGTGCTTAAAGTCAGGAGCCTAGCATGGCTGCCCTCTGAGAGGTTCTACCAACAGCTGACTGAGACAGATGCAGACACTTACAGCCAACCATTGGAGACCCCTATGGAAGACTTAGAGGAAAACTGAGGGAATTAAAGGGGTGGGGAACTCCATAAGAAGACCAATGGTGTCAATGAACCCAATCTCTGGGAGCTCCCAGAGACTGAGCCACCAACCAAAGAGTATACATGGGCTAGTCCTAGGCCCTAAGAACATATGTAGCTGAAGACTGCCTTGTCTGGCCTCAGTGTGAGAGGATGCTTCCAATCCTGTAGAGACTTGATGCCCCAGGGAAGGGGGATACTGGGGGGTGATACCCTCTCAGAGGCAAAGGGGAGGGGGGAATGGGTGAAGAACTCTGGGAGGGAGATCAGAGGGAGGCCTACATTTGGGATGTAAATAAAATAATTATTTTTAAGAAAGGAAGGAAGGAAGATAGAGAAGGAAAGAAAGAAAGAAGGAAAGAGAGAGAGAGAGAGAGAGAGAGAGAGAGAGAGAAAGAAAGAAAGAAACAAAGAAACAGAAAGAAAAACTTATCTGTCTTAGCAGGAAGCAAGTTATCAAAAAGCTGTGTAAAAATAAAGATCTATCAGGAAGCACATACTTTTTTTTTTTTAATAATTTAGTGTACAAAGCTTTATCAAATGAGTTTTATAATATATCTTACAGCAAAAGAAAGTGAATAATGAGAATATTAGGAATATTAGGATTTAGAAGTTTAGGGTCTGATAATTTTGTACCATTTTCTTATCATTATACTTAGACAGAAAATGGAAACAAACTAAATGTCCTTCAACTATCGAAGAGATGAAGAAAATGAGATACATACACCATGTGGGAAATACTCATCTGTAAATAAAATTAAGATTTGAAAGCAAATGGAGGTAACTAGAAAAAAAAAATCATATGGAGCAAGTTGACCCAAATTGACAAATAATGTCATGAGCTCTCTGTATTCCAAATATCTATTCTATACCCACTGATAAGTGTAGCTCTCATCCCTCATCAAAAACATAACAAAATATTCTCTTTTGCAACAGGAGATCATTATCAAAAACCCAACCAATCAAAAATATAGATAGGAGATGATCATAAGATACCACCCCCAACTGATATATCTGCAATATAACTCCAGCACTTAAGATTCAAGATTACAAAAACGGGATGGGAAGACGGTAAGGCCAAGGGACCAGGAAAAGTTCTGTGAGATGGTGTTTCCTAGAAATCATAGTGAGGCGACGCCCATGAGACCTCAAGGATGTAGCTGCCCAACCAAGACCTGACCAAGAACAACCATACTATACGTGCTACGAGAGAAGGGGAAAATCTCATGAGGCCTCCCCCATAGACAAAGAAGAAGTAACTAAGGAACTCTGGTGAATAGTCTTCTCCAGGGGTGAGGCCTTTTATTGGTTAGCCTACACCAAATAATCATTCCTGAAATCATATACATACAAGTAACACCAAATAAAATGAGTACGTTGTACTTATATATTTAGGAATAACAACTAAAAAAGTGCCATTGTTTCAGAGGGAATAAGGGGATATTTCATGGGAAGGGGTAGAGGGAGTAAAGAGAAGGGGGAAGATATAATTACATTTTAATTTAAAGTAAATAATAATAATAAGATCATTCATTAAATTTAAACACACATATACACAAGAGGAAAAAAAGGTGAGCTGAGCCAAGCATTCCCCCCCACCTCTGATTCCTCACATTCTCACAGCAGAAAGATGGCTTAAGCTCCTGTAGCCATGGATTCTCTATGGTAGACTGTAACCTGGAACTGTAAGCAAAAACAAAAACACAAAAACAAACGAAACAAAACACAACCCCTTTCTTATTACGTTGCTTCTGTCAGGGTATTTACTCATAATACTAAGTAGCTAATACAACCTGAGGGGGGTCTGTAAAGATAAGTGCTTCTTTGCCAGCCATTTGACTTTATTAATATGTATTTGAGAAATATTACCTGATATGTTCAAAGGTATGTATTGAATAGCGTTCTTTTTAAAAATGTTTTTAATTGATCTTTTGTGAATTTCACATCGCAGACGCTAATCCCACTCATATCCATCTCTCCTCATAACCCACCCTGCATCCTTGCAAAACCCCAAATAAAATAAAATAAAATAAGATAGAAAATTTTTAAATCTTATTGCGGAAGCTGTAGCGTGTCAGCATGCCTCACAGTCTACCCTTTTTGTCTACCCTTCTTTACTTGCAAATGTAAATTGCAATGAGCCATCCGTCTGGTTTGAGGTCTCTGGCTTCGACTACATTATCAACACTGGATCCTCACCAGGACTCCGCTTGGATATCCAGTTGTTGCTTTGGATCTTCAGGACCCGCCCTTTCATGAGCTCCAGCAGATCATAGATGAGGTAGATGTTAGTGTGAGCCAACTCAAAGTCCTGAATCTGAACTCAGGAGGTGGCTGCGTCGGTCAGACCACCAGCTCTTCTGAGCGTGCGCCACCAGAGTGAGCTCTCCAGCCCTGCCTTCGCTAGCTCACCCTGGTGATACAGCTGGTAAGGGGCAGAGTCTCTTCTCCTGCTCTCTCCTGCTCTCTCCTGCTCTCCTGTCCTTGAGGCCAGCTCACCAGCCCACCTGTACCCCTCTCACCAGAGTCAGCCCTACTGTGCTCCCATGCTATATGCAGGCTCACTCTCCTGAGTGCTGCACCAGTGAGGGGCAGGGCCAGTTCTCCCACTCTTGTGACCTAGGGGCCAACTCTCCTCCTTGTGGAAAGGGGCAAGGGGCAAGGGGGTGGATTAAATAGTATTCTTAAAGCACTATTTTTCTTAATGCATTGTAAGCAATGCAAAGATCTAACAGTGAGATATAAATATGTGTGTGTGACAGTATGCAAATGATAAAGCATAAAGCATCATTTGAGAAAAATAAAATTATAGAAACAGAAAGTTGTCCAGGATTTAAAAAAGCATCAGAATTACAAACGGTACATGGTTTTAATGGTATTATATTCTAAACTTATGCAGAAAATCCAGTTCAAATATTCTACATGTTTAAATATTTAAGTTAAATTTAAATATTAAATATTCTAAATATCCTAAAGATATCACAAACAGCTTTTATGGAAGGACTTAAATGAGTTAAAAGAGTCATCATTAAAGAATATCGCTATTAAAAAGCTATTATGAACTTATTTGGAAAATAAATTTTAATAAACAAATTCAGGTGGAAAACTCCTTAGAAAGCATAACTTACCAAAACATATGAAACTATCTTTTTGTTTCATTTCTTATTGCTGTGATAAAATGCCCTGACATGAAGGCACTTAAAAGGGGAAAGGGTTTATTTGGCTCACAGATACAGATTATAGTCCATCATTACAGGAAGTTGCAGTGGCAGGAAATTAAGCAGCTCTTCTCATTGCATCCATAGGAGAGGGCAGAGAGCAATGAATTAATGCTCATCTTGCTCTCTACACTTTCACACAGTTCAGGAGACCCTGTCTCAGTGAGGGTCATTCACAGAGGGTGGTTGCGATGGCTAATCTTGGTTTAAGTACATCAGCGATAAAGTAAAACCCATACAACCTGGGTACTCCTGTGAGGACTACCCTTAATCTGCTGCACACTTTCTGCTGACCACCCACTTTAGAGAATTTGAGAGGAGAAAACTGCTTTTTGCTTGCTTGCTCTCCCTGAAAAGTTTTTAACTCTTGTTGCTGCTGTATTCCTTTGCCAGTATTAGAACCAACTTCTTTGGGAGTTCATTGTAGACAAAGACAAGTAGCTCTCCAGGAATCCTCCAGGACTCCAGTGCTAGATTGAGACTTCTGAGACATACAGGCTTATGGACTAAACAACTCCTCTATTCTCAGTCTTTCCTTTATGAGACAGTCATTGTTTAGATTATAGCCTGTAAGCCAGTCTAATAAATCACAGAGAGAGAGAGAGAAAGAGAGAGAGAGAGAGAGAGAGAGAGAGAGAGAGAGAGAGAGAGAAACAGAGACACAGAGACACACAGAAAGAGAGAGACAGGGAGACAGACAGAGAGAGACAGACAAACAGAGAGAAGTATATTTATAGAGATGATAGATAGATAGATAGATAGATAGATAGATAGATAGATAGATAGATAGATAGATAGAAGTGTGTGTGTGTGTGTGTGTGTGTGTGTGTGTGTGTGTGTATTCATTCCACCCTGCCTTTAGGCAAGCCCACAGGGGAACCTAATTCAGACAAAATTCCTCATTAATATTCTCTTTCCAGGTGAGTCTACATTGTGCCAAGGCATAAATCAAAAATAACTACAAAACTTACAAGACTTCAAATAAATAAATAAATAGATTTTAACACAAAATTTGGCACAAATAAAATGCTAGGGGTAAATGTCCTCACTAACAAATATTATAAAATATCTAAGAAAAAAGTGGCAAAAACTTTTCATGAGATAGAAAAGAGAAAATAGTTGCCACTCTTTCTCTAAGTACACCCAGCACTGATATGACACCCATTCATGAAGAAAACCATTACAATCAAAAAAGGAGACAAAGCTGTAAAGAAATTAAATGAATGGTCATCACACAAATACTACAATATAACAGGTAAAGGATGCATCAGGAGTAACCTAAGTTTGGTCTAAAATTTCTATGTTAACACTTGAAAATTAACATATCAGAGTAAGTTAAAGAAGACTTACACGGCAGTCTTAATAAAATTTAAAACTACTAAGCAAAAGAAATGGGAAGCTCTATAAGATGGTATGTTATTTACAAAAAAATTAATGTATGTTAAAAAAAATTTTCAGATCAAAAACAAGACAATGAGTCAAGTCATAATGACAAGTTGGATTGAGCACTGCACTAGAAATCTGAGATAGTACAGGAAATGCATTTTGATAAGAAGTTATAAAGAATGTAAAAAAGAACTAAATTTATTATTATCAGAGGATATAATTGACTTGAAATTTTAAATTATTGGAGTTGAATAAGTCAGTTTTGTAATTTTTTTATCAATCAACATAGGAAAATCAATTTTGTTTCTATCTATTCACACCTGAGTTAAGAAACCAAAACCTGGGAAGTATAATACTTACAATAGAAGAAAGCAAATACCTAACAATAAATCTAACAGAAGGCATACAATGTCTTCACACAGATATACACACAAACATACACACATACACACACACACAAACACACAGACATACATGACATGATACATATATATGCATGGACACAAATAAATAAAGAATGCAATTTTTAAAGGTACAAAGTTAAATTGAAAAATACTCCAGTTATAACTGAATGACTAAATTGTATTGTTATTCAATATAAACTCTGACATTGTGGAAAGACACAAACATGATTGTTTCTGACCTAACAGACTCAATCAACCCTGTTCTAAGTAGGTTTCTGTTGCTGTCTTAAAACCATGCAAAAGCAACATTGGAAGGTAAAGGTTTAATTGGCCTACAGTTCATTATGAAGGGAAGCCAAGGCAGCAACCCAAAGCAGGAACCACAAGGAAAACATGCTTCCTCTGCCTTGTTCAGATACTTTCCTTATAGAACTTAAGACCGATTGCCCAAGGGTGGTACAGCTCACTATAGGCTGGACCCTCTTATATCAATTAGAAATTAAGAAAATGGCCCACAGGCCAATGAAGCTGAGGCAACTCCTCGAATGAGTCCCCTCTTTCTAGGTTTGACAAGTTGACAATTGAAGCTATGGTAATCCTATATATTAGAAAAGACATGTATAATAATGAAATTGCTTAGTAGAACTAAGTAATAACACAAAACTAGAACAAGCCATACCTTCAGCAATAGAATAAGAATATGGATGAGGTACTTGTATAATAAAAAAGGAACTATTACCACAAGTTGGAACTTGGTTCAAGAAAATTTTTTAACAACAACAACAATAAAAATCTGTTACCAAAAAGTATATGTTTCCTGAGTCTGTTCTTGTAAATGTCAAAATCTTCAAAACCATCCCACAGTCTTAAAAATCAGGAGATAGCTCAGTATACAGCACAAAGACTTGAGTTCAAGTGCAAAAACCCACATGAAAACAAGCAAGAAACAGAAACCGAGAAACAAAACAAAAACAAACCAAAGACAAGACCAGATACTAGCGCCTGTAACAAACTACCAAAACCAGATGCCTAGACACCTGTGTAAAAACACAATTAATAACAGCCAGGACAATATGTCCACAAAGAACGCAGCAGCCTTACCACAGTTGGCCTCTATAATTGCAACATAGCTAAAGCACAAGACACAGACATTAAAATACCTTTTATGAATGTGATAGGGATCTTAAAGCAGAAAATGAATAAATCAAATAAAGAAATGTATGAAACACAACAGAAAGAAAATTAATAAAATGCTTCAAGACATGAAAATGGAAATAGACTCAATTGAAAAAAAAAGAGACATCTAGAAATGAAACTGTTAGGGAATCCAAAGGGGAACCTCAGACACAAGGCTCCCCAACAGAATTCGAGAAGTGGACGAGAGAAAGAGTTGAAGGTACAATAGAAGAAATGGATACATCAGTCAAAGAAAATGTTAAATTTAAAAACAGCCAGGCACAGTACCTGCAGGAAATCTGGGACACTATGCAAAGATCGAATCTATGAATAAAGGAAATACAGAAAGGAGAAATAAACCAGGTCAAAGGCACAGAAAATATTTTCAAAAAAAATCATAGAAGAAAATTTCCATAACCTAAAGAAGAATATGCCTACAAGGTACAAACAAAATAATACAAAACAAGATAAACAAATAAAAACAGAACGTAACACCAAATAGGCTAGACCAGAGGAAAAAATTCCCCTCAACACATAATAATAAAAACACTATGTTACTAAGTGCACAGAACAAAGAAATAATATTAAAAGCTCAAGGGGAAAGCATCAAGTAATGTATAAAAGCTAATGTATCAGAGGAGCACCTGAATTCTCAATGGAGATTCTAAGACCCAGCATGGCCTAAAAAGATGTTCTGTAAACTCTAAGATACCACATAGGTCAGCCCAGATCACTACTCCCAGCGAACCTTTCAATCACTGTGGATGGAGACAAAACGATAAAAATAATTTTAGGCAGTATCTATCTATAAATCCTACACTACAGGAGGCACTAGAAGGAAAACTTCTACTTGAAGAGGTTAACTTCACCCAAGGGGGGAAAAAATACAAGGGAGATATAATCTCAGACTGGCAAATCAGGAGAGGTAAAAATAAAAATCATACCACAAGAATAAACTAACAGAAATCAACAAATATTGCTCATTGATAACTCTCAGCATCAACTGTCTCATTTCTCCAATAAAAAAGACACAGACTAACAGAATGGATGCAAAAACTGGACACATCCTTTTGCTATATCCAAGAAAAGCACCTTAATATCAAGAATAGACATTACCTCAGGGTAAATGGATGGAAACATGTATTCCAAACAAATGGAACTATTAATTAAGCTGGTGCAGCAATTTTCGTATCTGACAAATAGACTTCAAGCAAAAGCTATGAAGAGATGGGGAACATTACATACTCATTAAAGAAAAAGTCCACCAAGAAGACACAGCAATTTTTAACATCTATTCACCAGACACAAGGGCATTGAAGTTCACAAAAGAAACACGACTACAGCTTAAATCACATATTGACCCTCGCACACTGATAGTGGGTGACTTCAACACCACATCCTAACCAAGACATGTCATCCAGACAATAAAGTTGCCAAACATATGGGGAGATAGAGTTCCAACCGGGCAACTCTCTTCACCAACTGGAGCTTCTATATAGGGAATGGATTATATATAATCCATACTCGCTGGCCAAAGTGGCCCCTTGGGAACCTCCAAACAACCCAGGCTCTTGCAAAGGGTATAGATTACTTTCCACGACCTAACCTAAAGGCCCCATTTCTAAAGACAACACCTACATGACTCATTGAACATGGAGAATTCAAGCTGGAACCTTCTGCACCCCTACATTCTAGCATCTTTGGCACAGGAAGATACTCTGCGTGCTATCAGAGGAACTTAAATATCAACCCAGCTATAAACCTTTGATTTACAATGATGTCCTGCCTGCAAGATATGTAACAGTAATGGTGGCTCAAAGCTTGTGAGAGTAACCAACGAATATCTGTTTTGATTTAAGACAGACTCCATGAGATAGACCCCTTACTCAATCCCACTTGGGTAACCAAGAACCTGAGATTAGATAGGCCAAGGACCTAGGGGCAAACCAATGCTGATCTACAAAAGGAATGGAATGCAGCAATAAAATAAAGTGACTCCTAATGCCATATTCCTCTGTACTCATAGATCAATGCCTTGCCCAGCCATCAACAGAGAACCTTGTCCTGCAGTAGATGGGAACAAATACCAACATCCACAACAAGAAAATATGCAGCCGGGCAGTAGTGGCGCACACCTTTGATCCCAGCCCTTGGGAGGCAGAGGCAGGTGGATTTCTGAGTTCGAGGTCAGCCTGGTCTACAGAGTGAGTTCCAGGACAGCCAGGGCTACACAGAGAAACCCTGTCTCGAAAAACCAAAAAAAAAAAAAAAAAAGAAAAAGAAAATATGCAGAGAGTGAGAGACATTGGAACACTCTGCCATTAAGAGGATTTATGTCTCCATAAAATACTCCCCCAAGGGCTTAGGGAACTCTATGGAAGAGTAGGCAAATGATTATAAGAGCCAGATGGGGTAGAGGACACCTAACTCTTTAACACCACAAAACTGAAACATAAATGGCACACACGTGACCAACACACATACACATTATCACAGAGACTGAGATAGCATGCACAGGGTCAGCAAAAGTTTGCATCAGATGGGGTCCTAAAGTTGAAAGAAGTGGACACAGGAAGCTATCTATAACCCAGAAGCTATCTCCAATTGATAGTCACTTGCAAATGAAACTTTAGTTTTCTTCAAGCAAGTCTCATTGGGAAAACAAACAAATCTTCAGAGTAGGGTGCATGCCCAACAGTAGATGGCCAATGGAAAGGAACTCAAAGACATTTTCAGAGCTTCTTTGTCTCATAATGTTGTGTCTGGTCTTTCTAAAAGTTTTATTTTTAAATTTTATTTTATTATATATATAATTGCATTATAAATAATTATAACACATGTGTGTGTTTGTTTTCTAACACGAGCTATAATGGGAGTTATCTAGGTTGGAAGGGTGAAGGGCATGAACTGGGAGAGGTAGAGAGAAGGGAAACCAGAATCAGGATGTATTGTATGAAGAACAATCTATTTTCAATAAAAGAAAATTAAGTGTGTTTTACTAGAAACACGTATCATGTCCATCACCATTCAAACTACACATAAGCCCAAATATCTAAAGTCACTATGAGAAACCAGGTAGTTTTCTAGTAATCAGAGTTATAATAACCCTAAAATGACATGTGAAGGACAAAACTGAATCAACCCCATTAGTCATTTAAAAATATTTTCAATTAAAATGTATTGCATCTGATGTATAAAAATATTGCACATTGGCATTTTCTGATATAAAAGTCTGTTATATTAAACAACTCAATGTTCAGACTGAAATATTACCCTGTTTATAAGATCTTAGCAGGCACCCCACAGCTGCAGATACAGATCTGCATTTTCAGTTACCATGACAATTAAATGTGGTCAGATTACAAGCCTTAGGATAGAATTACTGCTAATGTTTTGTGGTAGAAAGGAAAATTAGGTCAGAAAGCCATAAAATTCTGATGCTTGAGTCAAAATTATAATAAAAAAAATATTTAAATGGTACATTGTAAAGATCTAATTCATGTTTGGGAAACATCATCATTTAAATCACCATAGCAGAAGACCTTTTTGTTTATTAGTTATCTATGAATAAAACATTTGCAAATTTAGAATGATTTAGTTCCTTGAGTTAGCACAGTGTATTTGCAAGCATAGACATAGATTGTGCGAACCACAACTCACAGAAAGGATTGGGCACAAAATAAATAGAAGGATTAAAAAACTGGAGCATTGTTCACACTAGTTAACAGCAAGCAGTAAAGAGACCATGTCCCCAACAGGGTAAAAGGTGAAGACGCTTGAGGTTGTTTTCAGACTTCCACATGCCTGCTGTGGCATGTCCATGTGTGCACCACGACACACATGCACACATGCATCAAGTGCACACACAACAGAGCTGTAGAATCTGAATGTATATTATCACATTTATATTTGCTCTTTAACACCTCTCATTTCCTGACTAACACAGTAGTATGACACGTGTTCAAAGCCCACTCCACTGGATATGTAAGGTGCTGAGATGCCATGTGTTAACACATTTTTTAAAAGATTTATTTTATTTATTTTATGTATATGAGTACACCGTAGCTCTCTTTAGACACACCAGAAGAGGCCATCGGAGCCCATTACAGATGGTCAGGAGTCACCATGCGGTTGCTGGGAATTGAACTCAGGACCTCTGGAAGAGCAGTCAGTGCTCTTAACCGCTGAGCCCTCTCTCCAGCACCCCTCATGTGTAACACATTTAATATCATGATTTTAAGTGGTTATTGTTAATCGCTGAATGGAGATCATAGGGATGACACATTTGTAAACCGGATAGAAAATAATTCTTATATCCCAACACACTTACTTTCCAAACAGGGTAGATCATTGCTCTAAGAGCCAGCACTTGAAAACTGAATTTCTTTTTATTATTCTATTTCTCACCTCCCTCCAAAATTTGATTTTTGAGAGGACTCCTATAAATCTTCAAGATTGTATAGAATTCCATCATAAACAGACCTAAAACGATGAGCACTGAGCATCTCTACCTAGGAATATCCCCCAGATTTTATTTCAATAAACCCAATTAAAAAGATAAGAAAAAGAACATTGTACTCTTCACCAAAAATAAAAATAAATGCACTCTGAAACAATTTACAAGTATAGAATTGTGTGTGTGTGTGTGTGTGTGTGTGTGTGTGTGTGTGTGTGTGTGTTTCTGTATGTGTATTTTAAGCAAGTGGTTAAATAAATGCAAAAGTTTAACATGTTTAGGATGAAAACTTAGATACAGTTATTGATAAAAGTTATTGATGAAATGAAGGGACACTGCGTTGCTCAGAACTCTGAAGTGTCCTTAACCCAACAGGGGTTGGGACCCTCTCTGAGGTAAGCCATACACACACTGGATCTGGGTACCATTAGCCCTGTTTCATGTAACTTCTACACTAACATTTGAGTTTGGGCAGCTCACTTATTTCTCTGACTTCATGTAAAAACACAGATAATCACACTTTACATTTTGTTTTTGAGATTATAATATCATTACATCATGTCTCCCTCCCTCTCCTCCTTCCAAACCATCCTCATATCCCTTTTTACTTTCTTTCAAATTTATGGCCACTTTTTGCATTGATTATGGTTACATTCATATAGTATATAAATGTATATTCCTAAATATAACCTGTATAATCTGTATAATGTCAGACACACACACACACACACACACACACACACACACATACACACATACACACACACACACACATACACACACACACACACACACACATACACACATACACACACACACACACACACACACACACACACACACACACAGTTTCCAGTGCTGACTCCCACTCCCCACATTCCTTAGTTACCTGTAGTTCTTTATGTAGTGTTAAGGCTTTTTGATGTAACTGTCAAAAGCCTTGTGAGGATCTGACTATGTCATACATACACATAGATAGTTTGCTTAGTAGAGTAACGTAAAATGTCATAGGTGACCAAGAAAAATTTAATTAAGCAGAGAAAATGATAATTATTTTTGACAAAACTTAATTCCAGCCAGTTGGATTTATATATTTAGAGTATCCATGTGTCCACAAGTGTCTCCTTTCTTATGAAATACAGGATCATTTAACTTAGGGATCTAGCATTCTAGAACCATCATGTCCTAGGCAAGGATTTTCATTACAAAAATCTTCATTAAATCCTTTTATCTATCTTGTGTAAACCACAAAGCCAGGATATTAAATTTGAAATATGAAAACCACCACGACTTGTAGTTTTTATCTATTCTTTTCTCAAGGCAAAGGTGAATACTTTGATGAAATCATAAAAACTAATTTAGATTTGTCCTTCTTTTCTCTGTGTCTTCAGAAATACAAAATATAAAACATACGTGAGGGCCTCCTGGAACATAGGGAAAATTAGTAGTGGTCTCTGATCTTCAGGACACACACACACACACACACACACACACACACACACACACACATCCACAGTAGCTTTTGTGAGAAATCAATTGAATACAATACAATGCTAGGGTCTTGATTGAGATACTATACCTAGGGGCTAAAAACACAAGGCTGAAACTCTAACGAGCAAGTGTAGAAATGGCAGAATCTAACTGGAGGTATGAGGAGTTAGGTAGGTCACCTAAAAGATAGACAAAGAGACAAGGGTCCAATGTCGGAGACTAACACATTGTGAGAAGGTGGAGACTAAATAGCGGGAAATGAGGCTGATGAGTAACTGATGTGTAACCTGGGCATGGTCAACAACTAGAGATGGAAGAGATCTGAAGATCGAGAAATGAAGTTTAAAGATGTAGCAAGGACTATTGATAAATGACTTCAGGTGAAATAAAAAGGACCTTGGGAAATAAAAGGTCAGACCCCATTCAAATACCTTTAGCCTGGGGATGCCATTATAAAATTTTCTTTGGAAAAACAGCTGTAAGATGTGAGGTGGAAAATGGGCTTGATATAAAGGAGACTATGAGAAGAAGACCAGAGGGAGTGTCTCTGAACACTGAACATTTTTATTTAAAACACTGTCTTGGTTAGAATCTTTATTGCTGTGGAGAGACACTCTGACCACACCAACTCTTATAAAGGAAAACCTTCAATTGGGGGCTGGCTTACAGTTCAGAGGTTTAGCCCATTATCATGGTAGCAGGCAGGCAGACACGGTGCTGGAGAGGTAGATGGAAGTTCTACCTCCTGATCATCAGACAGAAGGAAGAGAGTACCACACTGGGCCTGGCTTGAGCATTTGAAACCTCAAACCCTTCCCACAGTGACACGCTTCCTCCAGCAAGGCCACACCTCCTAATAGTGCACTCCCTATGAGCCTATGAGATACACTCATTATCATTCAAACCACCATACATTAAACAAAGTGTTAAAAAGATTAACTTATGCCAGTTACACAGTGGTTACCTGAATGGGGTTTGCTACCAAACTCTGTATAGTTCTTGATACATCTAAGAGAACAGGTTAAGGACCAGGTAAACTGACATAAGGAATCTAACGTGACCAATCAGGAGCATTTAGAAAAAAAGCAACAAAACAGTACCGAAAAGGTGTGACACACACAGTCAGGTCTACATCATCAAGCACAGGGCTGAGCAATTACCCACTGAATTAGGAACCATCTGGATAATCCTAGCAGAAACAGATTTAGTGCTTGAGTCATTCAGATAATTGTGCAAACAATGTGCCCTGCTCTGACTGAGTAACCTGGTCATTAATATCTTCTCTTGTAAGTTTTGCCCTGTGATATTTTTGGAATGGACAACGGAGGCTCAGAAAGAATTAAGGAGCCATCTACTTACTGGAAGAACTGCAGGAAGAATAATGGGAATGTAATAGAGTGATATTATATTATATGTGTCCCCAGTAACCACTTCACATGAGGATAGACAGAAGAGACACATGAGTTCAATCTTGCTTTTGTGGATGAAAGAAGCCAGTGTTGTTCATTCCTGACCTTTCCTATTCAGTTCTATTAGATGGCAGAAAGTAGTTCTCTGAGCTTTGATGGGATACAAAGTAGCAATGTGAATGAATTTATAAACAACAGTAAGCTCATAAATGCCTGAATGACAAAACATGCTTTTATTGAGGCACAGCCAGACACAGCAGCTCACATCTGCAATCCCAGCTCAAGATCATAACCTAACAGGATCCCCACAAGTTCAAGGCCATCCTAAGACTAATAGTGAGTTCAAAGTCAGCCTGGCACAAAGTGAGATGCTCTTCAAACTCCACAGCTTGTGCTCCCCTCTTCTGCTCTCCCCATAAATCCAAAAGCAGAAATCTGGGGATCAGAGACTTTTGTAAATGCCCTGTTCTATGGGCAACGTGTGAGTGCCCTGAATCAATCCAGCTTCACAATGGAGAAACACAGGTAGCCAACGAGTATGCCATTCTACAAACGCACCCAGAAGCACAGGGAAACAATTCAAAAGAACTGTTACATAACTTTTCCTATCAAATTGTCACCTTTCAAAACCATAATACCAAGTGTCTATGACTGCAATGCATTGGAAAATTGGTATAACCTTGGCAGAACATAAATCTGTGCATGGGCTGTTGAGAAACTATTTGTCAGTATCCACTAAGAGGCTACAAATACGTGGTTTCACTAGTAACGTTTAATACATTATGATGAAGAAATAACTATAAATGCAAAACATGTATTTTTATATTCAGTTCCTTAACTAAGGAAATCTCAAAACACTGTGTAATGACAACTATACACTTGGAAACCATATATACTTCCTTAATAAGAATGATCAATGAAATGGGCAAATACTTAATGTCTGATGGAAAGGTAAAGTGGATCTTAAAAGTCAATAGTCACTGTCCCTATACTTAACAGTCAAGGGTACAGATTGAAAATGTCTATGTATATCAACAGTAATAAGAAAAATAGCATGGCGTCATATGCCTTGAATCTAGCACTGGAGAGGCAGGCAGACAGATCTTTGTGTGTTCAAGGCCAGCTTCCTTTACATAGTAAGCACATGAGCTACAGTGAATTCCAGTCTAACCAAATAATCTGTCACAAGAAAGACAAAAGAAGAGAGAAAGAAAGGAAGGAAAGAAGGAAAGAAGGAAGGAGGGAAGAACAAATGAATGAAAGAAAGAAGAGAGAAAAGGAAAGGAAAGAAAAATTTCATAATTGAAAACATCTCTATAGGGTATAATTTTCTTTATTTTTAATTTTTCCTTCGTGACTATTTTCTTTTCATTAAAATTATTTCCAATCTTAAGTTTAAGAACATAACTAGGTATTTACATACTTTTTAATATGATTTTACACAATACACTTTCGTTTAGCCATAGTGAGGATGACATCATCCTTCCACTACATGGCCAATGTTACACAGCTCAGTTCGTCTTAGAAGTTGGACCCAATATGTCTTGCTGCCAAAAAAAAGTTTCAAAATAAGGGAGAAACAATAGCAAGAACCTAACATACATCATACTTAAGTAATCTGTGGCATTTTGGATTAAAGCTTCTATGCTGGCAGACATAGTTAATTGCCCACTGCACCAAACTAGATTTATAACAACAGAAGAACTTGCTATGGTGGATACTAGAGACTACACATTAGAATTTATAATAAGAACAGATGAATAGATGGTGGATACTTCTAGATGAAAGGAAGACTTACAAAGTATTAATCACAAACAAAATTGTATGGACGGTTATAGCATCCATTACTGATGGCCAGCGTAGGGCTGATACCTATCAATGGGGTAGGCAAACAGTGATGCTCCATGCATATATTATAATTACAAATAATACTATAAGTTACTAATTAATAAATAATTATGGTGGCCAAGTCTTAAATGTTTTACATGCATTGTCTCAGGATAAACCAGGAAAGCCTCTGCATTCATATTCATATGCAGATATTCATATATCTGCATAATGAAGCGCCCTACAGCCTATGCCCTTAGCCAGGACAGTGTCCATGACTATCAGGAACTTCATAGAAATGGAACTGTAGAGGAAAATGTGTCATTTGAGAGCTTGGGAAAGAGAGCCAAAATAGGAGGGAGAGCAAGTAAGGAGGCTTAGGCAAAATAAGAAAACTTGACAACAGATGATTGTGGGATCCAAACCTGAAATTTGGGGGAATAGGAGAAAAAACATGGAAAATAGTTATCAGAGGGGAAGAACACCAGACAATATGGTAATGAGCAGAAAGAAACACTGCATCCGTCAGGCAGGGAGCTTCCCATCGACTTAGGAGCATAGATTCTAGGACATGATACAGAGCATAGACAATTTGTATGTAGAAATGGAAGTACTTGACTGAAGACATCAAGACATTAGACAAGTCCATAGAAAGTAGATGGGTTGTTTATAGCAGAGAATAGAACGTGTTGATGGGTGTGGCGGGGGCGAGGTAATCCATGTACCCATGGAAAATGAAGCCAATTCACTTTGACTATTATGGTGGGAACTAGAGATGAGAGAGATTTGAGGAAGGAGACTTTGAACTTGGAGAGTGTCCAAGGGACCAGTGATGACTTCATATTTGTCTCTTACTTGTAGAAATCTAATCTATCTTCTACCTAACTCTCTGGTTGGCTGTGTGGCACACAAGAAAGAATATATGGTAAAAACAGAATCTAGTCATCACCTGTGTTAGACGACTGAGTCATTCTGGGGTAAAAATACGGAAACACCCTCACATTAGCCATGAGTCATCATGGACAGGATAATGGAGACAGCGTTTCCAAAAGTAGCCCTCAATTCTGCTCTCTATTGACAAACAGATGAGCCTCAAATCCTTTGCAACACTGATGAGAATAATTTGCCATGATGATTGGGTTTTCAGCATTTGTCTTTGAGCCTGCCTAGAACTTTCAGCGTGGCAATTGTAAAACAATACAGGTCATAATGTCCTGGTTTGTTTGGCTGGCTGGTTGGTTTTTTGTTTTTGTTGTTTTTTTGTTTGTTGTTTGTTTGGGGGGGGTGGCTTGCTGTGATAGTACACTGACCAAAGCAAAGACTACTGACTTTATTTCTCTGGCTAGCTCAGCTACTTTCCTTTGATAGCCTAGGCCCCACTGAGTGGGGATGGTGCTGCCCACAGTGGACTGGGCACTCCTGCATTAATTAGAAAATAAGAAAATAACCAGTGAAGAGGACAGGGTGAATGTGCTGGCTGGTTTTTGTGTCAATTTGACACAAGCTGGAGTTCTCACAGAGAAAGGAGCCTCCCTTGAGGAAATGCCTTCATGAGATCCAGCTGTAAGGCATTTTCTCAATTAGTGATCAAGGGTGGGAGGGCCCTTGTGGGTGGTGCCATCCCTGGGCTGGTAGTCTTGGGTTCTATAAGAAAGCAAGCTGAGCAAACCAGGGGAAGCAAGCCAGTAACATCTCTTCATGGCCTCTGCATCAGCTCCTGCTTCCTGACCTGCCTGAGTTCTGATCCTGATTTCCTTTGGTGATGAACAGCAATGTGGAAGTGTAAGCTGAATAAACCCTTTCCTCCCAAACTTACTACTTGGTCACAATGTTTTCTACAGGAATAGAAACCCTGACTAAGACAGTGAGGTTGATGATTTTTCAACCGGGGTTCCCCTCTTTCTAGGTGATTCTAGTTTTCTCAAGTTGGAAAAACTTAATTAGAAAAACTGTTTTTCAGAAAGGCATTTGTCTAACTAAATAATAAAACAGGTACATACATTAGGTTAACCAGCATAAGACTAAGAGTGATGGATGAGGTTCCTACATGTGTTATCTTTGAAGGAGATCCAAGCTGTGGCTTTAAAAACAGCATGTAACTGAAAAGTATGGATCCTGTATTATAATCAGTAGTAAGTATCTCTGCTTATTCATAGTCTACTGTGTTCCCACTCCCACAGTGCAAACATGCTCAGATTTTTAAGAAAAGCTTCCTGACAAACCTAGGCGTCACCTCTGTTCTTCTTTCCAGGAATACCACAAGGCTAAAACTCTAAGAATGAAACACTTCCCAAATCAGATAATCAGGCAGTCCGGGTGACAAATTCAACACCAGCCCCCTCTGATCTATTAGAATATCTAGGAGTTCAGAAATTAATTCTGAAACATGTAAAGAAATAAAAGTTACCCCAGCACATATCATTGCTGATATCAACACTATTTAAATGCATTACAGGGACTAACGATTATGGAAAACTGCAGAGTGTGATGTTTAAAGAGGAGCACACAGTAGGCTTTAGTAATAGTAGAGTTGAGATTTGTGACAGATTTTAAGCCCACCATTTGTTCCTTCTGAATCTCAATTTTTCCAATTTATGAAAACGGACAGCAGCAAAAAAATAAATGTACAAACATTTATAAAAGAAAGTCCATACAATACAAATAAATCTGAAATATCACATCAGCACAAATTTGTATAAACCACAAGAAACATATGTCCAAGGAATTACATCAAAACTATCTCAGACCATCATACCATTTCCACAGTCCTGCATCCTGAAAAGTGGGTGGGTCCTTTCCAGACCCCAGAGAGTAGCTAGTTACAAGTTACCACACAAATATATTTATTTCCAAATAACCAAGATACACAAGCATGTGCACAATATTGTGCACCAATGAGTTAATAAAATATTGCAGATACGACATATACGAATGTGATTCCTGTTACGCTTCAAGCTGCAATGGTCGATATGCACCATGAATCCAAAAAACGCGGGATAAGACCCAGGAACGCATTCCAAATAATTTTGGAATACATCCCTTTCTATATGCTACAGAAACGTTATTCCGCGTGTAGAGGTAGGAAGGTTATTGCTGAGTTTCTCTTCGGCTTTCCCCCTAATGAAGAATTTGATTCTATTTCACCCCTCCCACCCTGTGCTTGCAGATTGCTTGAGAAGGCCAAGGCAGCCTGCTCAGCAGCAAAGAAACCGGCTGGCTGCGCAGGAGCTATATATAGCTCCTCCACCTTCGAGATGTGCACACACAGGCACACATGTACAGATGCCCATGCTGGATTTGGCATGGGGGAAAAAAGACAGCCAGAAATGGCCACACCTCTCACTTCTTGCTTCTTTCCCACCATTCTTTTCTTTTTCTTTTTCTTTTTTTTTTTTTTTTTTTTTTTTAGGAATTTTCCCAGCAGGGTGTCTGATTCCCCTGCAATTCTTCTCCCTATTGCTACTAGCAATCTGATTCCAGCAGGAATCGGCACTGGGCCAACACCCAGTGCCCAAATGCGGTCACCCAGGGAGGATGCTTTGGAGTCTATCCTGACACAGTCACTTGACTAGATGAAGTGGTAGTTCCCGATTGGAAACAGCGAGGCCAGCAGGGAAACTGCCTCTCTGCCCTGCCCAAACCGCAGCACCTTGTGGAGGAGGTACCCTGGCTTTTTCTCAGACTGGATTCATCAGAAAATGCCGAGATTCTCCCCAGCCAGCAAGCCCTAAGGGAGCTTGATTTTAGCCAGCGGAAGCGCAAGCCCCTGCCTCCCTCACTGCCAGCACCCGCAGCCCTGCTGCGCTGGAGGGTAGCCCGCAGGTGCGGGGGAGGGGAGCAGGCGGCGCCCGGCGTGCAGAGCAGTTGAGGAGCACTCAGGACCTGCGGCTTCTGCAGCTGGCACGTCTGCGACCCCAGCCCCCAGCCTCATTGACAGGGCAAACCCCAGGCCTGACCCCGCAGGCAAGCCGCAGCGTCTGCGAGGAAAGTTGCCCAGACGCATTGCCCCTTGGGGCCCCTCTCAGCAACCCTTCCCGGTGCATCACCCCGGCTCCTGCATCCAGACCACCACCATCCCCTCCATCCCATCTTCTGACTGGTGTCATAGGTGTCGCGGTGACAGCTACAGCGACCCCCGGAGCCGGGGTAACCAGGGCGGGGCAGGGGCTGGGTGGCCTCTGGGAAGCACGCCTTCCCTGCGCTCTGCAGAAGGGCGAGCCTGCCT
Organism: Uromys caudimaculatus; assembly: GCA_028551405.1. NCBI lineage: Eukaryota > Metazoa > Chordata > Mammalia > Rodentia > Muridae > Uromys > Uromys caudimaculatus. The sequence goes on from CM052718.1 coordinate 10,990,810, forward strand.
CCTACCTGTTCCCCACTCCTGTCGCCGCCTCGCTGCCTGGCCCTACAGCTTTCCCGCTCCCGCCGCAAACAGCTGGGAGCGCATCTCCCACCAGCGCCACTCCTCGCCTAGGCGGAGCCCACCCTAGCTACTTGACAGCAGAAGCCGGGGCCTCAGAGTGCAGTTATTGGGGCCGCGGGGAGAGGGAGGCGGAGACCGGAGGGAAACTCGCACCTTTGATTGGACAGAGGAGATGTCATTCTCAACTCCAGGGTTTCTGTGGACTGACTCTCTTAGCTTCTGAGCCCACCAGCGAAGAGTCCTTGTAGCCCGCGGTTTGAAACCCTTCTGCTTCTGGGTCAGAGGGCCTTGGAGGAAGGAAACTACCTTGAGGACCTGCCATTGAAGGTTCCAAGAGGGAGGGAGGATCTGACAAAGCCAGATCCCTAGAACTTTCCAATTGAGTCTCTCTGCTCCTGGAGATTTAACCAGGGACACCAGCTGAGGCAAATACTCAGCATGAACGTGGACTTCAGTGAAGAAACAGAAAACACAGGATGCACAATTAAGTGGACAGAAATCACAGAAAAATCAGAAATGCACATTTTGTACCTTGGCAGTCGCCTACCATTGACCACATATGTCATGAAAGATTTCCTTACAGCAGCAAAAATTGCAGAAACCCTTTATTCCACTTAGCCAAAATTTGCATATATAGGGTCCTTTATTTAAAATGGGGAAATGCTGTAAAATAAACGTTCAGAGTAAAGCAAACAGACATTTGCCATGGGCAGTTCCATGGGTGGGTGACAAGTGCTTAACGTAATGGCACAATACTGAGTGATAACCAGTCTCTCACATACTCAGGTTCTGGGGGAATATATAAAACAAAACAGCGAGGTAATTCCAAGCCTGTTTTTACGAGGGCGAAATGCCTTTGTGCTCATGTGTCGTCTCTGCTTTCTATCCAGGTGGAACCAGAAAGCTGTACCCAAGGGACCCCTTAGTGAAAGACCAAGGAGACTAAATAAAATTGGAGTAGAGAGTGTGTTCTCTCAGGACCTAATGAGGGAAGAAGATACCCACTTCTTCCAAATAGCCAAATTTGTCTTCCACCTAGGCAACTTAGCCATCTTAATGCGTGCTGAACATAAGAGAGAATGTACATGGGTTGGTGAAAGACCAGCCCCCTGGACCAAAGAGAAGGCTGACGCTACCCAAAACTAAGTACAGATAGTCAGTGCTTAGACTTGAATGCCCTTAGGTTCATCTTGCCATATTCTCTTCATAGCACTGTAAGACTCAGTCTTTACTGAAGAGGAAAGCCAGGGGGTGAGGGTGGGAGTGATTTACAAGGAACAATTGGTACTATCTGTATGCCAGGGACCTTCTTGCAATTGCTACAAAGTGTCAACAGCTCCTGAGTGGTTTTTCTCCCCATAACATGCCTGTTGGTCTTGTATCCTCGCTCCTAGTACACTCTCCAGTTTCCCCACTGAACTCCACCAAATTCCTGGATTACTGTGTACTTGCCCTGTGCCATCCATATTCTGTGTGAGCTGTAACAGAACTCAGCAGCAATAAGATGCAGAACTTGGAACCGGAGCCCAGCAGAACAAAATTAGCACACTGAGTAGTAGGGGATGTGTTTTCAATGCCAGTATCTCTTGATTGTTCAATAAATCTAAACTACCTGGGCTTTGTGCTGCCTCCCAATACACTCTCTTCTGGTAGGAGAGAAAGCACAGAATGAAAGAGGGGGAAAACACTGAACATTTGGTTACATGAGCATTGAAACAGCCAGTGAGCAGAACACTAAAAACTCACCATACCTTCTTCTTATTCCTTCCTTCTTCCCTGGACAAGTATTAGGAGTATAGATATTGTTATGGGTGACATAAGATAAACTGGCTTTCATGGAGGTTATTTCTTTCCAAGCATACAGTGCTGGCTGTGTATTTCCTGACCTAATAAACATGTGTGTGCATACACACAAAGAATTATCAATCACATTCAGATTATTTCTAGCTCATCAGGCTTATATATTTTCAGAGAAGATACTTTCCCCAGGTTTTGTAATGGCTCTCCTCAGAGAACAACATCTGTGCATCTGTTCATGACATACCTTTATTTCTATTTACATAGAAACACTACCAATGCCTGCTGCACAGCACTTTAGTTTTTTCCAAACCAATTTCACACACTCTGGGATCTGTGCTGTTACAATTCCGAGCTTCAGTGTAATCCCTAATAAATGTCCAACAGGACTAGATATGTGCACGCATGAACATCTAGATACAAATAGAGCCCAGCTTGTAACACTAAACAATCATTATTTTTTCCACCCCATAAATTTATCTGGTATGGGTCCTGTCCAGTTCCCTCCCTTTCTTCTCCCTGAATCATCTTCTCATTGATGCTTTTCAAAACAATTACATTGGTGTATTCATTTTCCCATATTTATGAAACGTGAAAGCATCCACTTACAATAGAGATTAATCAGGATACAATCAATATCTAAGCATGGGGTCTGCCTCATGAGGTTGTGATCATAGCTAGTGAGTCTGGTACTGACGCATGCAGAAAGTTGACGAGTAGCCAATGGGCCGGTTCCCTTACAGGCTATTTTCCTCACTGGAGCAAGGAGGGTGTTGTTGAAACACAGTTTGGATTGCCTCACCCTGGCAGCAAGGTGGATAACATATCTGGACATCTTGCAAAGTAGCAAAGGGCAGTTCTGCTTTCTCCATGAATGGACCCAAGTTCCTAAGCAGTCATAGAGTTCCGCCTTCTTCTCCCTGGATATCACATTGCTCCACTGCTCTTGGTTCTGCTGAACCCTACCCCCGGCCCTTCCTTTTCCCACAATGCATTGGCCCTCATTCTTCAAACACTCCAATTTCCTCCAACCACTTACTGAACCTCAGTGAGAGTTAAGGAAACCACAACAGCATCCAGCTATCGCCAGAGTGTTCTCTGTTCCTCTCTCTTTCACTCCACCCACCATTTCCTCACTCTGAAGCTCCCCAAGAGAATAATTCCCAACATAGCCTGATGTGACAAAGACGGGAGTAGAAAAAGGTGTATTTCCTCCCAATCAAAATTCAAAGCTGCACTCAACACATCAGGATGGCAATAGGCTTTCTGCCCACTGCTTTGAAGAATCCTGCTAAACACAGCCTGCAGCATCTTCCACTCGGAAGCATCTCAGATCTCATCAGCCCAGTGACCTAGCTTTTCAGAGGCAATTGGGAACTCAGGAGATACATACAGCAGGAAGCATACAACTCACACTCGGGCACAAACATATCCATCGACACGACTGGATATCGGAATTTTGATCAATGCACTTCTTACCCAGAGGCACTGCAATTTTTCTGGAGATTAAAGCGTAAGGCCAGACTTCCTTTTGTTTCAGGAGTGACCCGTCTGACCACAAAAGGCAAACTTTCAGAAAAGCCACCTGCTTTTATTACGAGAGTATTTTCACACGGCTGCCACTGTTTGACAATAATCTGTTTTTTCATTATTATCTCATATTTATAATAGAAATCAATGTATAATGCAACAAGAGACCTGTTACTCATTAGTCAAAGCCTGTATGGCCTCAACTGTCTTTCGCCTCGTAGATCTCATGGGGAAAGATGTACGGGTAATTAAGTGTCACATTATGACTTTATTCTCTTTTGTTCCCCAAGAGTTAGGCGTCAGATGCTATTAACCAACTCCTACCCTCAGCCATAATTAACACACTCTTTCTCTCAATTTAACTGCCATTTTAGACATTGCACATCCTATTTTCAGAATAGCTCTTCAAAATAATGGACACTTCTGCCATCTGTGGTAGACGTAGAGCTGAACATTAGGCCATTTGTCCCTTGTGCCGCCAGCAGAGTACCTGCAAGTGAGTGATTTATAAAGAGCAGTTATGGATGCTGTAAAGTCCAAACCTTGTATCTGGGGAAAGCTTTAAGATGGATGACACAAAACCAGCAGGAAGGAGAATGTTGGACCAACTGACCTTTGACAGAACCCACTTACACTGTTAATCATCTTGTAGCAATAATAAAATACCTGACAAGAGCAACTTAAGGATGAAAGCTTATTTTGGTTTGCAGTTTGGGGGTGCATTCCGTCATGATGGAGAAGTCACAGAACAGGATATTGAGGTACCTGGTCACATCATACCATAGTGCAGAGGGAAAGAACTCCGCTTATTTTCTGCTTATTCTGTCCAGGCCACAGCCCATGGAATGCTATCACTTATATTTTAGGATGGTCTTCCTATCCCGATTAATCAAGTCTAGATAGGCTCCCAGACAGGCCTTGAGATTTGCTTCCATAGCAACTCTAAACCATATTGAGTTGACAATCAATATTAAGCAAGCACCGCATCACTCCAGCAATGACTAACGTGGTCCTGGGACAGTTTCAATCTACTCCTGGGGCTGCCCTTGCACGTGATTGCCTTTAATGGTCCTTAATGACCCTGTGTCTCAGGAAGTATTAAAAAAGAAAACTGGCAAGTTCCTGTGCTCAGGCCAGCAACTGGTGGGCCACAGCAGATCTCCCGCCGCCCGGTGATCTCACTCTCTCAGCCTGCCAACTCTCTGGAGCTGAGTCCCTTGGAGGATCTCTGCCGCCAGGCTCACACTGTGACTGCCTGTTCCACGATCAGCCATCTCAACACCCAATTGCCCGGTAGAATTAAAACTCTTAAGCATATCGTTAACCAATCAGATTTATGTATCAATAAAAACACAATTTACAGGATGCCAATACAATAATTTCAGAGCCAATTGATAATGATAAAAGCTGCACACCTAGATTAGACAACTTATTCCAAACTTCTAACCTTTATGATAACATAACCATCAGTGGCAGTGGTGCTACACCAGTTGACATCCGCTGACATTCCTTCCCTTCTCCAAGACACTCTCTCCTGTGCAACTCTTAGCTCCGCCTCCCTGTTCCCTGTCCAATCACAGGGCTCCTGTTGCCCTAATGTAATTGAACAGAGAAAATCTTGCAACAACCCTGTGTGAACTAGAGATTGGGTTTCCAATGCTGTGAACTTGGGGAGCACATTCAAGCCACAATTCTTTTGTTCCCTCTAGAGCAGTGGTTCTCAACCTTCCTAACGCTGCGACTGTTTAATAGTTTCTATGTGGTAACCCTCAACTGTAAAATTATGTCATTGCTTCTTCAGAACTGTAATTTTGCTGCTGTTGTGAGTTGTAATGTAAATATCTGATATGCAGAAGATGTGATATGTGACCCCCACAAGGAGTCAGGCAGGATCCACAGGGTGGAGCATGTAGGACTTCGAACTTCAGTTTCCTGTGTCTTTGAGGGATGTGTTATACACTAGTCAGTTTTAAGGCTGGGTGGAAGGAATAGAATTTCAGTATCTTTATGAGGGTCATTTACCCAAATATCCAGTGCTACTTTCCACATGGAAAATTTATAATCCAGTTTCCATTGGAGTCTTGATGATTTTCAGTCAGTTTCGCCTCATTTTCCATGGTGTTTAGAAGTGTTTATCATTCCATATATCAATTTGAACTTGCTATCTTTCTGCCATATTTATTTAGTTTCTATGTTACTGGTTTCCAGTGTTATCAGTCATTTACTTTCTTTTGCTTAGTTTTAATTTAATATCCTTTTTCTGTCCTCTTGAAATAGAACACACCACTGTGACTTTAGTAGTTTTTTGAAAAACATTTCCTTAAATGAATGAAATATTATTTGTTATTTTAACTACGTGTATGCACATGTGTGCGTATGTGTGTTTACATGTCTGTGTGAGTATGTGCACACATGGGTAGAGCTACCTGTGGCAGTCAGAGAAAGGTGTCTGTAGCCCCTGGACCTATAGCTACAGGTAGTTGCCAGCTTCCTGACATATGTGTAAAGAATTGAACCAGGGTCCTCTGGAAGAGCAACAAGTGCTTTAATGCTCTGTGACATTACTCCAGCTCCTAACTACTGCTTTAATATAGCTAGCAAGTTCAATATGTCTTTTTATACACAAAGAAGAAAGTTTGTTTAGGGGTTATGGTTCCCAAGGATTAGAGTCCATGATGGCAGAGCAGAGGTAGCAGGAGGTAGGGGCTGGAACAGCAGCTGAGAGCTCACATCTGGAGCTGTAAGCAAGAGGCAGAGATGTGTATTTTAATGCTAATTATTATTTGTTCAAATACTTTACAATATCTGGTTAGACTTTTACTGTGGACTATTTTGAGTTTCTGCTCTTGTTTGTTGTGTAGTATTAGAGACTGAAGGTGCATGATAGGCAAGTACCCTGTTTTTTCTTCTTGGCTCTGAGATAATTTAAATTTATATCATGTCATAAATTCTTACTTACTATTTACTTTTTTGCTTGAGAATCTGAATCCTTTTCATCAGAAAGATATTCCATAAATATTTCACATTATTGCGATCTCTTTAAAATGTCGACTATAGCCAATATTTGCACCTTTTATATGTGCCCTCATAACTCTTAAAAATGTGGAGATTCATCTTCCAGTGAAAAAGGGTATCTGTTGTTAGAGCATCTTGCTTATAGACCAAAAGTATATATACTGTAGAAGAAAGAAAGAACTCCTGGGAATGGGAGAACAGGCAGAGGCAGGCACAGACTGAGGAGACACCTATTCACAACAATGGTGAGGGATCCATTGAAGTCTTCAGTCTTCAAGACAGAGCCTAGGTGTTCCACACAGCATGGCTAAATCTCAACCAACATCAACAGTGACAACATCAAAAGGCACACTCAGTGGAATTCCACATGATGACAGAAAAGCCCAGAATAGACATCCAGAGTCCTTGAGTGCAGAACACAAATTCTATCTACACCTTACACCGATGAACTGCATCAAGGCCAGGCTTGCTCCAGGCAGCTCAGACGTAGCCGAGACATTACAGCAGGCTGAAAAAAAAATGGCCTTCTGAATCCCTGGAACCTGAGACTGCCGCCTTCTAATACACAGTCTACACAGGTGTGATTAATTTGAGGCTCTCGAGATGGAAGATTATCATGGATTATCCAGCTGGAGTGTCTCAAATGCAATCACATGGATTCCTGTAAGAAGGAGGCAGAGAGGATTGGTATTGCTTAGAACAGATGGTGCTGTGAAGACGCAGCAGGCGGCGTTTGAGGCACTGGCCACGAAGACTGCAGCGTCCAGCCATCTGTTGGGGGCCCCAGCCACTGCTGGAGGAAGAAACAAGGAAGGACAGTATTTCGGGTTTCCAGAGAGGACAGCTCTGCTCCCTCCTTAACCATGGCCCAGCACTACAATTTAGACTGTCAAAGTTCGGGAAGCTTGTGAGACTAAATCATAAAGCTTTTAAAACATTTTGTTGTTTGAAATGAGGAAATTATTATTTATTGTGGTATTGTAATAGCAATTTGTTAGAGGAGATTTAAGTAACTAATATCAGTATTCAGCAGATTTCAGCTGCCTTGAGAAAGGGAAAGCTAAGTGTGGGTGTACAGAGGTGAAAAAGTTAACTGTCTGCTACTAGTATTCATTGATAGCAAACACAGAGCAGGGCATGACCATATCCAGTGTATATTTTAAATAACTGGATTTAATTTCTATGTACCACCTTCTCACCAACCTAAAACATGGAAATGTGGTCTGTACTTGAGGGAAGGGTCAGAAACAATAGGTAGGGGGGTCTTTAAATGGTTCTCACAAGTGTGCTTAAGGGCCAAAATCAACACAGGCTCGTAGAAGACACTTTCTCTAGGGAATTCCCCACAGACATCTTCATCTGAGTGTGTGCACCATGGGTGATCTAATACAATGCAATAAACCAGGCTCATTGTGGGAAGTATGAAAAGCTAAGGCTGGTGATCTTCAGAAAGAGGCCTATGCAGATTTGGGAGCTGTCGCTTGCTACTAGCCTCCTAGACCTTGGTAACCTTTCCCTAAGTTTTACCATGTGAGGCTGACTAATCACAATCAGAACTGCGTTTACTTCATCACCCTCTCCTGCCTCCTCCTGGAACAAATAGGTTATGGCATATTTATTACATTTTCTATATCCATTTCTCTGATGACACCCCTTATTATGAAAGATAGGTTGGATTTTTTTCTCACAGAAGATCCTGGGGCCTGGGGTTCCTTCTAACTACTTCTCCCTAGACTTTAAACCCCACTAGGGATCAAACTGATAGTCTTTGTCTTCTGTTTCAGCCTCCGTTCCTACAGTGCACAGACCCTCGGCGATAACACATATGCACAAAACATGTGCTCATTTAAGACATGAACTAAAGGGTCAGGCTCCTAAGAAAAGTACAGCAGCCATAGGGCCTGGGTTTTCATCTCTGTAGCTGCTTATTTTCAACCCAAAAACTTCCTTCGACCTCTGGTTCCCCACCCCCACCCCCCCATGCCCCACCCCCATTTGCAGTCACATGGAAAACTCTATAGAGTTAGGATATGTGGTGTGGTTTGGATACAACTGTACCGGAAAGACTGACGTGTGTGTTGGAAATCTTTCCAGTATGTAATGTAACAGTACAGGAAGACAGGGAGACATTCAACTGGGTTATTACGGGGATAATTAAGATGGAGAAGGTGTACAGACAGAATTAATGTCTGCTTCACTTACATTGTGCTTTCTCCTGCTCAGGACTGAATTAGGTTTCTTTAAAGGAAACCAAGTCTATGGCCACTTGTATACAAGCTCCCTCCCTGTGGTGCAATATACCAGGGACTCTTGGCAAATTAACCTGCCTGAACTGAGGCAGCTCAGCCTCCAATAAACACATTAAAAAAAAACAAAGAGTTGCCGGGCAGTGGTGGCGCACATCTTTAATCCCAGCACTTGGGAGGCAGAGGCAGGTAGATCTCTGAGTTCGAGACCAGCCTGATCTACAGAGTGAGTTCCAGGACAGCCAGGGCTACACAGAGAAACCCTGTCTTGAAAAAACAAACAAACAAACAAAAAAACAAAAAAAAAAATCAAAGAGTTTTTCTTCTTATAAAACATCCAGTCTCTGATATTTTGTCATAGTAACAAAAAAGTGGACTTAGTGAAGAATTGTACAGATACATTATTATAGTTAAGAATTACATTTTACTGTATGTATATATGAAATAAGTTATTGGAAGGTACATTGTCTTAGTTAGTATTACTATTGTTGTGCTGAAACACCATGGCCAGAAGCAGGTTGAGGTGGACAGGGTTCATTTGGCTTACACTTTCATATTGCTATTCATCATTGTAGGAAGTCAGGAAAGGAACTCCAACAGGTAGAGAATATGGAAGTAGGAAGCAGAGGCCATGGAGGGGCACTGCTCTAACTGGTTTGTTCTTCATGTCTTGCTTTGCCTGCTTTCTTATAGAACCCAGGACTGCCAGCCTAGGGATGGTAACACTCACAGTGGGCTGGGCCCTCCCCCCATCAATCGCTAATTATGGAGGCATTTTTTATTTTAATTATTTTACTTATTTACATTCCAGCCATCCCCCACATCCCCACTGAGAGCTTTTGGTGCTGCTTCTAGAAATTTGGCATTTGTCACTGGGCTCGAACAAGGAAGTAGGCTCAGATAAGAATATTAGAAACAGTGACCATGGGGCTTTGTTTACTACTTTGCTTAATTACTATCTTGTGTGATCCTTTTGCTTACTACATTGCTTGATCTTGTGTGATCTCCTTGTTTACTATCTAAGAACTGACCATGGTTTTTGGATGTACCTAGAATGATATAAAAGCAGACTGGGAAAAAATAAAGCAAGCTGCTTCAGCCTCAGCACTGGCTGGAGTCATGTTATAGTGTTGTCCAATCGTCCTTTTCTTTTCAGTCCTCCCTCCCTCCCTTGAGACCCTATTGACTGACTGAGCTGGCTTGGTCACATACACACACACTCACACACACACACACCGCTCCCATTGCCCCTCCCACAGTTCCTCACCCCATTCTGAAGGCATTTTCTTAATTGAGGTTCCTCCTCTAAAAATAACTTTAGTTCATATGAAGTTGACATAAAACTACTCAGCACACACATAGATGATACTTTTAAACTTAATGCTGTATTTATTGAAGTTCTCATGCATTTGTGAGAAACTGGCAGTCTATAGATAAAAGTCCTAAACCTCATAATCCACTTAGGCACAAAGTATGTAGAATCCAAGTTTCTGGACTGAATTCTTGCTGAGTGCTTCTGAGGGACTGTAGCCAGAAATGCAACTTTCCTCTTACCATTCCTCTGAGGTTTTAGCAAGGACATAAGGGGTGTGCAGAACAAATATCTCAGCGCACAAGTACAAGTCATGAACTGAAAAGAAACAGCAGGACCTCCTGGCAGATCTGAGCATTTGGCTGCCACTCCATCTTCAGGTGAGAAACTGTTGCTTAGTCTTTAGGTGACAAAATCACTCCCCTTCCTGAAAGATTTGCTATTTGGCAATTTGCTATCTGAAATTGGCTCTGTGCCTAGGTTCCTTTCTAGCTGGTTGTCTACCTCTTACATGTTCATTGGTTAGAGAGACAGGTTTTATACTACATGAAGCTGCCTAACAAACTCTTTACTTTTTACCAGAATGCTTCATTATTTCCTGAGTTATTACTTTTCTTTAAAACTTTATTATTTACTGGAGGCTAAGTACGTGGTTTTTATCCTAGGAATGATTCCTCTGTTGAGTAACATATTTTGATACAAATGCAAAGAAATGTGGTATGGAGCCAGTTAAGTCAGGAAAAGACAAGTCACTATGGAAGTCCTTTTGGACCACAGACTTGAAAGTGGCAGTAGATACTGAAGTAGGCGGTGTGTGCCGCTGCTCTTGGAAATGATGTTCAGAAGAGGCAGCAGACAATTGGATGGAGTGGCACAGGTCCGTAATCCCAACAGGCTGAGTGTCTGAAGCAGGAGGATCACAGGTTTGGGGCTAGCCTTAGCTATGCAGTGAGACTGCCTCAAAAATGGATGACTGAATAAAAACTTAATAAGGCAATAAATCTCTAATGTCACATTACACTAATGTCACATTACACTGGGAATGTCTGGTTTTTATTATGCATGGTCAGACTCCTCCTCATGTCTCTCAGCTTCTCAACCCATTCGTTCATCACTTTGCTTATATTTTCAGCCACAATGCCCTTCATTCTAATTCCTGCTGTCTCTCTCTTTTTTCAAGTTCTTTGCTTAATTCTTCCTAACTGTATATTTATGATATTTTAAAAATCTAATCTTTTAAAATAATTTTTCATTTATTTTTCAGGTTACAATATAACTACATTATTTTTCACTTCCCTTTCCATATGCCTCCTTGCTGTCATTCAAAGTTATGACCTCTTTTTCTCATTAACTGATGTTATACGCACACACACACACACACACACACACACACACACACATATATATATGTACAAACATATATATCCCTTTGTATAGTCGGCTCAGGGCATATAATGTATATATGTTTTTAGGGCTGTCCATTTGGTATTGGATAACCAAATGGTGTGCTCATCCCTGTAGAAGACTATTTTTCTCACTCATGGCATTCTTTAATTGCCTTTCATTCTTGTATAGGGTTAAGGCCTTGGAGTGTTCCTCCTGTCCTCTTAGACATGTCTACTGTTGTCCTTGTTTAGCTCATGGGAGAGGGGGTGGAAAGACTGTAAAAGCCAGAGGATCAGGAGCTTGTTTTGAGACTGTGCCTCCTAATAAGGTCAGAAGCTACACCCATAAGATCTCACCAACATCACTGCTCAAGGATAATAGCAAATGATACCATCAGAGAAGCCCTCTATGTCAGGACTGGCCAAATAGACCCAGCAAAGGCATTCTCTGTCACAGGACACTTTTGTTCTTTGTTCATGATTTATCATTTTAAGATGATAAATATAATGTTGGCTATCCATTTATTTATTTGTGCATTTTTCATTTTCCTACAAGAATATCCAGGAAGACTCCTAGGGACATGGATCTTGTATTTGCTATTCTTGTTCCCTGTCTAGGATAGAGTGCAACTTGTGTTGTGTGTTTCTCTTGTTGTCACTACAGCCTCAGGGAAATGAAAACAGAAACCCTGCATTTCTGCCTACACTCCACTCAGAAATACCCAACAAGAATCAAAAGTCCCCAAACTGAATTTCTTCATATTCTCTGCATAAACAGACTTGTAATATTTTAGGGTTTTTATCTGAAGCCTGCTAAGTTTCTCATAAATGTACAAGAACTTCAATAAAAAACAGTATTAAGATAGTAACTCAGTTTAGTTATATTCAGTGAATAAATATCAACAATTGCAAAATCTCCAGAAGAAGAAACAACAGACTTTAGTAAACTCCAGAGTGAAATTTAAGAAAAAGATAAACTGTCTCACAAAAGATAGTTACATGATAAGAGATGTAAGTGAAAATTTTTAATGACAGCAACATAAACTAGTCTATGGGATTGAGCTGATGAAGATAATAAGGTAAAGAGAAAGACCCTAGATAAAACAGAAGATGAAGAAAATCTAACACAGAGACAGAGAAGCAGAGCACAAAACAAACCCTGGTGATGTTCGGAAGCTCGAGTCTGACAAACATCTCATAGGAAAACCTTAACCTAAAATCCGATGGGGATGGGGCCAGGGCTCTGTGCTTGCTAAGACCTCATGAAAGAAAAGATATAAAGCCAGGAGGGGCTACTGATGCCAACCTATTACCTCAGTGCTTGGCTGGAATGGAGATTCAGGAGAGCATGGAGACAGGAGGATTGCTTGCTAGCTTCCAGCCTAGTTCCAGGTTCAGTGAAAGACTTGTCTCAAAGGGCTAAGAAACACCACATGTATGTTTTACACACACACACACACACACACACACACTCACACCTGATAGTACTCATTGTGTCATTGTGTGCTGGGTAAAGTTGAGTCCCCAAATAATGATTGCAGTTTTAATGACATAAACAAATTCTCAAGCTGCTCAGATAAAGTATAACTTACAGGGTTAGGGCTGTAGCATTTGTCTGTCTTGCATGAAGTCCTGAGTTCAATTACCCAACATTGAAAATAAAACATAGAATGCTAAAGTTATCAGGTTGATATCAGGGTTATGAGGTAATATAAAGAAAACACTGAGCATGGTGGTGCATGCCTTTAATCCCAGCACTCTGGAGCCAGAGGCAGGCAGATCTCTGAGTTCAAGGCCAACCTGAGTGAGTTCCAGGATAGCTAGAGCTACACAGAGAAAGCCTGTCTGTGAAAAACAAAAACAAACAAAACTAAACAAAAACAAAAGAAAGAAAAGGAGAGCAACAATATAATTGTACTTTTAATAATCAGGCTAGGAAGTTCAGTTGATGAAAAGCTTTCTATGCAAATATAAAAATAAGAATTCAATCCACAGAGCTGATACTTTTTAAAAACAAAAACTCAAGTGTGTTGATGTGCGCCTGTAATCCCAGCATTGGGGAGACAGAGACAGATGGATCCCTGGTGGGCGTGAGTGGTGGGAGCTTGCCAGACAATTAGCCAACCTTCTCTCTAGGTGAGCCCCAGGCTAGACCTAGCTCAATACCAGAACAAGGCAGATAGCTCCTAAGG
>CM052718.1:11004846-11017392 GCA_028551405.1 Uromys caudimaculatus
TAAGTCGCTGTTGGTAGGAATTGTCTGTAAGCCAACATTGTTCCCTTTTTGTTTAGTGAAAAATAAGGAAGAAGAAGGGATAATGGTAGGGAAAGAGTGGGGTTGTCATGTTCTTTAGACTCCTTCCTGCTGACTTTGGTGTAATGTTCTATCCTTGGGGAACCTAACAATATTGGGATGCTGGTCAAGTCCTGGGATAGCTTGCTGTTTTATTGCTATCTGGAGTCTTTGGGACCATCTGTAGCTAGGAAAGTGTAAGCCCAGTAGAAGTGTCTGTGAGGACAGACGAGAGCGCAGGTTGCTTCTCTGGAACTGTCCTGGATACAGATTTTGAGTAAACACAAGGACTTGGCAGGTGCTGAAACATATATCCATATTGGAGGTAGAAAATAAAGTTAAGTAGGTTCAGAAGAAAAATTTTTTTCTTAGGTGTATTTTTAAAACCTTCAGGCCTATGGTCTTGGTAGTTGGAGGAGGGGAGTCACAAAACCTGGGAACAGGGAAGAATCCCATGCTCTGAAATAGGCAATAGGTGGAAGACCTGGGCTATTGTTTGACAGGGGTACTTACTAGGATGGAGTACACTTGACCCATGAGAGATAGAGCTGAGTGGGTTTCCTGAAGCTTACAAGAATCTTTTTAAGTTTACAGAAAGAGATCTATTTTAGACATGTTAAATTGTAGTCTGTATTTCAATCTATACTGTAGAAAAAAACTAGTAAATACCGTATTTGTGTCATAGTAGAGGCTTGGTAAACATTTTTTTTTTGTTAAAAGTATGAGCACTCCTTCAGGTGAGCTCAGAGAAGACAGAAACCTTGCATGGAGCAGAAGTGGCAAGAGGATCTTTTTCCCTCTATCCAGAAGACTGAATGTACATAAATTTAGCATAATGAGAAACACCTTTAAGTCTATATTTAAAAGACAACCAAAGGAAACTTAAAATCTTGAGCTTGTGACTATGATCGTTGATCTATCTCCTAGCGGAAGGTTTTACCAGAGTTAGGCTAATAATTTATCAGCATCCCACTGACCACTGTTAGTACTCTGAACTTTGGAGTCCTAATATAACAGTGACATGGTGAGGGGAAGAAATCTGAAGCATTTTTTGTTCCTTTTATGTATCTTAAATCACTTTCCTACCACCTCCAAGTTTTCCATGTTCTCCAACCTTCATACCTTCCCATAACAGAGATGGCTGCCAGCCATTTGACTGCCCTTAACCAAGATGGCAGTGAAACCAGGGCTCCACTTTATCCTGCCCTTAGCAAAGATGGTGTCTAGCCTTGTGTTACTCACATCACAGAATGGAATCATGTCACATAATTTAAGATTATCTGAGCATATAATTTCAATTACTAACCCCAAGTCATAAGTTTTAACCATACCTAACAATTTCTAAGTCAATAATCCTGTTTTGACCCTGCACATTAAAAATATGCCTGAATCTAACAAGGGTGAGCAGTAACACATTTTCAGAGTTACCAATAAGTTAAAACAGCATAAAATAGCAGTAGAACAATATGAAACAATTTCTAAATTATCAATACTTAAATACTTTTTGAATCCCTATTTCATTATATCCAGTGGCCAGAAAACCAAGAGGGTAATTGAGCCTCGGTGACTGGTGGCAGGAGAAAGAAACAGCATTCATTCATACAAGCATGCAGTGGCTATGTACTAGGAAAGACATGAGTAATTAGAAGCATATTCTAAATTAGTTTTTGTTAATCTGAATAGACCCTTATGACATTTAAATTTCATCACCATATTAAAAACATTCTAAGTAGGGGTTGAATTTTATACATAGCATGCTGTAAAAATATAACTCTGAATTTCTATCATCATCATATAAAAGTCCATACCAACTTAAAATATGGGACTTGCTTCCTTTTTTAGTATACAAGAAGACATAATAACAAACAGTCTAGTAGAGCTGAGAAGTTGTATAATTGTTGCTTCATACCATGTGGTCTTCTTAAGATGGTAAAGTTGACAAAGTCACACAGTAGGTTGCAAGCCATATGGCCGGCATGGTTAGTAATATTTAACACATTTTCTTAGTTGATCTATATATTTTTATTATATACATATATATATGTATATATATGTGTATATTATATACATATATTGAGTTGCATCCAAATTATATGGACATATACAGAGTTAAATCCAAGTTACATACACATAGGATAGACTTTGAGTTACTTACACATATACATACTTAAAAAGATCTGAATAAAGCCAAATATTGTTGCAGATTATATAGACTTTATATAAAATGAGCAACATATAAATTCTTAGATGAGAGTTTACAGCATAACCTTAAGATATATTTTTTCCCTTGAGAGCAGAATGTAAAGAAATAAGAGGTAAAAGATTTTTAAGAGTCAGGAAGTAGAACTGTAAGTGAAGGGCAGAGTAAATGTATATAGGATATTTGAGAATCATTTGTCTGTGGAGGTGAGAATCTGGAAGTTCAGGCAGTACATAAACATGCTATTACAGTTTTTTTGGAAGAAAAAATGGCCAGATGTACAATTATTCACTGACTCATGGGCTGTAGCCAATGGACTAACTGGATGGTTCGGGATTTGGAAAGATCATGATTGAAAAATTGGTGAGAAAGACATCTGGGGAAGAAGTATGTGGGTAGATCTCTCCAAATGGGTAATGTATGTGAAGATATTTGTGTCCCTTGTAAATGTTCATCAAAAAGTGACTTTAGCCAAGGAGGAGTCTAATAATCAAGTGAGTAAGATGACCCATTCTGTGGTCAGCCTCTCACATGCCATCCCTGTCATTGCCCGGTGGCTATATGAACAAAGTGGAAATGGTGGCAGAGATGGGGGTTATGCTTGGGTTCAAAGCCATGAACTTCAATTCACCAGGAATGACCTGGCTACAGCTGTTGTTGAATACCAGATCTACCAACAACAGAGGTCAACACTGAGCCCCAGATACAGCACCATTCTTTGAGGTGACTAGCCAGCAACCTGGTGGCAGGTTGACTTCATTGGACCAGTTCTTTTGTGGAAAGGAAAACATTTTGTTCTTACTGGATTTGCCTTTCATGCATTTAACACTTCTGCCAAAACCACCATCAATGGACTTACAGAATGTCTTAGCCACCATCATGGTATTCCACACAGTATTGCTTCTGACGAAGGAACTCATTTCACAGATAGAGACATACAACAGTGGGCCCATGGTCATGGAATCTACTGGTCTTACCATGTTCCCCACCATTCTGAAGCAGCTGGCCTGAAATAAAGATGGAATTGCCTTTTGAAGTCACAATTACAGTGCCAGTTAAGTGGTAGTGGCATGGAGGGCCAGGCCAGGGCCCCCCAGAAAAGAGTATATGCTTTGAATCAGTGTTTGATATATGGTACAGTTTCACCTATATCCAGGATCCATGGGTCAACGAATCAATGTGTGGAAAAGAGGAATAAATTCACTTACTGTTACTTCTAGTGACCCACTGGAAAGTTTTTGCTTCCTGTCCTGATGACTCTAAGTCCTGTTGGCCTAGAAGTTTTGATTTCAGAGGGGGAGTGCTACTGCCAGGAGCCACAACAAACATTCCACTGAACTGGAAGTTCAGACTTCCCTGTGGTCATTTTTGCATTCTAATACCCTTAAACCAACAGTCTAAGAAAGAAATAACAGTGTTAGGAAGGGTAATAGATCTAAATTACCGTGGGGAAATTGGATTGCCTCTCTACAATGTGCAGGAGACCCTTTAGGGCATCTCTTAGTATTACCATGTCCTGTGATTAATGTCAATGGGAAACTACAACAGCCTAACCCTAGTAGGATCACAAAGGGCACAGACCCATCAGGAATGAAGGTATGGTTCACTCCTCTAGGAAAAGAGCCAGAACCTGCTAAGGTGCTTGCAGAGGGTGGAGGAAATACAGAATGGATAGTAGGGAAAGGTAGTTATAAATACCATCTAAGGCCATGTGACCAGTTGCAGAAACAAGAATTATAAGTGACATGAGTGCTTCTGTTTTATTTTGTTACTAAAAGCATGTTTCCCCAGGGACATTGACCCATCCTATATTTACAATGCATTTGCGGTTATGTGAGGGATAGTTATATCATGTTAGGCATATTTATGACCTAGTTATTGTTTTTACTTAGACATGAGATATGATTTGTGTCAAGTTGACAATGGGTAGATTGATAGCTATTCCCACTTGTCAACTTGACTATATCTGGAATGAACTACAAAGCAGAAATGGAGGTCACACATGTGATCTAGATCTTGAGGCATAGTAGACAAGAAAAGCTTAAATCCAGACAAGGTGGTATATGCCTTTAATCCCAGGAGAAAAGTGCAAGCAGATCTCTGAGTTCAAGGACAACCCAGGACAGAGCAAGTTCCAAGTAAAGAACAGCCTAGGTCCAGGCCTGATGGTACATACCTTTAATTTGGGTCATGCCTTCTGCTGGAGTTCTAAATAAGGACAATGGAAGAAGGAAGGCTTCCATTGCTGATTTCCTTCCATTCCTGATGCTTTCACTGATTTGTCGTCACATCTATTGGAACCTACTTCTTCAGGATTCCAGCTTACACAGAAAAACAGCTGAGACACCCAGCCTTGTGGGACTGAGCAACTACTAGGTTCTTAGACATTTCCTTCACACTGGCTCACCGTTGGGTTAGTTGGACTGAAGACTGTAAGTCGTTCCAACAATTTCCCTTAATATAGAGAGACATTCCATAAATTCGTGTCTATGGAGAACTCCGATTAATACAGCCTCTCTACATGTCTACTTGTTTGCCTCTACCTGTCCCCCAGGTCCTAACTCCTCTCTCCTTCCCTCAGTAAACCCATTTCACACTAGGTCTGTTGAATGGTGTAATTTTCAGGGGCACACTTTGACATGGGCCCATCAAAGGTACCTCCTTGCTTCTTTTTATTTCATAACACTCAGGGAAGCCAGGGAAGGGTCAGAGATGGCAAGTCTTTTATAAACTTAGAATGGTTTATAAACCAGAAATGGGGTGGGTGGGTATCTCTGTCCTTTGAGCTCCTGAACATCTGAATACCAGACCTCTGACTACATTATTATTACATTTAAAACATCATCCTGCATGAAAGATTATGACTGCCAACACATGGTTTCAAAATGTACACAAGAATATTAGATTTCTGTGGTCACTAAAAAGACATGGAAGGCAGAGTTGTCTGAACTTGTGCAGTGTTTACTGGCATATATACCCAGCAAAAGGACATAATTTCATTAGTGTGGGTGGTTGAAAATGCCTGCAGAAAAGATGGCGGTGACTCTTTACAGGAGTGGAAATGATTGAAAGAGGTATTTATTTTCTTCCCTAGTCCCTCTATTCCTGAGCTGCCTTGCCCTTGTCTAGCTGCAAGGGATGATGGGATATGTAGTCTTTTAGAAAGATCCTATCATTCCAAACTCTAAGAGATATAGAAAAATGGGGATCAGGGACATAGATATTTACTTAGTTTTTTCCTTCTGAGGAGGGTATTAGTGTAGTTCAGCATCCACTGAAGAGGGCAGGGGTTCTGTGGTTACTTAGGATGACGTTTTAACATGGTTGGCTGTGACAGATCATGTGATTGCTGCCCTGAACTCCAAAAGAGGCTTTTGTAAAATTGTAATTTATGCAGATGACTTGATTTCAGAGTGAAACAGTGATTTCTGGGTGCCATAGTCATTGTTCTAATACTGTGAAGAGACACCATGACCAAGACAACTCCTATAAAAGGGTGTATTTAATTTATGGCTTGCTTATTGTCTCAGACGTTAGTTCATTATCATCTTTGTAGAGAGCATGGTGGCATCCAGACAGACATGGGACTGGAGTAGTAACTGAGCTTGCTATATACTGATCAACCACCATCGTAATCAAAGGACTTGTAGAACACTATAGCCTTTGCTCAGTTATTTAGTAACATGTCAACTATAGGGAAGTGGGAAGGAGGACTCTTGAAGGTTCTGGAGGAAACACAAGAGAGGTTAATTCTCATCTATATGTTTTTCTATATGTAGGAAGTGGTACGTAGACAATAAATGAATTTTAGAATGTGCCATTTACATTTTGAGGAGGTTAATCAATAAATGGTATCACAGTCTCTGAGACTGTGCTGCAGGAAAGCAGTGCCTCGGAAGGCGTGCCATGGGGAAGTTGCTTTATATTTTGTGGAACTGAGCTCTACATTTGTGTACTCTGAAAAGAAACTGCTGTTGAAATAGAGAGTGTTCGAGGAGCTAGTTCATGTATCGCGCTAATGAATTTACAGGTAAAACATCCCTATACCAACAGAGAGGGTGCAGATTCTCATTTCTCCTTGAACCTAAATGAAAACAGTATTATTTATGAGATCTACAATCTTTTCATGAAAATGTTACACACGCATACTTCTAAGGGGAATAAAACACAAATATTTACATCTGGTGTCATTAGTCTACTTTCTGTGCTGTGATAAAACACTGACCAAAATCACCTTGCAGATAAAGAAAGGATTTCTTGGCTTAATCCAGGGAAACCAAGGCAGGCAGGAAACTAAAACAGAGACCTAGGGGCAGGAACAGAGTCAGACAGCATGGTGGAACATGGCTGACTGGTTTGCTTCCAGGCTTACATTCAGCTGTTTTTCTTAGACAACCCAGGATCACCCATGTCAGGACAGTACCACTCACAATGTCCAGGCCCTTCTCTATCAATTGGCAATCAAGAAAATGCCCTACAGGCCAATAGGATGGAGGCAATGTCGCAATTGTGATCCCTTTCTCCCAGGTGTCTCTAATATGTGCCATGTTTAAAAAAATTACCCAGCACATATGGTGTTCAAGAAATGAATTAATATAAAAAAAATTTAAGCCAAAGGAAGTCAGGTTAAGACAGATAATTTCAATCAACCAATACTCACTGCCTCACCTTAGGGGAAGAATAACATAATTTGAACTATATTCTCAGTTTTTGTTTGTATGAATTTTTAGAACTGTAAATCTATTTTGAAAAATCAGCAAAGCATTTCTAAGCTTCTAAAAATATACTTAACTCTCTTTTAAAAGTTAAACAAAGTAATTGTCAGAAAATATCTAACAGTGAGAAGAAAATTATCTAGTCAGAGCATCAAATGCATACCACAGTAGAATTCACAGTGGTAAGGAAATGAAACACAATTCAGTGTCTAGGCTGCCCCCCCCCCCCCCCCGGCAAGAGTAACTACAAAACATTTACCAGTCACATAATTGGGAAAGCCCTCGAGAAAAGAGACATAGCTACAGCTTATTTGGTATTCTTTTTAAATCTTAATAACCTTTAGGCGTCACTGCTAAACAGTTATACATAAAGTTTCAAAAATAATAAAATAGAGTAGAACATGAGCAACTTGAAATAAAGAAACAGTACGTATAGGACTAATGGAGTGTCCTGCGACCACTCTGCCACAGGGCTTGGGCTACTGCGGGAGGCAGGACATGGGAAGTTCGACTGCGCTAATCCCATGGTGGGTACTGGGCTAAGGGAAGCTGCTGAATAGTGCTCCCGGGGTGGGGGAGTGCAGTCTGAGGTCCTGGGGATGCCAAAGCTGGCTCAGGGATTCCCCAAGCCTGCTCAGAGGCTGCAGCCATCTGGTTTTCAGTCTCTTGGACACCCAGGCACCGCTGGATGCTGAGGAAGAGCTGAGAATGGAGTGGAGGCCTGTGGGTTGGATCAAGCCAGGCCGAAGGGGAAGAGGGGAGCAGCTCCGGCTGGGTCCCTCAGGGATGTGCCCTTGGCTTGTCAGCGGATGGCTTGGCTTGGTGGTCGAGGGCGGCTGGGAGTACAGAGAGGCCTTCTACTGGAGATTAAACACAGCTATAGGTGAAGGCCTTCTCTATGGCTCTCCATGGCGGATCCCAGTGAAAAGAGACAATCTACGGTTTAAGGCATTTAGTGTCATGGTAAAGAGTAGATGAAAACCATACCCCACTTCTCGGGGCAGGCCTGAGGTTAAATATCTTTTGCAAGGAAGAGTGTCTGGGAAGGAGAGTTTATTGGCTAAGCCCCCAGGCCTTTAGATTCTTCATTAAAATGGAGATCTGTCTTAAGGCTATGTGACCTGTGGTCACGTCCTTTACCTGTGGAGGGGTTTGGGGCATTGCCCTTATGTGACTGATGGCCACAAATTTATGGAGGGCTGTGGCCTCATGCCAGGAGCCTGGTGTCTTGGAGCGTGACAAAAACGCCTTCAGTCCCTTCAGGGTCACAGGGGTTTCAAGTCTGTGCTCAATCAGAAACCAGGAGGCCTTTCATGCTCCGACAAATAAGGTTGCAGATTCAATGGGTCTGCCGTAGAGCAGCCTCCAGGTGCCAGATTTCTTTAGAGGAAGAAGCCCCACAAATCCTCAAGGCAAATTCCCTCCCAAGCTCATAAACCCAGTGTCAAGGTGATGGTCCCAGTCTACTATCACTGAGATCAAGAACAGGCATTGCTCAGTGCCAGCAATTGCTTTTCACTTTCTCCTTTGCTGTGCTGACTTTTCTGTTCTCAACACCTGCAGAAGGAATCAAATCAACAAAGCAACCTGTCCGTCAAGCCTGAG
This sequence comes from Uromys caudimaculatus, assembly GCA_028551405.1. Lineage (NCBI taxonomy): Eukaryota > Metazoa > Chordata > Mammalia > Rodentia > Muridae > Uromys > Uromys caudimaculatus. The sequence goes on from CM052718.1 coordinate 11,013,424, forward strand.
TAAACTGGATGCTCCTATTTACAAGAGGAGCACAAATTTGTATTCCAGAAAGCCTTGAACATCAATGTCGACAGAAGTTAAAAAGAGACAGTACCCCCTCACACCTGCTCCTCCATCTTCTCTTCTATTGGTGGTGCTAGCTGAAGGCTAAAGTGTTAACAACAACAGCCCTTTAGCATTTAATTTAGTAAGTAAAGACACAATACAATGTGTTATTCATGAGAAGGGGATGCAGAGAATTCCTATTTTGTTCCCAAAATTTCTTTTGGACTGTTTGCATTATATCCCAAACCAAGGGAATAAAAGGCAAGTTCTCTTTTCCCTAAAAAGATGAAAACCAGCTGTGGATAGATCAGCTCCCAAAATGTCTCCAGGTTTTCTGCTGATTTCCACAGAGCCTTCTCGCTGACAGAACAAAGCCATGTTGCTGTGACAGTCATTCTGCTTTCCATTCTAAATAGGTCAGGATACTTGAATAAACAATTAATAAATGAGACCTCATGAAACTGAAAAGCTTCTGTCAGGCAAACAATGCCATCAATAAGACAAAATGGCAACCTACAAATTGGGAAAAGATCTTCATCAACCCTATATCTGACAAAGTGCTAATATCCAAAATATATAAAGAATTCAAGAAGTGACACCAAGGAAACCAAATAACCCAATTAAAACATAGGATACAAAGCCAAACAGAGAATTCTCTACAAAGGAATCTTTAATGGCCGAGGAGCACTTAAGGAAATGTTCAGTATCCTTAGTCATCAGGGAAATGCAAATCAAAATGACTCTGAGATTCCACCTTACACCAATTAAAATGGCTAAGATAAAAAAAAAAAAAAACCCAAGTGACAGCACCTGCTGGCAAGGATGTGCAGAAAAGGGAACACTTCGCCATTGCTGGTGGGATTGCAAACTTGTACAACCACTCTGGAAATCAATCTGGCAATTTTTCAGAAAACTGGGAATAGTTCTACTTCAAGACCCAGCTCTACTACTCCTGGGCATGTACCCAAAAGATGCTCCACCATGCCACACGGACACTTGCTCCACTATGTTCATAGCAGCTTTATTCATAATAGCCAGAAACTGGAAGCAACCCAAATGTCCTTCAACCCACCAGTGGATAATGAAAGCATGATTCATTTACACAATGGAGTACTACTCAGCTATTAAAAACAAAGACATCATGAAATTTGCAGGCAAATGGGTGGAACTAGAAATTACCATCCTGAGTGAGGTAACCTAAATTCAAAAAGACATGCATGGCATATACTCACTTGTAAGTGGATATTAGCCATAAAATACAGGATACCAACGTGACAATCCACAGACTCAAAAAAGCTAAATAACAAGGAGGGATTAAGGGAAGGAGCTTGAATCTCACTTAGAAGGAGAAATGAAATAGTTATCAGAAGTTGATGGAGGGAGGGAACTGAATGGGAGACAGAATGGGGAGGGGAAGGGGGGAAATCAGGTATGAGGCAAACCAGGGGAGAGAGGGCCTGGAGAGCGAACAGAAATTGGCAGTGAGGGGTATATGGAAGGGACCTGTGGGCATCTCCAGGACATGCCAGAGACCAGGCATGGGGGAGGCTCCAGTGAGTCTATGAAGGTGACTAGCTAAAATTTAGCAGTGGAGGATATGGAGCCTGAAATGGCCACCCCCTATAGCCAGACAGGACTCCCAGTGGTCGCACAAGGACATTAATCCACCCACAAAACCTTCAACCCAAATTTGTCCAGCCTACAATAAATGCAAGGACAAAGATAGAACAGAGACTGGGGGGAATGGCCAAGCAATGACTGGTCCAAATTGAGACCCATCTCATGGGCAAGAACCAATCCCTGACGTTGTTAACGGTACTCTATTATACTTGAAGACAGTAGACTAGCATAAATGTCCTCTGAGAGGCTCTACCCAGCACCCAGTGGAAACAGATGGCAAATAGCCAAACACTCCTCAGAGTTCATCGAGTCTTGTGGAAGAGTTGGGAGAAGGATTGAGACACCCATAGGGGATAGAAACTCGCCAGGAAAACCAATGGAGTCAACTAACCTGGACTTCTGGAGACTCCCAGAAACTGCACCACCAACCAAAGAGCATGCATGGGTTGTACCTATTACCACTGAACATAGATAGCAGATGTGCAGCTTGGTCTTTGTCCTTGACTCTGTTGCCTGCCCGTGGATCCTGTTCTCCTCACTGGCTGCCTTGTTTGGTTCAGTGGGGGAGGATTTGCCTATTCCTGCAGTGACGTGATATGCCAGAGTGGGTTGGTACCCAGGAGGAACACCTCTTTCTCAGAGGAAAAGGGGAAAGATGGATGAGGGAGCTGTGTGAGGGAAGACTGGGAGCAGAGGGGATGCAGTTGGTATGTAAAGTGAATAAATTAATTAATGGACAATAAAACCAAGGATTTGAAAAATTGAGAATTGTAGCCTTTCTGACGAAAATCTTAAATAATTTTCTTGCCCTTTATATACCAAGTACTGGATGTGTTAGAGAATTAAAATCCCAAGGCAAAAAGTGCAACCTGGAACACAAGGCACATTGACTTGCTGACTATTATTTATATGATACAGCAAATGGCAGTGAGGTAGGAGCAGGCTTTATCACATCTACTCTGTTAACAAAGTGCATGCATGTCCAGAAAATGCATCTCTAGATTAGGTGTTTATTTACCTGCTACTAAGGCAATGCAAATGGTGTTTCATATGTAAACAGTAGGGAAAAATAAAGATAAAAATGACATATACCAGTATAGCAGGGAGATCATGTATGATGCACATGCCCTTCAGCTTTGTCAATTGGGGGATTTCTTTTCACTATTAGTAGGCATGGCTTCCTTTTTTATTAACAAAATGAGGCAGAAAAAAAAAAGTACGCTGATGGCCAACAGCTCTTCTCAGACCCACAGGGTGAAGGCTCACTTGCATGGGGTTTCATCTTTTAAGCTTTGCCTTGTGCCCTTGTGTTAGTAATTACCAAGTGAAAGGTCACATCAATGCTTTAGCAGAGGCCAAATATCATCTTTACATGGCAAAAGAGTCTCTAATATCAGTTACATGCTCTTTGAGAAATACATTTCAAAATACAGCATGTCGAATCTGTTGGCACTTCTTGCCACACCTGCTACTACATACCTTGTCATCCCCGGATATCTTTTTTTTTTTTTTTAATTTTTGATACTTTATTTACATTTCCAATGTTTCCCCTTTTCTAGGTCTCCTCTTTGGAAACCCCCTATCCCCTCCCACTCCCCGCCTCTATGGGGGAATTCCACCTCCCACCCACCTGCCCACCCATTCCCATATTCCCAACTTGACATTCCCCTTTACTGGGGCCTCTAACACCCTCAGGCCCAATGGCCTCTCCTCTCTCCCTGATTGCCAACAAGGCCGTCCTCTGCCACATATGTGGTCCAAACCATGGGTCCATAGATGTGTATTCTTTGGTTGGTGGTCCAAACTCCAAGACGACCGGGGGTGGGGGGGTGTCAGGCCCGTTGATGCTGTTGCTCCCTCCATGGGGCTGCAGACTCCCTCAGCTCCTTCAGACCTTTCTACAACTCCTCCATCTGGGACCTCACTCAGTCCCGCAGTTACTGTAAAGTGAACCTTGGGTATTCTGAACTTTTGGGCTAATATCCACTTATCAGTGAGTACATACCATGTTTGTTCTTTTGTGACTGAGTTACCTCGCTCAGGATGATATTTTCAAGTTTGATCCATTTGCCTGCAAATTTCATTAAGTCATTGTTTTTAATAGCTGAGTAGTACTCCATTGTGTAGATGTACCATATTTTCTGTATCCATTCCTCTGATGAGGGACAAATAACCCCATCAAAAAATGGGGAACCAAGCTAAACAGAGAATTCTCAACTGAGGAAATTTGCAGGGCTGAGAAGCACCTAAAGAAATGCTCAACATCCTTAGTCATCAGGGAAATGCAAATCAAAACAAGTCTGA
>CM052718.1:11017492-11092467 GCA_028551405.1 Uromys caudimaculatus
TAGAGCCTCAGCCAGAGCCCATGCCAACATTATCAGACAACAGTGACAGAGGGATATTTTTACAGTGGAAATTGACCTTGTTGTCAGAGATCAAACGTTTCATAATGAAATTCCAGATCACCAAAGGAAAACTATAAACATTTTACCATGGTCCAGAAGACACTGTAATTTAACCTTTGCTTATGTTTAACTGAATGCAAAGGAGAGCTTCCATGATGTCAAGCAGAAGGTGGGCTGCACATTGCTCCTGCAAACTATGTCTGTGTAAAAACTGAGGGTTCCATTTCAACTGTAATGTGAATCTCTAAATATAGGAAAAGTGTATACGTAGGTCAAAATGTTTTTTTAAAGAGAAGGATATTTTTCTGGTCTCAGATCAAATTATTTAGCATCCATGTAACTAAGCATGTTGCACATGTTGGTTGAAGAAACAATTATTTTGGAAATGACTTATCTTTGCACAATTTCAATGTAAATTTTCTTGGTCAGGCCAAAATGAAAAATACCAAAAACAAAAACTTTACTTTTCACTAAAGTACTTGGGGTTGTCTTCAGTCTGTATGAACATTTTCCATAGGCATAGTTTTAATAAAAGTGAAGGAGATTATCCTAGAACACTATAAATCAAAATACTGAGATAGAACTATCAGCTGAATGATAAAAAGTAAATACATGTAAGAAGTCCTTAAAAACACAACTTGTTAGTCGGACAGCAGTGGCACACGCCTTTAATCCCAGCACTTGGGAGGCAGAGGCAGGTGGATTTCTGAGTTCGAGGCCAGCCTGGTCTACAGAGTGAGTTCCAGGACAGCCAGGGCTACACAGAGAAACCCTGTCTCGAAACCACCACCCCCCAAAACAAAACAAAACAAAACAAAACAAAACAAAACAAAAAAACACAACCACACAACTTGTCCAGGGCTCATACTTCCTGAGAAATGTTGCTTCTCAAGCCTTTGAAAACATGACCATAATTTCCCTTTGAAAACTTTTAATAGCTCAGAGTTACCACAGAAATCCAAACACCATTTCTAAGACAATGGATTACTGTACACAAACAGACAGCAGGGCCTTGTTGCTGAAGACAGAAACACTGACAATTCATTGAGCATGGAAACATGGAGCTAATATCTCCATAGAACCTTCACCCCTATATTCTATTGTCTTTGGTATGGAAAAAAGTACTCTGCAGGCTACCAAAAGAGACATAAATAGCAGTTCAGCTACAAAACCTTTGATCTATAATCTGTCTTGCTTACAAAATTCATTAGGGTAATAGTTGCAGAAAATTCATGGGAGTAACCAACAAATGTCTGATTTAACTTAAGGCCCACTCTGTGAGACAGAACCTGAAACCACCACTGCTGTGGTGATCAAGAACCAAAGACTGGATATCCCATAGACCTAGGTGTGGTAGTTTAAATATGCTTGGTTCAGGGAGTGGCACTATTTGGAAGTGTGGCCTTGTTGGCATGGGTGTGCCCTTATTGGAGGAAGTGTGTCACTGTGAGTGTGGGCTTTAAGATTCTCCTCCTAATCACGTGGGAGCCAGTATTCTCTTAGCAGATACACACAGGAGAGAGAGAGAGAGAGACAGAGAGAGGTGAGAGAGAGAGAGACAGAGAGAGACAGAGATAGAGACAGACAGAGATAGACAGAGACAGAGACACAGAGAGAGACAGAGACAGAGACACAGAGAGAGACAGAGACACAGAGACAGAAGGATATTTTTGAACACACAATTGTGTTATCTCCATCAGATTCCTTCTCTCAGAGCTCAGGGAACACCATGGATGAGAAGGCAGAAAAAGTGTAAGAACATCAGGAGAACCAGGCCCTCTAAATCAATTGATTTATGAACTCACTGAGACTGAACTTATATGAACTCATATGAGCTCACAGAGACAGAAGCAGCAAGCACAGGGCCAACAAGGTCTCCACCAGGTCCTCTAAGTATGTAGTATAGCTTTCAGGTTATGGGACTCCTGAGAGTGAATGAGTGGGTCTCTGATTCCTGTGCCTTCTCTTGCCGGTCTTTTCCTTCTATTGGTTTGCCTTATCCAACTTCTGTGTGATGGCTTTTGTTTTGTCTTATTATACTTTACTTTGTTGTATTTTGTTGTTATCTCTTAGAAACGTGTTGTTTTCTAATGAGAAACAGAAAAGTAGTGAATCCAGTTGAGAGAGGAGGTGGGAGAGATAGAGTAGTAGAGGGAAGGGAAACTGTAATCAGAATATATTCTATTGTATCTATTTTTAATGAAGGGAGGCAATAAAGAAAAGAATTTTCCAATAGATTTTCACCTTAAGATTTCCTCTCCAGTCTTACTAAAAGAAAAGTTATTGTATTTCTTAAAAGGCCCATTTTAATTTTTACTTATTGATTCCAGATTTGTCTTCTAGGGCAATGAAGAACTAATTAATTTCTCGTCTGAATTCTACTGATGATCTATTTGTACACAGCTGGTCCTTCTCTTACATTCCTGCTTGTCTATAGCCTAAGCATCCCTAAGTCCTTTAGTGCTACCCCAAATTTAATGGCTGAAGTGGGAGTTTCTGGTTTCTTTGGAGACTCACTTGTGTCATGTGATGCTTTTCTGGAAGCTGTCTTATGAGAGGATGTTTTGCTGAGAGCAGATATGTGGTGTTTTTGGTGAAGCTGTCTGGTGAAAGGGCATGTGATATTTTGCTGGAGCAGATTCCTGAGAGAAGCCATGATGTTTGGAAAGAGTGTAAGTATAACCCAACAGACAGTGGACGACACTCTGGCATTGGTCTTCCTTGCTGGCCTTTCACAATATTTGCTTGTCATGACGTCATAGAAAGAAATGCACCAAAGAACTTTTAGTGTTGTTTCAGCTGCTTTTTTCCACTTCAGCAGACTTGTGACAATTGGCGGGCCCTGGGGTTTCTTCTGGATTGACCTCTGCTAATTCCTGTGTGGTGTGTGGCTAGTGGACTGGACTGCTAACAACGACGATTGGGATTGCTCTCAAGAACAATTTCCAAGCATGTCCATTCCTCCTATTTCCTATTAACCTTTCTTTCCTCCTACCTCTGGTGGATGTGGGCTAAAAGGAAGCTTAAAGCCTTTAAGAACCCTTATTAAAGTAGGTTTTGAAAAATATAAGCCTACAAATGATCTCTATCCATTCACAGTAACACCGTGATTCCTGTAGAAGCCTCTGTTTGCACACGTTTCTATAGGACACAATCATTGCCCTTTAACTATGGTAACCTAGACATAGTGCTGGCCACAACAACTTACAACTGTTAGCTTGGAAAGCCCTTCTGTAGTCTTGATTCCACAGTTCACTATGCTTTCCCTCCCAGTATCATTAGGAAAAATAATTTGGGCCATGTATGTTAACCCCTTATGACATAATAGAATGTATTTAAAAGTGATTACTCAGCATTTCAAATGTTTTTGTTCCCCATATCATCCCCACTGTAATTGCTCTGGGACATTCCTTAACAATATCTTGAAGCATGTTCTTAAAATGTCTGTGAATGTGATGCGCAGTAATTATGTATAATCCTCCTGACGTAGCAATCTATATGGATACTTTAAGAAGACCTAATTTAGGATAATTCACATTTAGTGGATCTATTTTCATAGTGTGTAACATTTTTCATTCTAAATTCTCATGAATCAATTGTTTTGAGTTTCCTGTTTTTTTTCCACTGAGTGTTTTAATTCAGCTTAATTTCACTGTCAGCAAAGTGTGTGTGTGTGTGTGTGTGTGTGTGTGTGTGTGTGTGTGTGTGTGTATTACTATTTTTTCTAATTTTTCCACACCATACTAGTCAGGCTTCTTTAGAACAGAACTGATAAAATGATATATCAAAAGTGTATTTATCAGATTTGTCTAGATGATATAGTCTGGGTAATCCAAATGGCTATTTTCACACAAGAACATCTGAGAACCCAGTCCATGTTGGAAGGCTGAAGAAGCTCCTCTGATATCAGGGAAGAATGGTGGTTTCAGCACACAAACTGGCTCTTAACACCCAACATGGCAGCTCACAACAGCTGTAACTTCAATTGCAGGGATCTATGACCTTCTGATTTTCTTGAGTATTAATTATATACATGGTACACATATATATGTGGAGGTAAGATAGGCATGTACTTAAAATTTCATAAAATCATTACTAAATGTATAATTTAAAGATTTCATGGATATATTGGTGCAAATTTTAAATTCCAAAGAAAGGTTTTAGTTTTTCAAAGAACAGTGTGATTTAAACAATAATATATACATACATGAATATTTATTCACAGTAAAGCATTAACATGTGTTGCCTTGCACTTTCTCATTTAGTATATAATTTAAACAAGGGGTAGGGTTTAGTAAACTGGATTAGCAAAAGACACTTGCCACCAAGCCTGATAACCTAAACTCAATCTCCAGGACCCATGTGGAAGAAGGTGCAAAATAACTCCTGCTGTGCACATGCACACCCCCAAAAATAATCATTATGAAAATTTTTAGAAAGATAGATTTTGTTCTTCTTGAAAATGTATGTTGTCACTAGTTTTTTGGAAAGAGATGCCTCAGAAGCTTACCATAGTTGTGAGTGAATAGCAGTCAAATAACTTCCTAAAATATATGAAAGATAGCCTAATGGGGTCTCCTAATAATGGAGGAGGTGAAGTCAATTGGCCATCTCTTTTTACCAAACGAGGCTTTTAGTAGTGGGACTGGGTTGCATTCAATTGAATTGTTGACTAACGGGGGCCCATGGAAATCTCCAGACAACCCAGTTGCTAAGAAGACAACAGAATGGTCTCAGCAAACTGAACAATGATGTCTCATTACTGAGGACAAACACCCACACAATTCGTTGAACATGAATAACTTGAGCTGGTGCCTTCATGGAGCCTTCACCCCTAACTCCTAGTGTGTTTGGTGTGGAAAGACACGCTGCAGGCTTCCAAAGGAGAAATGTAAACATCAACCCAGCCAGAAAACATTTGACCCAAAATCTGTCCTGCCTGCAAGATGTTGTAGGGCAGTGGTGGCTCAGAACTTGTGTGGTAATCAACCAATGTCTGATATGACTTAAGGCCCACTCCATGACTCAGAATGCACGACTGGGTGACCAAGAAGGAGAAATTTGATAGCCTAGACACCTAAGGTAAAACCAAACACTACTGGTCTAAAAAAACCAAAAAACCAAAACCAAAATGAAAACAAAAACAAATAGAATCCATGAAATGACTTCTAAGGATATTCTGTTGAACTCATAGGTCAGTGCCTTACTCGGTCATCAGAGTAGCTTCTTCTGGTAACAGATCACAACAGATACAGAGACTCACAGCCAGACGTTACATGGAGAGAGGGTTGAGTGGGACATCTCCGTCGAATCCCTCCCCTCAGAGCTTAGGGAATCTCCTGGAAGAGGAGACAGAAAGAGTGTAAGAGCACACCAGGAGAACAAGGCCCTTAGGAACTCTCAGAGAAAAGTTTGATGGGAACATCTAATTTAGGGTGGAATGTTCCAAGGTCTCTCATTCTCTGTGGGTTTTGAGCTGGGGTCTCTGTTTTTGTCCCTTTATGTTGTAGGAGGAAGTGTTTCTAATGATGGCTGAGAAAGATACTGATTTATACAGATAGCAGAGTGTCATTAGGAGCCATTTTATTGCTATGGTTTTTGTTTGTTTTGTTTTACTTTTTATTGTATAAAAACAGTAGTTACCTTTCTGCACCAAACATACTAGCACACACAGGTGAAGGCTCTGTGTAGGCCCCAACTCAATTTCTCCATGTGCAGTGAGTTGTGTGGGTGTTGTCTTCAGCAATGGGCTTTGTCAGCACCTTGTGGAGAGCAACCTATAGTCTTGACAACAGCCTGGGTTGTTTTCCCTTTATCCAACAACTCAATTAGATGTAACCTAATCCATGTATTGAAAGCTTCATTTAGTGACAAGAAATGTCCAGTTGGGGCTCTGTATCAAATTATTTGACAATTTTATTTAGAGTGCCCTCATATATGTATATATTCTAGGAAGCTTCTACTATGTTAGAGGTTTTTTGTTTTGTAAGTTTTTTTTTAAAGATTTATTTATATATTTTATATATATGAGTACCCTGTAGCTATCTTCAGACACACCAGAAGAGGGCATCAGATCCCATTACAGATGGCTGTGAGCCACCCTGTGGTTGCTGGGAACTGAATTCAGGACCTCTGGAAGAGCAGTCAGTGCTTTTAACCGCTGAGCCATCTCTCCAGCCCTTTGTTTTGTGTTTTACTACCCCTCAGATGGCCCTTCATTTTAGCTGTCTCTCCATATTCCTTCCTTTGTCCCTGTCTCTCTCTGCCCCCTCTCTCCACTTGGTCCTCCCATTTCAACCCCTCATCCATAGCTATCTATTCTATTTCCCTTTCCTCGGGAGATTTCTGTGCCCTCCCCTCCCCCACTCTCTATACCTAGGACCATAGAGGACTGCAGACTTTTTAAACCTGTAACCAGTATAGGAGGAGCTTGCTTCAGTCTTTGATCATGCACATTGTCTGGCATATCCAGATGATGGTGCAGGTCCTGTTTCCTTTTGAATGAGATGGCCTCTTCACAAACTAATTCTCCTCCAAATCCCCAGTTATGGGAAGATTTCCTTCACTGGCCATCTCTTCTCTCCCACATGTCACCTTTGTGAGTGGGGCCTGCTTTTCAGGTTCCTACTTAGCTGTTCTGATAATCATACCTTTGGGCAAGAGCGCTCGAGTTCCTCTAGACTTTGGCGTTATTATATATCTGGTGCTATTTAAAGCTTGAGTACATAAATGAGAAAAATAATAAGAGAAATTCATTGCCAGGGAGCAATGAAATTCTGTTAGAGTGACTAGAGATAGCACATTATCCCAGATACATTATAATGAAAAACTGACTCCAGACCCAGTATACCCACCAACCATAGTTCTCTGCAGGTAGCTTTCAAATTCACTTTAATGTGAATTTCTCAACTCTTCTAAGGCTAGATGATTTGAAATGTTCAGCATTAAAAAAAAAAAAAAGATTTGGAAAGAAAAGGAATAATAGCATTTGCCCCTAAGATCAATTTGTGAATTCTTCATATCCTCTGCCACAAGTCAGACATAGCTGGCTCTGTTCTCTGGCAATCCTATTGACACTGCATTCCATAGAGTCATCTATATATATAAGTCATTCCATATATATAAGGTGGCCAGGCCAAGCACGGTAGCACATGCCTTTAATCCCAGTACTTGGGAGGCAGAGATAGACAGATCTCTGAGGCCAGCTTGAGTTCGAGGTCAATTTGTTCTACATAGCAAGTTCCAGGAAAGCAAGGGCTAAATAGTGAGAACCCCATTTGAAAACAAAACAAAACAAATTATACACACATATAAGGCAACAAAGGGGCTTCTTTTTCCTACTTCTAAACATTTACTGCATTAATGCAATACATTTTGGGAATATAATAAAAGGCCAAAAAGAAACTGGTAAACAGTGAAACATCTGGGATAATTTTAACTTAATAAAATGCAAAATCTGGATAAACATTGAATATGGACTCCTAAAGGTCAAGCTACTGTGCCTCATGGACGATGCAGTCACAAGAATTATGTGAGGATTTCGAAAGCCAGCCGTCATAATGTCAGAATTATTTTCAGATGCTTTATTTTCTCCTCTAGCTTATCCTTAGTTTTCTTCTTCTTCTTTTTTTTTTTTTACATTGCCAGGTCAACCTCTTCAACCACCACTGTGATCATGGTATCAACTCCTTGGTTCAAAAGCATCCTGTAGAACCTCATTGCTGTCAAATAATGTGATGGCATCTCTGTATGGCACTCCAGATCTCCACGCTCAGTTCTGATGTTCCCTGTCTACCTTGTTGACTTCCATGCCCTCTGTTTTATAAACTGGACCATTTCCCATCATTACCAACCTCCATCATCCCGTAGGAATGACCGATCACTGATCTTCCTAGTCGCTTTCTCCTTTCTACTCTAGTACAGACTCTAGCATATGCATTGCTGTTTGGTAGGTCTGTGTGCATGCATGAGTTTGTATACATGACGTTTGTACAGCACTTGCTTTCTGAGACCATGGTTTACTGTCTATATCCACCACAACTCTGAACATTTTGTTACTACTCATAAATATGTATTGAAAATGAACAACTGATTGTGTATCCTAATAAAACTTAGCATTTTACCCACATACAGATTTTAATCTCAAAAGGTATGTTCCACATACAGGTTATTTCCACCTGTTGCTTGATACGTTGAATGAGACAATCCCTTCTCCCAGCACATCTTGTGTCATCTGCAAGTCCTCACAGGGAAAAATCACACATTTTATTGTTTACAACAATATGGAACTATTTTAAATCATTTGGACTGCCTCTAACTTTGTAGACTTTGATAGTTCACTTTGTCAGAAACTTTCAAATCATGACGGATTTTGAAAATAAGTTTCTAGAATGGACTGTGATGAGGAAGTCATGTTGACCCAAAATCTATCTAGAATAAATATGCATATTTGAAGGACAAAATAATTCTGAGAGACTGGCAGAGGTATATCTGTAAAAATAGGAGTCTGCATGCCATTCTTTCATTTCTACAGATAGGTTAAATTCCTTGATTTTCAGTTCTTCATATCCTATTTATGATTTTTAAACATATGTTTTGATTTGTGTTACTTGTGTATCGAGACAAAACCTACCTGTATGCTGCCGTTGAAACGGAGGAAGAATGCCACTTCCCATGAAGATTTCTTGTGTTTGTATTTGGAATAGGGAAGTTTTATAAGGGGGACCTTAACATATAGAAGTATAAAGTCAGTTCTAGTTTAGAAAGTATATGTTCTCCAAAAGTTGAAATACTACATGTTGTGTGTGTGTTAAACCTGAGAACATACAGCTGGACTGTCCAGAGGAAGATTTTTGGGGAACATAATATGATCATGGAGGGGAAATCATCCCTGTAAGAGTAGCTGGTCTGCAGCTTAATTCCAGAGACTCCCACATTCACTTAAGTCAAAGGGGAACTGCTGAACAATCTATGCCTCTTTCTGAGTCCATTGTATTTTTTTTTCTTCTTTTTCAGGACTATGAGTGACATTTTATTAAACATAAAGTTGTAAGCAATTATTGAAAGAGCATGGGTCCCACATTTGGGAAGCTCCAGTATCTTGAAGGAATAATAGTTACCCTATAAGCCATGTTCAGAAGTCCTCGGAAGCAGCTTGAGAGAACAGTGCTATGTAACATGCAGGAAGTATGTGTGAAAGAAGACACACTCCTGAAATCCAACTAAGGAACATGTGCCAAGAGAAACAGGTGTGAGACTATTTTTCTGTACTTGAAGCAGAATAGAAAAACACAAAGTACTGTCTTTCAGATTTTAAGATTTATTTATTCTTATTTTATGTATATGAATGTTTTTCCTGTATTATATAAATTCACTGAATGTAGTGCTTGGATCCCATAGAATCCAGAAGAGGATGCTGAATCTTTTGGAACTGAAATTATGAATGGTCGTGAGCCACCATATGGGTCCTGGAAATCAAGTCTGGTCCTCTGCAAGGGGAACAAGTTTTCTTAATAGCTGAGCCATCTCTCCAACCCATGTTATTTGAATTTTAAAATCAAGAGCGATCCAGTAGGCCTCAGAGTGTGGAGACTTTAAGTCCTTAGTGATTAACAAAGTAAAATATTAATTGTTATTGTCTTAGGGTTTTCACTGCTGGGATTAAAGTCCATGACAAACAGCAAGTTGCGGAGGAGATGGTTTATTTGGATTACACTTGCACATCATAGTCCATCATTTGAAGGATGTCAGGGCAGGAATTCAACCTGGAGACAGGAGCTGATGCAGAGGCCATGGAGGGGAGCTGCTTCCTGGCTTGCTCATCATGGCTTGCTCAGCCTGCTTTCTTATAGAACTGACATCCTAGAAATAGCACCACCCACAATGGGCTGGGCCTTTCCCCATCAATCTCTAATTAAGAGAATGCCCTACAGCTGGATCTTACAGAGGCATTCTCCCCATTGAGATGACTCTAGTTTGTATCAAGTTGACATAAAACTAGCCAGGACAGTGATCAATGTGTGCTCATTAATGTTAATTTTCAACAGCTCCTTGTTATTCAGAGGAATTCGACTTGGCTCTGAGTTCCAGTCATGGATGATTAATCTCTACTCTGTATACATGCTTTGCTATTTCCTCTTTAGAAATAGTTGTTCACAGGAAAGCAAACACAGTCATCCTGTATCTGTCTTTACTGAAGCTGCTTTTTATACTAGAAGAGAAACATTCTTCAGTTAATCGGAAAAGGCAATGGTTTTAACTAGGAACAGTCAGATAGAAAGGCTGAAAAATTATAAATTGTCAAATGTAGTACAGACAACAGTAAGTTTTAAAGGAAAAATTCTATAATTAGAGTTAAAAAAATCAGATCACAAGTAAGCAGAATAATGAGGTTTATGTTTGCTTTCTATTAAAGCAATTAAATAATCTACGTTTTCCATTACTTTGGTGCAGATCCACAGCTGGTAACTCTTTGACACTTTATGTCTAGCTAGCTTTAAATTAATATTCCTTTTTGAAGGAGTAAACTTTATCTGGTACTTGTATAGAAAACAAAAAAGATAGCAGAAAACCCATCTTTTAGCTTTCAAGTGTTGCTTTCTAGATATATGTATATATGTATATGTATATATTTCTAACCTATGTGTGTGTGTGTGTGTGCGCATGTGTGATTGATAGATAGATAGATAGATAGATAGATAGATAGATAGATAGATAGATGAAAAAGTAGAACTAAAATCAGTTACAATGGATTCCTGTGCTCTCTCCACCACTATTTATACCAAATCTGGGATATCCTTAAATATATAAAGAATTTGTTTTCACGCACCTGAAATCTTTCCCTATGTTAAGCAACTAGCTTTATTTCTAAACATTATTGTCTACAGAGTTAGTTAGCTTTGTGTAGCTATGGCATAAATGCCTTAAAAAGTCAAATGAAGTGGAGGAAATGCTGATTTTGGCTTGTTGTTTCAGAGGTGGTGTGCTGTAGGAGGTCCAGCTACTTTTGAGCATAGGCTTAGAGAGTATCATGACAGAAGGCTATGTGACAAAGGAGACTGCTCATCTCAGAGAAGCCAGGAAGCAAGGATAGAGCTGGCCATCACATAGCCCCAGGAAATCCTCCCTCTGAACATTTCTGGTCTGGCACCAAGCCTTCTGTACAGTAGCATGTACGATTCTTTTTGGTTATCCACCTTTGCTTCCTTATTCTGTAAAAGGATTCCTCTTTCCTTTTGGGAGCCCTATGCTATTTGTTTGCATGAATCTGATCCATCCGTATGAAACATAGGGAGTGAGCATATAACTCTTGTCTAGCCAAAGTTCTCTCAGGCTTCTGGATATTGTGACTGGTTTAGGAATATGCAGTTAATCAAGATAGATCAATAAGAATCTTTCTCAGAACATTTCTTGGGAGATGAGGGACTCACTTTTGTGCCATTCCAATGGAGAGAATCCTGGTTAGTCAATTATTCACCAGATTGTATGTTACTGCTCCACCCATGTCTGTAATTTCCCATTATTTTCTTTGAAAATATGCATTCTGACAGGTGAATTTCCCTAGATTACTAACTACTCCCTTGTGTGTCTCTTTTGTGTTTCCATTCACAAAATTCTCTTGAGAGCTACTCATATTAACAGGGTAGCTGTATCCAGAGCCTCACCTTGCTGTAAATGCTACACCTTGAAAGATGGCAGCTGTGTCTAAAGAGATAACAACATTCCCTATAGAGTAGAGTAACAGGCCAACCTTGCCAAATTCCTGCTCAACTCTGTTCTAACTTGATTGAAATTAGTCAGGCTGGTGGGTACTCCTGAATGAAAGGTATGTGTGTGTGTCATTTGCCAGTACCCATGCCCCTGGCTCCCCAAGATCTCAGGCAGAAGCTGATTCCCCAGCTGTCAAGGAGACTCTGGCTTACAGGTGTCTTTCATTTTAGCTGAGACTCCTGATAGTTAACAACAAAGATTCGAAGTCAGTGGTTCTCAACCTGTGGGTCTTGACCCCACTGGGGATTGAATGACCCTTTCACAGGGCTCACCTAAGACCATATGCATATAAGATATTTGCATTATGATTCATAGCAGTAGCAAAATTACAATTATGAAGTAGCAATGAAAATAATTTTATGGTTGGGGTCACTAGCACATGAGGAACTGTATTAAAGGGTGGCAGCATTAGGAAGGTTGAGATCACTGCTCTAGATGATGTTGGTTTTTTTTTTTTTATTGAAAATGGATTTTTCAGGGTTGGAGAGATGGCACAGCAGTTGAGAGCTGTTCTAGAGAGTTGACTGTTCTAGAGGATCTGGGTTCAATTCCCAGCACCCACATGGTACCTCACAACTTCCTGTACCTCTAGTTCCATGGGATCTGACACCCTCATATGCAGGCATATGCACAGGAAACATCAATGTAAATGAAAATAAGTAAAACATTTTAAAAAATAGATTTTTATGCAATATATTCTGATTATAGTTTCCCCTCTTCCAGATCCTCTTCACTTCCTCGCTCACCCAACTCCTCATCCTTTCTTTTCCTCACTAGGAAACAAACAGGCACTGGGAACAATAAAATAATAAAATAAAAACAAAGAAACCAGAATAGGGCACAATAAGCAAACAAACCAATAAAAAGCCAAAGGGAAAAATGCAGAAATTATATACACACTCTCTCATACACAGAAATCCTATAAAAAACCAAACTGGAAAACATAATATGCCAGCAAAAGAGCTCCGAGGTTAAAATAGAAGAAAATTACCCAGAGAAAGTGTTACGAAGCAAAAATCTTCCAAAAGAAACATTAAGTTCATTTTGTGTTGGCCACCTGCTTACTCCTGGCCACGGGGGTATATATACTCAGTGAGATTCCACTAGAGAAGACTAATTTTTCTTTTGTGAGTTGTTGTCAGCTGGAGATAGATTCTGCAAGCATCAGAAGCTGTTTACAGCCAGCCCCTGAATCGGGCAATGACGTCATCCCTAGGCGACAAGACCCTTCTCCTTCCGTTGCCAAGCATCCACTGCCCACCCTCTGCACATGCCTTACCTGCGTCACTTGCATCATGTACACGCATCACCATCTGTGTTACCTAAGTCACTGCCCAGATAAAAGACACAGACCCCGACCCATAGCCCTCTTTTCTCTTCCTCGCTTCTTCCCCTCTTTCAATAAAGACCTCCCAAAGTGAGAACTGTGCTTGCTGGCTTGGCGTGATCTGTCCAGGAATACGCCGTTTTCAACGAAGAGATTCGAAGTTAGGGATGGTGGCTTTAGTCTATACCCGCTCTGAGCACTGGGACTCCACCTGATGTAGACCTGTGTAGCACCCATGAATGCTGTTCACAGTCTCTGTGAGTTCATATGTTCTCCAGTTCTGTTGCGTCTGCAAGGACTTGTTTCCTTGGTGTCCTTCATCCCCACTGGCTCTCAGAATCTTTCTGCCTCTTCTTCCACAGGGTTCCTTGAACCTTGAGGGAAGGGAGTTGATGGAGAACTCTCATTTAGGACTGAGTGTTCCAAGGTCTTTGGCTCTCCATACATTGTCTAATTGTGGGTGTCTATCTTTGTTCATGTCTAGTTCAAGAAGAACTGTGAAGATGGCTGAACAAGATGCTGATTTAGGAATACAGTTGCTTCGTTCTTGGCCCAGGGAGTGACACTATTAGGAGGTGTGGCCTTGTTGGAGTAGGTGTGTCACTGTGGGCGTTGGCTTTAAGACCCTTGTCCTAGCTGCCTAGAAGTCAGTCTTCTGTCTGCCTTCAGATGAAGATGTAGAACTCTCAGCTCCTCCTGTACCATGCCTGCCTGGACTCTGCCATGCTCCAGTCTTGATGATAATGGACTAAACTTCTGAACCTTTTAGCCAGCCCCAATGAAATGTTGTCCTTATAAGAGTTGCCTTGGTCATGGTGTCTGTTCACAGCAGTAAAACTCTAACTAATACAAAATCCTTTTGGGTTTATTATACTCCCTGAAAAATAGTGTATGTAAACTTTAGCATTTTTTGGTATCTTTTGCAGGAAATTTAATTTATTGTTCTAGAATAACAACGGAGTTTGTAAAAGCTGGCTTTTAACAATATCATGGAGAAAATTTTGGATTACAGAGGGACAGGGGACAAGAAAGAAAAAGGAAGGGAGGAAGGGGGGGAACCAGGCAATCAAAAAATCTGTTTTAGCACGACTGTGAAAGTCTGCTAACAAAATTCAGTGAAAATGATATATACAATGTAAAATCATTTGAACACTGCATGAGGAATTTTAAAAACATGAGTTACTATCGTAATTCATCACTCTCCCTTCTTAGACTCAGAAAGAGATGTAGGCCAGCATCTGCTCCTGGTTTCGATTCCCAAAGACAACCCACTAACTGCACTTGAACCATGTGTACTTGTTTTAATAGAAGGAGGTATGGGCTGCTGTATCTCACATGTGCATATTCTGAATCTATGCATGTTTAGGACAAATCAGAAAACACAAACTTCTGTGAAGATGTAAAAACAGAAAATGTAATACAGGGAGTTGTCACACAATGAGAAAGACGGAGAAAAGCTGAAAAGGCTGTGTTAATTCCAACAAGATCAGCAGTAGCAGAAAAATACAAGTATCTTTTGCTTAAGCAGCAATGGGAAAGACATCTGCTAGAGCCTGGGGCTAGGTGGGCTAGAAACTGTGTGATCAAGAGGAACAGAGAATGGGGTCTAAGGAAGAAACAATGCTCTTGTTTCTTGTATAATACTAGAAAACACAGAGAGATGCTCATGGAACTCTCTAAGATGTCTTGCCTGTGCTACTTTTTGTTGAAACTAAGACCCAGTCACCAGCCACCCCCAAAATCCAACATGTAGTCTAAAGGAATTGATCGGTTATCTGAGAGCCAACAATGAGATCCTACCACTCGTCTGATCCCAGATGTTCTAGTCTGAAACAGTGACAGTGCTTATCTCTAGATATTGAGGCATTAAATATAAGAAATAAATATATAAATAACTAAGAAATTAAGTATTTGAGATAGTAGTCATTTCAACAATTCATTTTCTTCTTGCTTCAGATAGCTCTGAATTGAATAATAACTTATTATTCAACCTTTCTCATTGCATTAAATCGTTTCCTCTAAATAATAGCAAAAAGGGTTGTAGACCCAGTGATTAGGTTGTATGGATAATAATAATAATGCTTTCATATGAAATAGTAAGGAAGACAGGAAGAGTGACAGGGGACATAAACAAATCTACTCAGAGAAGCTAAGATGATACTGTGATTGACTTGGGCAGCGAAAGATGAGGAGAAATGTCGGGTCCTCCTGATATCCTGAGAAGATCCCAAGTGGAGATAGCAAGGCTTAAACGTCACAGAGATACTAACATTGACTGCCCCTGCATTTAACACATTTGTGATGAAAGTAACCAGGTGAGCAATGGATTCAAAGAGAGCTAAGGGAGTCTG
Source organism: Uromys caudimaculatus (assembly GCA_028551405.1). Classification (NCBI taxonomy): domain Eukaryota; kingdom Metazoa; phylum Chordata; class Mammalia; order Rodentia; family Muridae; genus Uromys; species Uromys caudimaculatus. Next base: position 11,033,000 of record CM052718.1, read on the forward strand.
CTTAGGGAAATGTGTTAGTCAGGAGTCACTGGGAAAAGACATGAGAAAAGGGAGTGTACATGGAATTTTGCTCGATACAATCATAATTGTTGGCATGCGTTTTCTACTGAGTAAAATTCGTTTCACTATGGGACACGTGCATGTTATCACCCCTCTCTAAATGATAAATATGGTCAAACTATGAAACTTCCTGAAATAAAGGTTAAGTCAAACAGCAGTTCCCTCTTCCTCAAGCCGTATTGGTCAGTTTATAAGCTAATAACCATACAAGACACACTTTCTAGGTTACTCCCACCTATTTCTTTTAAAAAATAATGAGCTGTTCTCAACCCACACCAGAGAAACTGTTTCCTGCAGTAGATGGTAACTAACATAGAGGACCCTAGCCGGTCCACAAGCAGAGTGCTCAGTTCTAAATAGGGCACAGCACTAACACTACATCCTTCTTCCCACGGTTCCGTGATCTTTGAGAAAAAGAAGCGTGCAAAGATTTTTAGGTCAGAGGCAGTCAAACATTAGGAAAAAGTGTTTTCCAAACACTATGGAAGATGAATATATGGACTCACAGAGACTGGGACAGTATGCATAAGCTCCTGCACAAACTCCAACCGACAAAATCCCAACATAGAAAAGGGGAAATGGGTCCAAAATTGTACCATTGCCTGAAGGGGACATTTGCATGTGATAGCTGCTGAAGAGAGACAGTAAGTTTTTTCTCCTTTGTTTTTAAGTATGTGAACCTTGGAAGGTTGATCACATACAAAGGCAAGCTCCCACCCCAAGACTAACTGGGCAACACAAGCTGAACTCAATGGCGGGGGGGGGGGTGGCAATAGCAAATGCCAAATTGGATGGGAAGGCTTGGGAGGGAGGAGAGGGTGGCTGTGGAAGGTCTGGAGAAGGAGAATGACTATGTTCAAAATGCAGTGTATGAAATCCTCGAAGAATGAATTAATACTGCTTAAAATTCATTTGACTAGTAGAAAGTTGAAATTATATCACATCATAAATTCTATTGCAGTGTGGTCCTGTTGCCTAAATCTGATGATCTGTCAAGCTAGTGCTGTGGTAAAACTTTAAACAACAGCTGAACAATGTCTTATAAATTTTGGCAGTTTTATTATAAAAATTTAAAAATAGGATAGCTCCTATTATAAAAGTGTATTAAATGGAATAGAAATTTAAGGTTTCTTTCTTTTTTTTTTTTTTTTAACTGAGTTGTGTGTCCTTGTGTTGGCCAATCTGCAACAGAACATTGGACTGGTGTAAGGACACGATTAATGCAAGGTCTCTGTGGAACTCTTCACTTCTATGTGTGACCCTAGGCCTGGCTGCAGTGCCAGCTTTACAGGCTTATAAGCAAGTTGCATGCTACTATAAGTAGCTATAAATACCCTCAGTCTTAATTATTTATAACATCACTAAACATCACCAGGGATCCTTGGATGTCATTTTCATTTTCTTTTGCGCAAGACCTTAAAGATATTGTCATAGTTACTTTTCCTGTCACTGTGATAACATACCTGTCAAGAGAAAAGAATAACTGAAAATAGCTGAAGAGATGTCTCAGAGGTTAAGAGCACTGGATGTTCTTCCATTGGACTCTGGTTTAGTTTTTAGCACCCACACATGGCAGCTCACAACTATGTGTAACTTCAGTCCTGGGGAAGCGGTGACATCTTTGGGTCTTTACAGGCAGCAGACTTACACGATGAATAGATAGACATGTAGGCAAAAGTATCATATACATAACATAATTTTAAAAGAGGTGTAACTTAGATAAGGAGGATTTCATGTCAATTTATAGCTTGAGGGAATGTCCACCCTGGGACTTATACCTATAGGAGCCTGGGGCAACTGGCCACAGTACAGTCGCCGTTAGGAGGGAGAGTGAAAGATGCTGGCGATCAGCTGGCTTTTTCCTTCCTACTTAATCTGGGACCTCAGCCCATGGAATAGGGCCATTTACACTGGACAAATCTTCACACTTCAGTCAATCTAATCAAGTGATCAAATACTCCCTGACAGGCCTAGCCAGTAATTTACCTAATCTAGATAATTCATCAGAGGCTTACCTTCTAGAATAAGATCAGCAACTGTCAAATTAAAATTCCTCAAGCTTTGAGAAATGAGAGAGCAACAAGCAAAGCAAAGATTAGAGAAACAGGCAATGTGGTGGCCCAAGAGAGGAAAGCCAGAAGAAACTGAAAGGAGTCTAGGGGGAGATGACAAACCAGCTGTTTCTAGAGAAATGCCATCGCTCCTGTTGCTGCAGTGGCTGCTGCTGAGCCACAGAGTGGAGTGAGGCTCCAGGGCTGAGTTCAGCAGCAGAGCCAAAAGGGCAGGACCACATGAGCAGACAGATGGACAGCTGTTCCAGATGGGCAGACAGCAATCCAAGTAAGCTACATCAACAGCAGGGACTGAGCTGAACTGAAGCTCCCGGGACACTTGAAATTCCTCTAGCTTTTCTGGCCTTGACACATACACACATATGTTGGGTGATCAGATGACAGGCTAGCTGACCTTCATGATCATCTCTGTAGTGCCAGTTACCCAGCATCCTCCTGGGATCACCCCAAGGCTGTGTCATAACCCTTCACACAGTGCACATGAGTAGCTTTTGCTACCGATGTTGTCACATTTATTGCCTCTGCTGAAGCCACTAAACAGCCTGTGCTGAGCTGGATTAAAAAGATTTTGCTCAAGATTCTAAGCCATCTCAGGTTTAAGGAAATGTTTTCTAATATTGTTTCTAGCACTTATGTGACTTAATTATTTATAATACAAAATATGCTAAGTAATTGCTGCTTTCTTCAGGACATGCGCAAAATATAGTTTTGCATTTTCTCAGGTACTCTGCCTAAAATGAGATGTATTTTATCATAATATAATATAAAATGTATTTTACAAAACATATAAAAATGTACAATTATATTAAAATACTTTATCAGTGTTATTATTTTAAGTGATTATAATATGATGAATTAATTTCATAGCCATATTTGTAAAAAAAAATAGTAATGCAGAGAATGTAAGGAACTAGAATAAACACATAATCTGCACTCATTTTTAAAATAAGCAACTCAGGTAAGTCCTGAAGTAATAAGAGAAAATAAAATGTAATATACAATAGTGGTAAATGGTTTTTTATAATACATAAAATAATTCTTAAAATGCCTATTATGGAGGAAAAGAAATTCATTTTTCTTTAGGAAATTTTGTTTCAAGATCAAATTAGAAAATGAGATTAAAACTTCAAAATGAGGGGTTGGAAGATGGCTTAGTGGTTAAGAGCACTGACCGCTCTTTTGAAGGTCCTGAGTTCAAATCCCAGCAACCATGTGGTGGCTCACAACCATCCGTATTGAGATCTAATGCCCTCTTCTGGAGTGTCTGAAGACAGCTACAGCAAGCAGGATCAGAGTGAGCAGGGCCAGAGAGAGAGAGAAGAAAAAGTGTCTGAAGACAGCTACAGTGTACTTACACATAATAAATAAATAAATCTTTAAAAAAAACACTTTAAAATGAATTTTAGAATGAGGGTCTTGAAGGAGCAGGATGACAGTCTCTCTGTATGTCTCTGTCTGAGGGCTCTGCTGCTGAAAAGAAGAAAAAGATGGTTTGCATAATGAAGGAAAGAAAATGCCAGAAGACTTCTCTCTTGCTTCTTTTGTGACACATAGACATAGATAGACATTTCTGTAAATGAGCAACAATAAGCCATTCTAAGGCTACACAGCTGTTCTGTGGAAAACCATACATGACCAGTTTTGAGTTTTGATCATATGGAAGAAAGTATCCTCTCTATTGTGAAGATTTTTATGTCAGTCTTTTATAGAATTTCATGTATATATAATATCACTAATATACATATTCATGGAATATGGTGTGATATTTCAATAGATAAATACAATGTGATGATATCAGGTCAAACATAAATCTTGTTCTGGAAACGTAAAGTCACATGATGTGACTTCTAGGTTAAATTAATGACTTAGATGTTCAAGTGCTTACTAATTCTTCTGTCTTAAAGCACTTTGTTTAAAATTACTTTGTGTTAAGGTTGGCTGTGGGGTTTTTCCAAAGATTATGAGACTCTCTTCTCAGAGAGAGCAAATCTTGCCCCAAAGCTAAAGGTATTAAATTCCTTAAAGAGATATAAAAATATTAGCATGGATTTGTTTACCCAGTCAATCCATCAGGGAAGAGAAATGTGTGAGAAGCCTGCGGGGAGACAACAACTGCTCTCAGGAAGCTTGTCAGTGTGGATCTCTGGGAGCCAGTGGAGGGGGCGTGGCAAACACATACATGTCATGAGCTCTTCATGCATGGCCTCCTTACATCTGTAGTGATCTCTTCCCTGACCACGAATCAGCAGCATCATAATCACTGGGCCTTTTATTTTGGAGGATCGGGTGGTTTATTCTACTGTAAACATATAACACTGAAATATTTTTAGAGAATAATAACAGTTGGCTTATTTACAAGTTCTCCAAAGCCTACGTTTCGAGATTTAAAGTTCCTTGGAAACTTTCCTAATATAACCTCACTAAAAATTCTGTCACTGTATGGTGGTGATTGCACATCTGGGGTGTGCTTCATTTTCCAACAAAACATTTAGAAGAATAAGTAAATACCTGGTAGGTAGATGACATTTCAGGGCAGTCCTCAGATCTCAAAGTACTTGGCAGAACAAATTAGACTTGACATGTTTTAAAACATAAAATATAGAAGAAAATTTTGGTTGGGTAGGTAGGAATATATCTAGGAACACTGGGGAACAGGCATCAATGTGATCAAAATGCATTAATCCTTTAAAAGTTAATAAAAGAAAAGAAAATAATATTCAAACATCCTCAAGGTGGCTTCATTCTAAAGATGCAGGGATGGTAAACAACCACAAAGTAATAAATGTAACTGCCACATAACTAGACTTATGGGCAGAAACTATATAATTGTATCCTGGATGCAAAAAAAAGTCCTTAGCAAAGTCCAACACGACTCCATGACCAAAGCCTAGGGATACAGGAAACACAACCAACATAACAAAGGTCAACCCACAGGCCACATCATGCTAAATGGAGAAAAACCTTCTAGCATTTTACTAAGTTCAGGAATTCATGGAGTGTCTTGAAGTCCTAATTATGGCAATTGGACAAATGAAAAAAAAATGAGGGAGATACAAAAAGGAAAGGAAGAAGTCAACATCCCTTTATTTACAGATGACATAATTCTATATGTCAAAGATCCTAGACTCCACCAGAAGCCTTCCAAAGCTGATGAACATATTTGGCAAAGTAGCAGACTACAAAATTAATACGGAATAAAGTCAGTAGCCTTCCTATACACAAGTGAGAAAGGTAGTGAAAGAGACATCAGCAAACAGTACCAACCTCAACAGCCTCAAAACATAAAGTATCTCAGACTCAAACTCCAAGAAGTGAAAGCTACACATGAAAATGATACAATACTAAAGAAGATGCCGTAAAATAGAATATCTCTCATGCTGCTGGATTAGTAGTGCCAATATTGTGCAAATGTCCATTGTACCAAGAGCAATCTACAAATTCAATACAATCTCCCTCAAAATTCCAACACAGAATTTAAAAAATAAACTTAAATTCCACATAAAAGAGACAAGGTAGTTCAAAACAACTCTAAACAATAATAAAAATCTGCTGGAGGTATCACCATCTAAGATTTCTAGCTATATTGCTGAGGTAGAGCAATAAAAACAGCATGGTACCAGAATTAAAATAGAAATACTGACTAATGAAATAGAATTGTATAAGTCAACAATCCCATAACCACACGATATTTTTAGAAAAGGACCAAACAATCCACATTGGAGAAAAAAATATCACCTTCAACACATGGAGGTAGTGAAACATGAAAGAACGATACTAGATCCATATCCCTCACCTTGTACAAAACTCAACCCAAATAGATCAAGGACATCAAAATAAAACCTGACACCCTGAACGTGATAGAAGAAAACTAGGGAATGCATTGAACGGATAGGCACAAGAAATGGCCTTCTGAATAGGACCCTGATGGCACAGGCACTAAGACCAGGAACTGACAAACGGGACCAAATAACACTAAAATGCTTCTGTACACCAAAGGATACAATCATTCCAGTAAAGATGCAGCATACACCATGGTGTAGAGGGAGGTTTTGTTTCCCTAATTGGTTCTTGATTGTGTCAATAAAATAGGTGGAAGCCAATTGCTGAGCTAAAGGAAAAAGGTAGGACTTCTGGGTCCCAGGAGGAGGAGAAGGAACACAGAAAAGGGGAGGGAATTCAGACCAGGCTTTGGAGGGAAGAGGAAGCTGCAGACTTGTAGGCCTTGGAGCATCTAGAGTGTGTAGCCTCAATTTTGGGCAGAGGTCAAGGAGGATAGAGGGATCTAGTTGATAAGTTTAGGGCAGGGAATTCTTCTCCCAGCCATTGAGTTATCTGGCTAGTCTTAAAATAATAAAACTGTCCAGTGTTTTCCATCCTGGTGCTAAGGTGGGCAGAAGGAAAAAGAGGGCAGCCAGGGCAGTTGGTGGTATGGCAAAACTAGCCATGAAGGGCTTAGGGAGCGATCACAGCTCCTTGGAAAAACAGCCAGCTGGCTGTTGGCAGAACTGAGACCAGCTGTGGCTAATCTCACAGTATAACCAAGAGCTCAGCCCCAGGCAAAGAAGCAAGTTTGTCTTAAAAATTACACACAACACTATGGAAATTTTTTTTACCCATCTATGATTCTGACAGACAGTATCTAGACTATGCAATTAAAATAAAAAGACACATCAAGGAAACAACTCAATTAAAAATTAAGCAGAAAGATATCAAATGATGAACTGCAAATGGCTTGAGATTTTTTTTTAAATGTTCAACATCCTTAGCCATCAGGAAAATGCTTTGGTATTTCATCTTTTCCAGTCGGAGTGGCCAAGATGGGGGGGGGGGAGGGGAGGGAAGGAAAAGGAAAGGGAAGGGGGAGGGGAGGGGAAGGGGGAGGGGGAAGGGGAGGGGAAGGGGAAGGGGGAAGGGGAAGGGAAAAAAAAGAGAAGGAAAGGGAAGGGGAGGGAAGGGGAGGGAAGAGAGAGAAGAGACAGTAGATGGCTACAATGAAAGTCTTTTCTTCTGGACACAGCAGGGAAGCCACACATTTGAACTGGGAATTGGCAGTGGCTGTGACAGCATGCCCAAGCCTGGTACAAGCTCAAGACAGACAACATTCTAGCAGGAATGGGGAAATTGGTTGCAAGCTTCTACCCTCAGCTGAGGAGTGTTTGGTATTTGATAGCTGCTGGGAAAGGGAGAATTGTGTGTCCCCTGATAAGTTAGGTAGAATATATAGGTAGTGCTAATTGGATGCAATAGGGTTTGTTAAAGAAATGATGGGGCTAAAATATATATATATATATCAGTGGTTATGATCTCAGGACTGCTCATCCAGAGGCCCAGCGTTTAATGCAGACCATCCACTAAGGGTGGCATGCTGTAACTACAGCTCCAGGGTTGATTGACATTTCTGTCTGCTCAGGTGCTTTCACGCATGAATACATGACTCCCTCCCCATAAACACACATATATACAAAATTAGAAATAATGAAAATATTTTTAAATGAGACACAAATCAGAAGGAGTTCAAAATGTGGAGGTGAATTCGAGAGGAGTTGGAAGAAGGGACATGAAGACGATCAAAATAAAATGCATGAAAACTTCAAAGAATTAATAAAACTATTTGCCTAAAATATCTCATTAAAATAGGAACTGGGGAAGCTACTCAGAGAGGGAAAGACCTCTCATAATCATAATCCTGGATTAGAAGAATAAATATTGTGGAAATGACTTCCCTACCAAAAGAAATCTGCAATTGGAATGCAATTCTCATGAATATCATAGCACCATTTATCATAGGCATAGAAAAATCTTAAAATTCATATGGAAACATAAATATGTCAGTTAGCCATAGAGTCTTCAGCCAAACTATAATGCTGGCAGTATCAACATACCTAATTTCCAAATAGAACCCAGTGTCAGAGTGACAGGGCCAGTAGTTTTGCACAGAACCAGACATGTAGATTGATGGAATAAAATAGAACCCAGATAAAAGTGCACACCATAAAATTCACATTATTTTTGACAAAGTTTCCAAAAAACACCCATTGGAGAAAAATGGTTCCTCCAAACAGGGTGTTGGGAAAACAACATCTTAATATTGATGAAAAACCAATTTCTTTTCTCTCATCTTGTACCAAAACAAACAAAAAACAAAACAAAAAAAATCTCCAAATTGGTCAAGCACATTAACTTAAGACTCCAAGTTCTGAAAGTATTAGAGAATAAGTAATGAAAAAAATCAAAGTTTATGCCTAGATAAGAACTTCTTGAATATAATTTCGGTCACTAAAGTAATAAGTTCAACCACTGACTAATGGGACCTAATGCTTCTGCACAGCTAAAGAAAGTAATGAATGAAGAACCAACCTCCAGACCGAGCGACAAAAAATTCACCAGCTATTCACTTGACAGAGAATGAATACGAAGAACTCAAAAGAATAAACATCCAAAAGCAGTCCACTGTCATAGTTACTGCATCCACATAGAAAGTCAGATGTCTGGGACTGTAAGATATTTGCCTCTGCTTTTTAAGATTATTATCCATTTATTTTCTTCTGTGTTTCCACATTGTGGAACTATAAAGTCACCAGAAGGCACCATAGGTAAGTAATTTCATGACTCATTGTTTACAAAGATGTCTAATGAGAAGAAAAGGTGCTAAAGAAAGAGATGATCGATGACTTTTATTTAATTAGAAAATTAAAACATGTCCTTAAAATATACTTTTCCATATTTATTTTCATTATTTTGATTTATTTGTGTGTGTTTGTCTGTGTGTCTGTATGACTGCGTGCCTATGTAAGTGAACATCCCTTGTACAGGGTGCCTCTGGAAGCCAGAAGAGGGCATCAGATAACTTTGAGCTGGAGATACAGGCAGTTGTGAGCTGAGTATTTGAGTCCTGGTCATCAAAATCAGGTCCACTGGAAGATCAGCAAGAACTGTTAACTACCAAGCCACCTCACCAGTCACAAAGATACTAGTAAGAGAAGGAAATCTGACACTAAAGGTGCTATAGTCAATGGTAGTGTATTAGTTAGCCTTGCTTGTGCAGACCCCATGCTTCATCTACCATGTAAAATTTTTATAAAATATTTATATTAGAATAACATACCCATCCAATCTTCCCACCTGTCCATAGCTTTTAAGCTTACATAGACTCAACCATCATGTTGGAAGTTCTGAGTATTACCAAACTTGAGATGCTCTCTCCTGCAGAATCATAGGTTTTTGTTTATGACTACAATGCATACCTCTACTTTCCTGATTTCTCGTCTTCTTCCACCATCTCTTTTTGCCTCATCTTCACTTTGATCGTTGTAACATCATCCCATATCCATTCAGTCAAATGTCTTCCAATAGCTTCTGTTTCATTTGTTTCTACTGGAAAATAATATTAAGAAGTGTAGTTACCTCTCTCTGAGTGCTCAGCATTTTAAACAAAGTCTAAAGGCATTTTTATTTATTTACTACTTTAGAATGTAAAGCCAGCATTTTGGCCTCACATTTCCAAAAGACAGAGCCTCTCTTGTACTATTTAGGATCTACATGAATACTAGTAGCCTTTAATTCAAATACAAGGTAAACTTCAGTTTTTGACTTCTCTGTCTCTTAGTTGGTGTTCTATTGCTGTGAAGAAACACCATGACTATTGCAGCTCTTAAAGAAGAAAGCATTTGATTGGGGCTGGCTTATGGGTTCGGAGGTTTGGTCCATTCTCATCATGGGAGGAGGGCATGCCAGCATGTTGGCTGGAAAACGAGCTGAGACTTCTACATGTGGATCCATGGGCAGCAGGAAGAATGAGTCACTGGCCCAGCTTGGGCTTTTGAACCCTCATAGCCCTCCCCAAGTGACACTCTTCTCAAGCAAGGCCACATCTGTTCCAACAAAGTCACACCCCTTAATCCTTCTTAAGTAGTTCCATTTCCTATAACTAATCATTCAAATACATTAGAGTTTGGGGGCTGTCTTAGTTAGGGTTCTGCTGTCATGAACAGACACCACCACGACCGAGGCAGTTCTCATAAGGATAACATTTAATTGGGGCTGGCTTACAGGCTCAGAGGTTCAGTCCATTATCTTCAGGGTAGGAGCATGACAGCATTCAGGCAGGCATGATGCAGGAGGAACTGAGTGTTCTACATCTTCCTCTGAAGGCTGCTAGCCGACTATTCATTTCTAGGCAGCTAGGACTAGGGTATTAAATCCCACACCCACAGTGACACACCTACTCCAACAAGGCCACACCTTCTAATAGTGCCACTCCCTGGCCCAAGCATATACAAACCACCACATTCTGCACAAGTTAAAGTTAGGTCATATACATTTCTTCCCCAAGATTCAGACAGAGATGAGCTGCCACAACATAATTCCTTTTCACCATTAAGATAAAAACATGTCTTTACAAAGTCAGATATCCCAGAAATCACTTAGTGTTTATGTAACTTTCTTGGCATATTGCCAGTTATGAGCTGAATGCTAAATATATAAACCACAGGTAGGATAACTCAGATTTCAGCTACAGGAAACAGATATCACACTATATATTTTAAACATCCATTAGTTTGATAATGGGGTCAGAAGTTTACAAAAAAATTATAGAAGACAGAAAAGCAGACTGAAGCTGGTCCTCCTTACGAATCAAGTCCAAGATCAATAAAACTACACTTAGATGTGAGGAAACCATAATTCTTAATAAAAAACATGAATAAAAAAAGTCTATCTCAAAAACTGTGATCTGAAGATTAGCTGTGTGACCAGAGCATAAACAGCTGGCAGATCTCACACCTACAAAATCAGTGACTGGAGGATAAAGTGTCGTGTTGGGCAACAGTCCTCTCGCCTGGGTGTGTCTCTGCGGAGCTGTGTTCTAAGAAAGAGGTTTGCAAAATATGTTCCCCTGGCCACAGCCAGCAAGAAACCACAGCCACATTTCATATATGAAAGGCCTATGGCTACTTTCCACTTGAATGGCAGAATTAAATACCTGAGATAGCTTGTGTGTAGCATCTAATTCTGTAAGAACTAGCCAGTATAATCTTTTTCCTTTTACTGAATCAGTGAGCCAATGTCTAGTCTAGAAATCAGTGATTAGAATGATGTCATAGGAATAAATCCCCTAATAAATTTATAATTGCACAATGATGCCTGCCAGGAATAATGACTAAAACAATAAGACTCTTATGTCTTTTTTTTTTTTTTTTTTTTTGGTTTTTCAAGACAGGGTTTCTCTGTGTAGCCCTGGCTGTCCTGGAACACACTCTGTAGACCAGGCTGGCCTTGATCTCAGAAATCTGCCTGCCTCTGCCTCCCAAGTGCTGGGATTAAAGGTGTGTGCCAACACTGCCCAGCTCTTATGTCTTTCTTAACAAAGCAGTTCTAATATGCAGAACCTAATTTCTCTTCGTTTTCTTTTCTTTTTTTGAAGTTTCCACTATACTAAATTTCCACACTATCCCCCCAGTTCCAGCTGTCTCTCCCCACATTCTCTTCCTTCACCCTCCAGACTTTTGCACACAACTTCAACTGTAAGAGAATTGAAAACATAGCTCTGCAAACTTTATAACTGCTATGGATTTGATAAGTTCCCCAAAGACCCAAGTGAGCTCCATCCCAGGAAGCTAGTAAAAACTGATAGAGTCCTAAGGAGATGGGCCCACTGGAAGGTGTGAATGTACCAGAACAAGACAGGAACTTACAAGGAGCCTCCTTCAAGGCTGGTAAATGAATGTCAGGAGTTATGCATGGTTTGGAATGCTACAGGTCAAGAGCCCAGTTATAATTCATCTTGGGATGAATATGTGCTCTCAAGTCATAGTCACTCATGTTTGCTTCCGGAAAATCTGTCTCTTATCCCTCTTTGAGTTGAGAGTTGTGTTTTTCAATTGGCAAAGCTCTTTCGGTCACCGGAAGCCCCTGAAGAGGATTATGGGACCTTGCCCCCTCCTCTTCATCTTTCTCATTGGCTTCCGGGCTATACTGAGGATTAATTTTGCTCCACTGTGAGCGGTAGATATGATATGCTACTCTAGACCAATATACCATACACTGAAACCTCTAAAACTATAAGTCACTATGAAACTTTCTTTGTACAAATTGATTACATAAGCCAATATGAAACTTTCTTTGTACAAATTGATTATCTCACATATTTGTTACAATATAAAACTGTTGAGAACAGGCAGCATGGTGAATCGTGCTCCAAGTTGCTCCATATAAAGTGGGCTGCCTTCATGATGGCCCCCGCAGAGAAAAAAATTTAATTTTCTATACCCCTCTCTCTACACACACACACAGAGAGAGAGAGAGAGAGAGAGAGAGAGAGAGAGAGAGAGAGAGAGAGAGAGAGAGAGAAACCACACTCCACACCACATAACATTTTATCACAGAAATAAACCATGTACAGTTACTTTTGTAGACCTTATTTTATGAGCAGTCATAAATCCTGTGCCATACTCTTTTGCCTTCACCTGCTATCCCAGTTGGCTAGTTTTATCTGTTTGTATCACGTAGAGAATTGATTACTTGGTCAGGAGCTTGACTCACATATATCTTGAGTTCTCAGCTTCTTTGGTGGTCTCCATGAAGAGTTATTTGGCTGGTATATCATTCCGTTCATTTTCACCTTCATACGTCAGTTTTAGGAGACATTGAGAAGGTCATTCTGAGGTTCCTTTCCTGAGAAAACCTTGAAATACTATTTTCCAAATCCATATATTTAAGTTGCCAGGCAAGTTTAAATGTGTCTTAGAATGGTAACTGTAAATTCCCAGTAGAGATTTTATGAAGGTGACTTTAGAATATAAGTTAGTGTACCACTTTGTCATCTGTAGAGAATGACAATGTTCCTTATAGCCAGGAGAGACTTGATGTCTTATTCAGGGTTTCTATTCCTACACAAACATCATGACCAAGATGCAAGTTGGGGAGGAAAGGGTTTATTCAGCTTACACTTCATGTTGCTGTTCATCACCCAAGGAAGTCAGGACTGGAACTCAAGCAGGGCAGGAAGCAGGAGCTGATGCAGAGGCCATGGAGGGATGTAACTTACTGGCTTGTTTGCTTCCCCTGGCTTGCTCAGCCTGCTTTCTTATAGAACCCAAGACTACCAGCCCACAGATGGTACCACCCACAAGGGACTCTTCCCCCTTGATCACTAATTGAGAAAATGTCTTACCGCTGGATCTCATGGAGGTATTTTCTCAACTGAAACTCCTTTCTCTGTGATAACTCCAGCTTGTTTCAAGTTGACCCAAAACCAGTCAGTACACTTGAGTAGATGAATTATTGTTGCATGTTGAATTTTCTAAACAGCATGCCTCAAAAGCCACTATCTTCAGAAAGTACTGCTACTAAGTCTTCATATGCTATGTCATTCAATATGAATAACTCTGTGGGGTTAGAAGAGTCAAAGTACAATCAGAGAATTCCTGAATCGTCAACACACAGAAAGGAAGTACTTTGGTTAGGAACAATTTTTTTTTTTTTTTTGTGGAATCTTGATAATATGGAAGAAGAATCCAGGAAATTGTAGCTGGTGTTTCCCCAGTGTATAGAGAGAACAGGCTAAACCAAATCCACAATAGGTGTCTGTTCCAGAAAGAAACAAATCAAAATGGTGATGTGGTTCAAACCAACCACAATTGCTCCCACATGTTCCCTTTATGCTGGCACAAGGTAGACAGCAGTCTTCTCTGCTTCGGAACTTGCATATTTCCCAATACTGCTATTCTGGGAAACAAGTTCCCTTTTCATGGGTTCTTAGTCTCATTGAGAACATAATCTAATACCAAGATCAGAAGAGTCTCAAGAACCATGTTATTGGCATTTGAGAAAATAAATATGTGAACGAAGGCAGAGCAGGCTGTGGAGAGGAAGGAGGCATAGAAGGGGAAAGCAGAAAGTTAGGATCCAAGAAAGCAGGGCAGGCTCAGCAACAGAATCTGTATGCAGCTGAATGCAGGATCGAGAGAGAGAGAGAGAAAGAGAGACATACAGAGACAGACAGACAGACAGACAGATACAGAGAGAGAGAGAGAGAGAGAGAATGTCCAGGATGTTATGCAAGCAGTCCTAGGGCATGGGCTGGTATCAGAAAAGGAGTTAGAAAGGTGGGCATGGAAGTTATATTTTTGAGTTAAAAAATGGGGCTAATTTAACAGTGAACAACCTCTACCTCTAAGCACCTAATTCAAGGGAAGACTTGTAGGTGTTTATACATGGATTGTTTGGTTAGGGGTCAACTACTCTTACAATTTCTTTAGCCTGGGTTCAATCAAGCGTGTCAGCTTTCCTGAGGGGTGGTCTCTTGGTCAGCTCATTTCAGGAGCAATTTTGATAACACTGAGCTCAGGGGACAATAGTATGTAATATTATAATCTTCAAGTCATGAATGATCCTTATCCACTTGATTTTATTATGTGACCTATAAAACTGTAAAGGTGTCATATTTACAGTAACACCAGTGTACCACTCAGCAGTTACTTGCAGATTGCTAATTTTTTTCTGTCTTTTTAAAAAGATAATTTATTTTTATTTTACATATCTGTCTTGCTTTCATGTATGTTTGTGCATCACATGTATGTCTGGTGTCTACAGTAGCCAGAAGAGGATGCTAGGTCCCCTGGAACTGGAGTTACAGACAGTGCGAGGCCTCCATGTTGTTGCTGGGAACTGAATCCTCACCCCCCACTCCCATCCCCGCCCCCAGCCCCCACCCTGGGTATTCTGCAAGAGCAACAAAAGCTCTTAACTGTCGCATCAACTCTCCAGTGACATATAAGATGGTTCCATTCCATCTTTGGAGACAAAGATATTATGTCTCAGGCATTTAAATTGTGTACTGAAAGTTGAAAATTTCCCTGCTATACCCGAAGAGCTACTTTAGATGGTTCATCCAATAAACATGAATCACAGAATTATGCTACTAAGAGAGTTTTCAAGTTGCCTTCTGAATCAGAGCTTTGGTCTTTCTGTTTATAACTATCAAATTGGTGGACTGTTAGGCCTCAGTACCTCCACACTAGAATAAAGATTCATCTCACAATCATGATTCCCTATAAAATTCTGACCCAGTGCTTCAGCCAATGTCATTTATACTGAGCACACACCTTATGCCTTATTCCAAACTGTTCTTTTTTATCAGTGAGTTATAAGATGACCAAGGGAGCTGGGGGAGATTTTTGTTTCTAACTGGTATTGACAAACGATGCATACAAATCATCTAAAGTTCATTTTTATTTTAACAATCCTTTCTAAAAGCTATTAGGGCAGTGCTATTAGACATCATTAGCTTTGAGTTACTAAAACTTTTTATAGATTTTAATCCCATGACAATAATATACATATATATATATATATATATATATATATATATATATATATATTCCCTTATTATATCACAAGCCAATTAATTGTTGAGTGTCAAAATCCAATACTTTTAGGAAGCTACTACAAAAGTAATTTTTCATATGACTTCACTAAGAAGACCTTTGTACAAGTTATCCCCTCCCATAGCCATTCTGCCCCACCCTCCCACCCACTACCTCACTTGACTTAAGTCTCCTGCTTCTGTTTTCTGCTGGGGAAGTGTGAGAAGAGTTAGAAGAAGAAAAAGAATATGATCAAAATACACCATAAGAATTTTCAAAGAATAAAGGTAAAACCTTATTAAGATATATCTTCCATTTTCTTTTAGCCTTCAGAGGACCCAAGGAGAAGAGGAGTCTTGCTGCCTATTAAAGGGGCTTTCTAATGACAAGAAATACTGTGACTCCTCCTTTGGGCATTTTCCTTGGCAGAGTACATGTTCAACACTCCTTTATCCACCATTTTATATGATAAGATGTGGCCGAATCTTAGCCATATTTAAATGCTTATGTTAGTTGCTCTATAATCTTTATAATTACAGAACCCAGACTGTCTGGCTACCATCAGATAATATCACTTGTTCTAAAATTATAATGCATATAAGTCTCTGTAATACTTAAAAGTAATATGCTTATAAAGTCTCTGGGGGGTCAAATTTTATTGAAATATTCTGGCTAGAGACAAAAACAGTATACATTTTTGATGAGGAAGACTTTACAAAGTGTGTCTTAGTCAGGATTTCTATTCCTGCACAAGCATCATGACCAAGATGAGAGTTGGGGAGGAAAGGGTTTATTCAGCTTACACTTCCATGCTGCTGTTCATCACCAAAGGAAGTCAGGACAGGAACTCAAGCAGGTCAGGAAGCAGGAGCTGATGCAGAGGCCATGGAGGGATGTTCCTTACTGGCTTGCTTGCTTCCCCTGGCTTGCTCAGCCTGCTTTCTTATAGAGCCCAAGACTACCAGCCCACAGATGGTACCATTCCCCCCTTGATCACTAATTGAGAAAATGCCTTACTGCTGGATCTCATGGAGGCATTTTCTCAGCTGAAACTCCTTTCTCTGTGATAACTTCAGCTTGTGTCAAGTTGACACACAAAACTAGCCAGTACAGACAGTATACGTTTTTGATGAGGAGGACTTTACAAAGTATATAGCCTTCATGCCTGTGGCCTCCTGATACTCATATAAAATCTCTTTAATGTACCTTAGCCCCTAGCAGGCTGGATCTTTTAGGAGATCGCAGCACCCTTGTCTTCTCAGAGCTAGTCCTTGAATAATGGTCACTTCTTCATATTAGCCCATATCTGCAAGTGTTGCCTTTCAAGTCACAAACAGATGGACAGGAGTGTGGTAACGGAACCAAGGACAAGATGCCGAGAAAGCTAATTCATTCTCTACATCTTATTCACCCAGGAGGCCTGTTGTGAACATTCACAGATGCTTGCTGACCTAATGCTTAAAACAGCTTATTTCTTCCCTTTTACCTGGTTTTAGCATTCCATCTTTCTGGGTTTGGTGGTTTAGCATTAGCAGTGAAATCTTTATCTTACTCAGATTATTATTGTGTAATGTATTTGACGTCCTGGATTTAAAAACCATAGCTCTCACTCAGCATACAAAAATAGTTTCTTCTGGAGCTGAGCAAGAATGAATATGGCCTGGGAATGGATTTAGATTACCTTAACACCATGTTCAAATATCATAATGGTTTCATGAATGTCACGTCTCCTCGACCAGCAAGGAAGACGCAACGACTGAGATCTTCTTCAAGCAGTTTATTCAGGTCCCTTGTACAAGCTTTTTCTTTTTCTTCTTTCTTCTTCCTTTTTGCCCCTTCCCGTTGTCACTTAAATAGTCTACAATCCTCCAACCATAATCTGCCACGTAGGTTCTACAGATAGGCTACTCTAAAGTGGAAGCCATGTAATTCACCACACACAGCCATATAAGGAAAATATTTACCACCAGCAGGGTGGCGGCAGGCAGGAAACCGGTGCCATCTTTAAGGCGCGGCAGCAGCTCCCTACACATGAACTCCTTAGAGTAACAGAACGAATAAGTCACAAATCTTAGTATTTTAAAGGTACATCAGTAGATGTATTCGGTAGGCAGCCTAGACCATAGTGGAACATTAGTTAACTAATGATGCTTTAGCCTTTGGGTTGGTGGTAAGTGAAGGATCTGCTTGCACACTCCAAAAGGATCTACCTAATAGCCACAACCATGCGTCTTAAGTCCAACACAGAAGTGGTCAACGAATGGGTATTAAGTTGATGGACTATGGTTAGTCCAAGCCAGTTTGGCTTTAGAATTCAGTTTCAAGATGACAGTCACTATTTTAATCATTCAGCCTTATAGAGCTCTACAGCTCTATAGCTCTTCTTAGTTAGCTTTTCGGTCTCAAAGAAACCCAGCACCACAATCACCACAATCACCTCCCAGCACATCTCACCTGCCCCCTACCCTAAGTGTCTTTAATCCAGGAGGCTTCAATTTTCTTCTGTCAGCAGTTTCTGATCCTATATAACTCAGTCATTTCAGCTACACACTCTCCTGGCCTCTTGTCTCCTGGCAGACTCACTCTGGTCCTTGCCCTCTCGTCCTCCTCCTCCTCCTCCTCCTCCTCCTCCTCCTCCTCCTCCTCCTCCTCCTCCCTCTTTCTCTCTCCGTCTCTGTCTCTCTCTGTCTCTCTCTCTCTCTCCCTCTCCCTCTCTCTCATTATTCCCCCTCTCTTTCCTCGTAGCTCTGCTCAGTCCGATGGCCATGTTCAGTCTGGACACTTCCAGGTGCCTCTGGCTGTGCTTTTCCTCATATCTACAATAAAACCCTTCTCACTCATACTTTGGAGCCAAGTTGTCCTTTTCATTTTTTAGCCTTGTAGAGTCTTTACAGATGTGGGTGTGTTGGTTTGTTTTTGTTAGATTTTGAGAATTTAAGACCACAGTCTTTCCTTTCCTTTGCTCTTTCTTTCTTCTGTCTTTCTTTCTTCCTTCCTTCCTTTCTTTCTTTCTTTTCTGTTTGTTTGTTTTAAGTCAAGGTTTCAGTATGTAGATATAGCTATCCTGGAACTCTCTACATAGACCAAGCTGGCCCTAAACCACAGAGATCTCACCTACCTTAGCCTCCTCAGTACTGAGACTGAAGGAAGTCACCACCACACCCAGCCCAAGGGATAAGTTTTTTTTGTTTTTTTTTTTTTTTGATACTTTATTTACATTTCCGATGATTCCCCTTTTCTTTGGAAACCCCGTGTCCCCTCCCCCTCCCCGCCTCTGTGAGGGAATTCCTCCTCCCATCTACCCACCCACCCATTCCCATATTCCCACCTTGACATTCCCTTTTACTGGGGCCACTAGCACCCTCAGGCCCAAAGTCCTCTTCTTTCTCCCTGGTGGCCATCGAGGTGATTCTTCTGCCTCATATGTAGTCCAAATCATGGGTCCACAGATGTGTATTCTTTGGTTAGTGATCTGAACTAGAGGACGACCAGGAGGAGGGTCGGGCCCATTGACGCTCTTGCTCCCTCCATGGGGCTGCCAATTAAGGGATAAGTTTTTAATAGAATTTAGTCAAAGCCATTCAGGCAAAATGACTGTGTATTTTATAAAATAATTTTTGAATGAAACAGTTCATAAGATCATGAGTAAATGATTCACAAAATTTATGATAAAGCTATTTAAGATTCTTTAAGTTTTATAAATTAATATGTTACATCTCGAACTGTACAATCACTCCCCCAACTATACCACTCCTGGGCATATACCCAGAAGATGCTCCAACATGTAATAGGGACACATGCCCCACTATGTTCATAGCAGCCATAATTTTATAATATCCAGAAACAAACCAGATGTCCCTCAGCAGAGGAATGGATACAGAAAATGTGGTACATTTACACAATAGAATACTACTCAGCTATTAAAAACAATGACTTCATTAAATTTGCAGGCAAATGGATGAAACTTGAAAATATTATCCTGAGCGAGGTAACTCAGTCACAAAAGAACAAACACGGTATGTACTCACTGATAAGTGAATATTAGCCCAAAAGTTTGGAATACCCAAGATTGAATTCACAGCAACTGTTGGACTGAGTGTGGGATCCCAGATGGAGGAGTTGGAGAAGGGACTGAAGGAGCTGAGGGAGTTTGCAGCCCCATGGAGGGAGCAACAGTGTCAACTGGTCAGACCCCCTGATGCTCCAGGAGACTGGACCACCAACCAAAGAATACACATGGAGGGACCCATGGTGCTGGCCACATATGTGGCATAAGAAGGCCTTGTTGGCCATCAGTGGGAGGAGAGGCCCTTAAGCCTGAGGGTGTTAGATGCCCCAGTATAGGGGAATGCCAGGGAGGGAAGACAGGAGTGGGTGGGTGGGGGAATACCCTCATAGAGGCAGGATAGGAGATGGAATAGGGGGGTTCCAAAGAGGAGACCTGGAAAGGGGAAAACATTTGAAATTTAAATAAAGTATCAAAAAAAATAAATAAAAGGAAAAAAGATTCATTTTGACATAAATTTCATGGATTTTGTTAATAATACAAAAGTTACTTTGTCTATTTTAGACACCTTTCCCTTAACAAATTTATTGAGACATAACTCACTTATAGTGAAACTTACTTTCAAAAAGAATACAATATATGATTTTAGTCTACTCATGAGGATGTGATTCTAAGTAACCCCTTTGCCCTTTGTCCGTAGTGATGACCTTGACAAAATACTTCATTCCAACTAAGAGTTACCATTTGCTTCTAATTCATAACCTGTGTCACCTGTTTCCTATTTTCCAGTAGTAATTGATTCTTCCTGACTAAGCTCAAATTGACCAGGAACTCAATCCCAGATTTCCATGCATGAGGGTCCACTTACTATCATTATGGTAAAAACAAATTTTTGTGTTAAATGAGTGTTAACACTAAACTCATTTAGGGTTAAAAATAGAGAGTTGGAAACTCACAAGATAACAAATAGTAAGGCTTGCAGTTGAGTATCAGAGGGCCAAGTGACCAGATAAGAGGAAGGGCAGGGTTCTGGAAAAACAAAGTCACAAAATTTAAAACACATAAACAAACCCCACCTTGACAGGCTTTGACTGGCTCTCATGAAAAAAACAAACTGCTGATCTTTTACACATTCTTATATCCAGTGTATCTCATTACAACAGAATTAAGTGTAAGAAGCTGTGGTCATTTGTCTTGCCAACTCAATAGGATCTGCAGTCACCTAGGGGACAATCATATAGGCACACTTATGAAAGGTTGTTTAGACTCTTGATTTGCCTATGAGAGATTACCTTTGTCTTAGTCAGGGTTTCTATTTCTGCACAAACATCAAGACCAAGATGCCAGTTGGGGAGGAAAGGGTTTATTGAGCTTACACTTCCATGCTGCTGTTCATCACCAAAGGAAGTCAGGACTGGAACTCAAAGCAGGTCAGGAAGCAGGAGCTGATGCAGAGGCCATGGAGGGATGTAACTTACTGGCTTGCTTGCTTCTCCTGGCTTGCTCAGCTGGCTTTCTTATAGAGCCCAAGACTACCAGCTCACAGATAGTACCACCCCCAAGGGTCCCTCCCCCCTTCATCACTAATTGAGAAAATGCCTTACAGCTGGATCTCATGGAGGCATTTTCTCAACTGAAACTCCTTTCTCTGTGATAACTCCAGCTTGTGTCAAGTTGACACACAAAACTAGCCAGTACAACCTTGATTAAGTTAATTGAAGTGGAAAGACCCACCTACAGTGGGAGGTACCATCCCCTGGACTTGGGTCCTAGCCTGTATAAAAAAGAAGAGAGCTAGCTGAGTATCCATATCTATCACTCCCTTCCTAGTGGTAGAGAGATGTGACTAACTGCTGCATGTCCCTTGATTTCCCACCGTGATGGAGTGAACCTTTGAACCATGAACCAGCATAAGCCCTTCCTGCTTAAGTTGTTTTGATCATAGTGTTATTTTTGAAAAAACAGGAAAATAAACTAAGAGAAAAGTCTTTAAAGAAAAAAAAATTGAAGTATTAAATTCCTGGTCTCAAAATTGGGGGGAGGGTGTTCTAAATTAATATATGACCTGAATTCAGGGCTTATAATACATGTTGTCATTTAGGCACTGAATAAGAGAGCAAGACTAATTAATGTGTCACTATAATTCAGGTTGTCTCTTTCACAGACAGGAGGAGGTTGAACTTAATCCTTTTCTCCTCCTGATCCTGCTGGCAAACACAAGGACCTTCTCTTCCAAAGCAAAAATCTAGCCTTCTCTATAGAGTTTCTTACATAGAAGCTAAGGAACTAGACATTTAATTTCCATCTTACAAATATAGAGAAAATGTATACACACACACACACACACACAAGTATATTTTAAAGATTTAGTTATTTTTTAGTGTATGAGTGTTTTATCTGCATGTATGTCTATGCACTACATGTGTGCAATGCTTTGAAGGCCAGAAGAGGACATCGGCTTCTCTGGAACTGGGGTTAGAGATAGTTGTTAGTCATCCTGTGGGCCCTGACAACAGAACCCTTGCCCTGTGCAAGAGAAGAAAGTGTTCCTGACCACTGGGCTATCTCTCCATGCCCCTTATAAAATTCTTTAAAATACATAATATATAGAATATAGGACCTATAGCACTACTCTCTGTCTTAGGGCAGCATGAGGCAATCTTTCTTCGGCAATTATGAGATGCTTTTCCACACTGTGAGTTTTGTGGGGAGCTGGATGATAAGGTTAATAGTCCTTCCACCCATGTTCATGCCTATGTGACTGTGAGACTCTTCCTGATTTCTCTCACTCAGCAAGAGCTCAGGGCATCCGTGTTGTCATGACAGCAGAAAGGTATGAATCTTTTCTCTGAAATCATGTGGGTCATGACCAACATTTCGCCACAAGATCAGAGATAACAAAAAGTACATAGCAGATTTGTTTAAGGTTTAGTGACCCTGGGACTTTCAGAAATGAAGATCTAAACATCACCTATAGGATTTGACAATATGGCATACACTAAAGTGTGTGGACTGGTGTCCAGGACCAGCCTCAGCTTGGAGAGTGGTTCCTAAAGAGAAGCTAAGTGAAAATCCTGGGTCCAAACTGACAGCCTATATTCTGCCTGAGATAGCTTTCCACACTGCTCGCTCTCTCTTGGTCTCCCTCCCTCTCTTCTTCCCTCCTTCCCTCCCTCTCTCCCTTCTTCCCTCCCTCCCTACCTCTCTGGATATCTCCAGACAGCTCTCTACTCAAGACAGCTCT
The DNA here is from genome assembly GCA_028551405.1 of Uromys caudimaculatus. NCBI lineage: Eukaryota > Metazoa > Chordata > Mammalia > Rodentia > Muridae > Uromys > Uromys caudimaculatus. Next base: position 11,055,746 of record CM052718.1, read on the forward strand.
TTTTTTCAATTCTAAAAACTCTCTGAGGCCGGGCAGTGGTGACACACGCCTTTAATCCCAGCACTTGGGAGGCAGAGGCAGGTGGATTTCTGAGTTCGAGGCCAGCCTGGTCTACAGAGTGAGTTCCAGGAGAGCCAGGGCTACACAGAGAAACCCTGTCTCAAAAAACCAAAAAAAAAAAAAAAAAAAAAAAAAAAAACCCAACTCTCTGGATAGCTCATCTCTTACAGATCAAAAAAGCAGTCTTTTATTACATATCAATTCAATTTTTATCCCAGGTTCCTTTGATTATCCCATGAATCAGCATCCCATGACCCCAGTACCTTGATTCTTTGAAAGAGACAGCAAGAACAAGCACAGACAAAAAGTAGGTGGGTAGGACCCTACCCCAAAATTATCATTCCTTCCACGCCAGGGCCTGGACTTAAACTCCCTCTGTTCCAAGCTGACCTTGAACCCAGGTCTACCTTTGTATCTGCCTGTCTATATCTTTTTGACAGGCTGGTTCAAAGTACAGCTGCCTCTGTTCCTTTACATCTGTGAAGGTCCTTATACAATTCATATTGCATCCTTACATTTTACACTTGACAAATTATATATTTTTGAACTGGTGTTTTAGAGTTCTTTCCTATAGCCGTAAATGCTATCCTGAAGGTCACAGCACTCTACCATTTTGTTGAGACATAGATACACCCATGCCTCTGGGACTTCTGTTTATCCTGGAGTCATTAACCTTGGCAGAGGGGACATTCCTTGAAGGAGGATGGTGAAAATTTGTATACTATTATACAGTCAATCCTTTTGCCCACAACAACCATCAACACACATAGAAGCCACACCCGACTGGCTCTGTTCCAGGGGCAGGAACCATGTCATTCTTGGCCATGCCAGACTTGGCAGATTGGAATTATTCATCAGGGCTTGTTCAGATTCTTCTTGGCCTCTGGACAACATCCATAGACAGGACTCACCAGGAGAGATGGTTTTATAATCTACTAGCAGACAAGGTAGGTCAGAGAACGTCTTTCTGTCTGGCTCTTAAAGAGCCTCCCTGGTAGCAGGGAAGGTTAAAGCTGACTAATATTTAAGTCAAACCCCAATTCTGACCCAGGGATGGGGAAAAGGCAGAATGCCCTTTGCAGGCATCCATCTGTGAGCAGATTTATTCAGAGAAGCCTATGATAAGCTCCTCTACCACCACCACTGTAAAGGCTATTTTGCTACAGATTTCTAATTTCACAAAAGGAGAAGGTTTATATGATGAAGATAATCAGAATTTGAGCCTCACCCTACTTTCTGGTCTCAAATTACATTTTCTTTCTTCAAATGGCCCAGAATAGTCATTGTTTTTATTTTTATCCACTTTGTATTGACTTTAGCAATGAAAAATAATTTTTTCTTATTACGATTTGAGCCCATTTTTAGTATTTTTTTCTAAAAATTCATTTAGAATATTTCCCCCCTTGGACTTGCGGTGCTCTCATTTTCTGAGGCAATTAAAAGGCTCTTTGATTTCTTGTTTGTCTCAATAGAGAGCTGAAAAAAATAAATGGACAGGAAATTGCATTGGTATTAAAAATAAGGGAAAATATCCCCAAATATAGTGCCAGCACTCAGATATTCTTATATTGCCTCTTTTAATGAGGGATAAATATTCTTATGAATATTATTCTAGCTTCTGAGCATTAAGAATTGGCAAAGTACAACACAGTGTATTTTGCCTGTGTTCTTTGGGGCTCTTGTATGCCTCAACTGCCCATGGTCCTTTTTATTTTGAATGGCACATGGGTTGAAATGTTGAGAGTATAAACTTACCACCACTTCAGAATCTCCAGTCAGAATGACTGTCATCCATGAAAGAAACAGCAACGAACGCTGGAGAAAGGGTGGGACAGAACTCAGCGAATGGGAACGGGAATTGGTGCCACCCCTGTGGGCATGGGCATGGTAGTTCCTGTAAGTACTGAAACTGCCATGGGATCCAGCAGTACCAGACCTGAGAATAAATACGAGAGGATCAAAGCCATCAGATGGGCTAGTTAGCTTTGTATCAACTTGACACAAGCCAGAGTCTTTTGGAAAGAAAGAACCTTACTGAGAGAATGGCCCAAGCAGATTGGCATGTGGGCAAGTCTGTTGGCAAATAGGCAAAGCATTTTCTTGATTGATGATTGATGTGGGAGGGCCAAGATCACTGTGCGTAGTGCCACACCTGGGCTGGCAGTCCTGGATGTTGTATGAAAACAAGCTGAGTGAGCCACAAGGAGCCAGTAAGTAGTGTTCCTTAGTGACCTGCTTCAGCTCCCCCCTCCGGGATCCTGCCCTGACTTCCGTCAATGATGGACCATGATATAGAGGTATAAAAAAATAAATAAATCCTTTCGTCTTCATGTCGCTTATGGTCATGTTGTTTGATCCCAGCAGTGGGAACCCTAACTAAGACACCGTACGACCCAGGTATTTCTCCATCCAAGTTGGTTCCACGCTCTTCACAATAGCAATTCATAGAATTGATGGATATGGGAAGTGAGTGAGAGGAGGGGGGAGGGAGAGAGAGAGAAGGAGGGAGAGAGAGATTGATTTTTCAGCCACAAAGATCAACAAAATTTAAGATGATGCCCAGGGAAATCTTGGAACTGGAAGTGATCATGTGAACAAAATAAACCAGACTCAGAGAGAAAGAGTTCTCGGGCTTTCCTTTCATACCGAATCTAGATTTTAAAAAGGAAATACATGAAGAAGGATATTTAGGGGAAAGGAAAGGAAGGACTCTGTGTGTGTGGGGGGGTGGTAGGTGATGTTTGAGAGAAATGGGGGATTAATATGGTCAAAGAACACGGCATATCTAGAAAACTGTGGAATCAAGCAAACATGCTACCTAGTTCTATTAATGCATGCAAATGTAAATCAATAAAACTGAGCCTAAAAAAGCATGGTGTCCATCTTGCTCCGTGGTAAGCAGCTGAATCTCAGAAATGGACAGTGGAGGGACGGTGGACGGTGTTGCAAGCTGCTTCTACGTTATAGGTCTAGTCCCTTTCCTTAAGAAGGAGGATACAGGTCGCTGTTTTCATCATCAGACATAAATGAGTGGAACTGTGTAGTATGCCTTGCTGTAGATAATTGGTAAGCAGCAGACGGCACACTCCCCTCTTCTGTGTCCTTTCAGAAATCCATCTGAAGTCAGGTATGATATCGCATTAGATACTGTTCGTTATTTTTAAGACCAAGGATTTTTTCTTTTTAATAGCAAATTTTACTCGGTATAATTTGGGATGAAATTACAATTCCCCAGACAAAACAATGCAGCCAGCTAGAAATGACATTCCTAACAATTTTGGGGGAGTGGGGAGGGGCAGAGTCTTCTTTAATGGCTCCCTTTGTGCTCTGTAATCCAAAGTCATCTACCCATCTCTGCACCTGTAAGAGAAGAACTCCCATATTCTGTGAGGAGAGTGTTCTCAGTGACCTACTTCTCTGCGTGGCTGCTGTGTCACTTTCTCTCCTGAAAGAACTGATTGATTTCAAAGGCGGCAGCACACTGAGGTACTCTGTGATGCCAAGAGAATTAGAACTGGACCCAAAGGTGCAAGGGCAACCTGGACTAAAAATAGCCCACAAGCCTGCAAGTTGATTAACACCGAGAGAATAACGTTATTAAGTTGTTCAATTAGAATATCTGCACTTGGAGAGTCTATTTTAACCTTTTAAGGCCTCACCTATGTTAAATACAAGAGCTGGGGCCTCACTGGGTACAGGGAAATAAATGGGCAAAAGCTTCCTTTGGAAAGCAACACGGACAAAATGAGAGGGGCAGGATGATGGAAGTTGTTGTCTGTGCCCTCACCTAACTTTTCCTTAGCATAGTAAATTTTTATTTAATTAATATTTATTTACTCTACAAACTTTTTAAACTTTGAGATTTAAAATCTGCACGCCCTCAGCGGGAAATGCCATGTGTATGCTGTTTGCTGCTGGGTCGTGCTGAACAACCCAGTGGCAATACGATTCCAAACGTTAAACGGGAAACATAAGAGCTAATCAATCCCTAAAAAGAGACTGTTGGCTAGTATGTTAGCTGCTCAGGCTAGCTTGGGATCTTTTCCATCCATCACCAAACCCTGTCAATCAAATCTTTGCACACTCAAATCACCCCCTCCTCTCTGCATGCTCGTGATTTACCAAAACTTCCTGCCTCAGCAACTTCAGTAATCTCTCAGTCCTCTTCCTAGTCTCCTTGTGTTCTTCAATCTTTTAGATTGGTAGACCAAAATTACAAGTTATTATCTTATTACTCCCTTAAATCTCCTACCTACTGTTGGGTCAGGTTCAGCTTTACAGCCCTGACACAGAGTTAGTGGACTACCTCTGCCGGCCTGGCCTCTCCTTCTCTTCACCCTGCTCCAGCAGCTGAGCTGCAGGAGGCTCCTCCCACCAACACTCACGATCTTCTGTTCCAAACCGTGATTTTTGTAAAGCGCTTCCATTTTGGCTGAATTGTGACAATGACTGTAGCTACAGTTTCCAGAATGAAAGCAACTCTAGCCCTCCCCCCATCCTGTCCAGTGGCCAAGAACAAGGAGGGGACATGCTTCTCCTCACAGGGACGTTCTTTTCCTCATCACCCCTTGGTTAACTCTAGCAATGGGCAACTGCTGGTGAAAATAGGAAACTTCCCAACATCCCCTACCCTTCTATCCCTTACCTACCCAAGCTTGTAAGTGAAGGAAGACTCAGATTCTTAAAGACTGATATAGCCGTCTCCTGAGAGGCTCTGCCAGAGCCTGACAAATACAGAGGTGGATACTTGCAGCCAACCATTGGACTGAGCACGGGGACCCCAATGCAGGAGTTAGAGAAGGGACTGGAGGAGTTGAAGGGGTTTGTAACCTCATAGGAGGAACAGCAATGGCAACCAACCAGTCCCTCCAGAGTTCCCAGGGACTGGGCCACCAACTAAAGAGTACACATGGAGGGACCCATGGCTCCAGCCACATATGTAGCAGAGGAGAGGCCCTTGGTCCTGTGAAGGCTCAATGCCCCAGTGTAGGGGAATACCGAGGCAGGGAGGTGGGAGTGGGAGGGTGGGTGGGGGAGCACCCTCATGGAAGCAGGGGGAGGGAGGATGGGATGGGCGTTTCCAGAGGGGAAACCCGGAAAGGGGATAACATTTGAAATGTAAATAAATAAAATATTCAGTAAAAAGGGGGGGGGACCTCTCTGTGGGTTATTTCCCAGATAAAGGCTCGCTTGCTCTCTGTCTCTGTCTCTGTCTCCCTCTCTCTCTCTCATTCTCTCTCTCTCCTCCTCCTCCCTCTCTGCCTCACTATCTCTTTTCCTCTCTCTCTCTCCCTACCCCAGTCTCTCACTTGTGTGTAACTCTAATTAGAATATCAGGGGCTTCTCCTTCATTGTTTTTTGTCTTTTTTTTTTTTTTTTTTTTTTGTGACAGGGTCTCCCACTGAACCGGAAGCTCCCAGCTTAGGCTGGATGGCTAGCGAGCTCAGGATCCATCTGTCTCTGCCCATGACACAGACACATTCTCTCTAATTCTTCATAATGCTTAGCATACCACGAGCCTTCTACTTAATGTCTCACCATCCTACCGCTGACGAAGACGTCAGGCAGGGTTTACTTGGCACAGAGTACATGGTTGGTTAGTAATCCCTGGGTGAGCGAGCAGGTAAAAAGCTATAAATACGGGGCTGGCAGGATAGCTCAGAGGGTAAAGTGCGTTCCTTGCATAACCAAGTAACCTAAGTTCTGTCTCTGGCTCCTGAGATGGAAGGCGAGAACTTAGTCCTGAACGTCATCTAACTGCCCTTGGACACACCCACACTCACACACCATCCACGGGCATGCTCCCTCACGTAGATCACACACACCCCCCACACACACACTTACATAGCACGCATATCAAACACACACATCGCACAAACACATACTGTCACACACACACACACATTCTCGTACATTTCACGTGCACACACATACACACCACACTCTCATATCACAAACATACATCACACGCTCACACATATATCACAATACACACTCACACACATACATACCTATCTCAGACACCACAACTGTACACACACACACACACACACTCTCTCTCTCTCTCTCTCTCACACACACACATACACAATAAATAATATTTTTTAAAGTCTTATAGAAACCAAAACAATTTTAACCTAAGGGACAATGAAGGGCAGAAGAGCATTCTGAAGATGTTTTTTTTTTTAAATGAGCTGTGAAAAACACATGGCATCTGTCAGGTGAAAACAGATTATTAAAGGCTTTTTACAGTCTAAGGGCTGAGTTCTGACAGAAGGTAATGGTCTCAAAGACTAAGAAAATTGCCACAGGTGTGACTGAATCTCCATCAAGAGCACCTGAGATTGCCACATATGCTTTTGAGGATTTTTTTGTTTGTTTGTTTGTTTGTTTGCTTGGTTGGTTTTGTTTTAATTTTTGACCCCTAATGGTATCTAGTGAATTAATTAACTTTCAAATATAAACCTTATCATATGCTATTTATATTAAAATAGGTTGAAATTGAGTATTTGCTAGGAAAAGAAACCTATTATTTTTAATTACATAAATCTACAAATTTGAATAGATTTTCCTTTTTTCTAGACAATCTGTTATCCAGGGGAATTTTCACATTGAATTTATAAACTGACGGTGGAGGCTGGGAGCTAGCTCAGTGAGTAACAGCACTTGCTGTTCACGAATGAAGCTCTGAGTTCAAATCTCCTGCATCCATGTCAAAAGCCAGGCATGGCTGCAAATATCTGAAACCTCAGAATATGAGGGAGAAGACAGGCAGATGGCAGCTCATTGGCAGCCAGCGTAGCTTAAACTGCGAGCTTCAGATTCAGGAAGAGGCCGGGCGGTGGTGGCGCACGCCTTTAATCCCAGCACTCGGGAGGCAGAGGCAGGCGGATTTCTGAGTTCGAGGCCAGTCTGGTCTACAGAGTTCGTTCCAGGACAGCCAGGGCTACACAGAGAAACCTTGTCTTGGAAAAAAACAAAAACAAAAAACAGATTCAGGAACAGACCCTGTCTTAAAGTAACAAGACAAAAAGTAATATTGGAAAAAACACCAGGCACCCTCCTCTGGCTTCTGCTTATGTATAAATGAATGTATAGGCCCATATATACAAACGTATGTAACATAAACGCCCGCGTGCACCTGCATGCGCGCGCGCACACACACACACACACACACACACATCGCACTCCAAAATAAACAAGTAAATAAGTAAAAATAAACACCAACTGGAAATAAACAGATGGACTGATGGATGCTTTAGGTTTGTCTGGAAACTGGTCTTTGTCTAATTTTTTTTTATTATTATTTATTTACATTTCAAATGTTTTCCCCTTTCCAGGTCTTCCCTTTGGAAACCCCCTATCCCATCCCTCCTCCCCTGCCTCTGGGGGGGTGCTCGCCCCCCCCACTTCCGTCTTTCCTCCCAAGCATTCCCCTACACTGGGGCATCTAACACCCTCAGGCCCAATTTTAAATGAGGACAAAACTAAGAGAGCCATGCATTAGATGCAAGAGGAGGTGACTCTTTGCTGCCACCTGGTGGCAGTCTATTTTGCCACTAGACCCTCTTCAGAATCTAATTTTAGGGTTCCCTGAAGCTCTTAGCCTGCCAGAAACTATAGTTAAGCAATCTCCAGAGAAGAGTGCCTCTCTCACCTGTCTGTGGTCACTACAGCACTTGAGATGTCCAGTGATTCCGCTACTTCTTTAGCAGCTAACAGATGGAAAGACAACAAGATTAATCCATTATGGTACATAACAGGGTCTATGAAGACCCAGGATTGAGAAGAAACTCGTGTTGGTGAACAGAACTATGTATGGATTCTTCGGGAACTGTCCCCAAACACAAGGACATCTCTTGATCCATTTTCCCCAACCGCTCCCTTGTACAAACAAACATGGCCTTTGACCTATTAGCCTGCACAATCGTTTAAGAAATGAGTGGGACAGAAAGCACCAAACAGACTTGGAACTCACATCCCAGTGAGGACAAGAAATAAAAATGGAAGGGAGAGATCCACTGAGTGTTGTAAATTATAATAATAGACTTTCAGGAAGCAGGTGTGAGAGGCATGTCAGTTAGAGCTCATCAAAGGATGAGGTGAGGGTGGCCTCCTGAGGATGTGGACTTTAGATCCAAGGGAAGAAGATCTGCCAGTCATATAGGATTTGGCATGAGTGTATTCAAGATAAATACATAGCCTGTGCAAACCCAGTAAGATGGCTAAGCAGGGACCGACCACTTGATATGCAGTGTAGCTTACACTTTAGTGGATTGAGGTTCCTGAGGCAAGGCAGCAGAAGATGAAGCTAGACCTATGTAGTCCTGGTTGCTGGGACCGCTCAAAGGGACTTTAGAATTTGTTGTAAGTACAATGAATAAACATTGTCACAATTTAGGCAAAAGAACACCAGGCAATTTACTGCCCGGTAGCAAACAAGGGGTTCAAATGAGACCACAAAGAAGTAGCCTTTATGAACCTCTGTGACCTCAGGAGGTAGCGGTATCATGTACCTTGACAGACACCGGCAGGCTTAGAGGTCACTGATGGTGGACAGATGTTGGATCAGCTTTGGGGGCTAGAACTCCTGTTTCTTTTTTCTTTTTTTTTTTTTCTTTTCTTTTGGCTTTTCGAGACAGGGTTTCTCTATGTAGCCCTGGCTGTCTTGAAACTCACTCTGTAGACCAGACTGGCCTCGAGAACTCCTGTTTCGAAAAGGGATTCCTTGAGCCCATTGCAAGAAAGCAACTTCTTCCTGCTCCAAAGAGTAAAATCTGGGCTCCACCTCTGCCCCAAGAGGATCATGGAGGACATCCTCGAATGTGGTGGAAAGAGTAATTATCCCACTCAGGAGATAATGTACTTAGTCCCCAAGCAGCCCCTCCCTCAGTGCAGCTGCTGCAGACCTTCACTGCTGAGTCGGCCTGTTCTGACTCAATTCTAGTCTCCCTTCCTACCTCTCCCATGGATATCGGCCCAAATCCTAAACACACTTGCTCTGACTCCCTGAAAATATTCTCATATTTTCTCTGAAAAACCCCCTACACTCAGCGAAGCTGTTTGTCAAACTACATTGCTGAACTTTCCTGTTCTCTTGGCCCCTCCCCTTCATCTTCTCCATCTTCTTCCTCTCAGAGCTGCAAAGATTTATAGCTTCTCTGCTGTGGGTGCACACACCCACCTTGCAACACACACATATATATGTGTATGTGTTTTTATGTGTGTGTATGTGTGTTCATTTGTGTGTGCAAGATCACATCGTGAGGAGGGTGCATGCCAGTTGTGTTTGCATGTGTGTTGTGCCATATGTGTTATTCAGTATGAGGTTTTGCTTTGTGGCACCCTCTGATCTCTAGCTGGGACACTGGTGCTTATGGGTTTCATCTTCTTTTTCACTGAAAATTATGTGAAATAATTTAGCAGTTTTGACTAGAAAACATTTTCTCTTTAATCACACTGACATGCTTCGTATACTCCCCCTCTCTTATGAATACTGATAAGTTGTCTTAAAATGGCTTCTTCAGGTAAGTAAATAAATCTTTGCGAACGAGAGCGAGCTGAAAGCCAGAATGGCAAACATGTCTCCACAGAAAACTCACAGGAGTCTCTCATGGGCCTCAACCCTGCCTTTGGAAACAGCTAGAGAGCTAATGCTGTTTGCCTGTATTTAAATTCATGCTTGTTATTATTTGAATGTAGTAAAATCCCGATAATACTATTAAAATAGAGAACTACCCCCTTCCATAACATCAGTAATTGGTACATAAGCAGACAGAGCACCAGCAAGGTTCTGGACTTGGATCATGAGAGCCAGGTATGAGGCCCTAATGTGTGAGGCAGCATTGATGCCAGCAAGTGCTTCTGCTGGGGTTACATCCTCTGGCTTCGTGGGAAAGTTCTCTGAACAGGCACACATGTGTTAAGGGTTGAGGGTTGGTCTATTGCTATGTATTGTAATATGTATTGTAATGCTGAATTCTATACCCAAGGTCTAGGCCCACTCATGACTTTTCATTGTACAAACCTTGTTCCTTGATTTAAAACTATTGGTTAAAAAAATTGGCTACAGCAATTACTGGAGGGATTAGAGGTAGATTAGGAGTGAGTGACCTGGTTGGAGGAGGAGAGGCCCGGAATAAAGAGGAGGAAGTGGAAGGATAGAGGAGGAAGCTGTCCTGAGGGGAGAGGAACAATGAGCACACGGCCAGGCAAAACAGCAAGTGTCTGGGTTACACCACTAGGGAGGTAGCCAGGCCTGCAGTTAGAAGAGTAGATTAAGAGGTGATCCCCCAGTAACTGTCAAAGCCAAATAAAATAACCATAGTCTGACTCTCATTTGTTTGTAAGCTAGTCTGAGATAAGCTTAAATAGTTCTTACTATAGTTAAGTGAGAAAACATCCTCACATGTGGCTCCTAGGAGTGCCAAAGACAATGTCACACATTTAGGTTTCCCATAATGACAGAAGACTATTGCTGTCCTGGTCAGCAAATGTAGGTAAATTAGATGAGGGTCATATGAAAGAGGGCCAATTCTAACTTTCAAAGATGGTCTCTTTACGATCGTGTATTGATTGTGCTTCCATGTAGGGAAGATTTACTAACCATTTGCTTTGAAGCAGTAAGCTCTGACCCAATTTTTCAAAGCCAGATGGCAAAGCCACTTCCAGTGGGGCAGATGGCCCTATTGATTTGCAGAACCACAAAAACATCAGGCTTAGAAGATACTCTGGGATGCAACTGGTGCACCCAAAAGATAGAAGGCGGCCTTTGATGTTAGCCTGGATGTCAAGGAAGCACAAACTGTCCGAAAGAAGTGTGTGGCTTCATACACTCAGAGTATAGCGGATGTGAAGCAAAGCATTCAGAGGAAGCCAAGCTGCTTTCGTCAGCACCGGGAGTATTCAAGAAGCTTCATGAACTAACTCTCTTTGTGGAAGGGTCCTGCAATGTTTATGAGGACCAGATGTGCTCGCCATGAAAGGAAATGGGAGAGCCACACATTCATATTCATTAATGAGGTAATAGCAAACATAATTGGCAAAGGCATCTATCTGTAGAAGACACACTGGTAAGAAACATTGCAAAGAAATATTACTCAAATGGAAAGCATCCCAGGGATCTATTTTTCCCTTGAAATAATTATAAATTATATTGAAAAATAACAAACCCCAAATTTGGCACTGTAAAGAGTGTGCCTGCTTGTAATACACTGTACTTAGTTCCAAAGGAAGTACCTCTAGAGCTTCCTAGTAATCAGACATCTTTAGAAATAGAATTAATTCCCTTAGCAGTTATGAGTTCCTGACCTGCCAAGGCCAATCTACAAATATAATATGGGAGAATGTGTTAGCCCCTGAGAAGATGGTGACCTTGATGGGAATAAAAGCACTGATCAGTGGCTTCATTGTCTTAAGCGTCACAAGAGTGGGTGTTCCTATTCTTCAAGATAGTATACATGAATTAAAGATTTGAACCTAGGCCTGAGGCTAAGAATGCTTTGTCTATACACCATGGTTTGCTAATCTTGCCTATGGGCAAGCCAACACTGACCTACAGGTACAAATACTCCATCAGAAATTATTCTCCTAGGTAAACTACAGTGAAATAATTTTAGTTGTAAGCTTCTCACATGTTTCTTCTCCCATTGCATGGTCTTATTTACTATTTGACCCCAATTGTATTTATGGCAAATAGCTTAGTCCCCGTGCTTGTTGGTGATTATACATGATCAGATAGTTGAGCTCTGGACAGGCTTTTAAACAACTGTTGAGACTTTGAGGAAAGGAAAAATTAAAATATACGCAACACACATGTTTTCAAGCTATTTTTTAAAATTTGTGTGTGTACATGTGTTTATGATGGGCTTGATAATAACATTTCTATCATGTACTAGTGGCCACTTGTCTAATTCTTCTATATGACAAACTTTATTTGTTTGATCAAGACAGGGTATCTCTGTATAGCCCTGACCATCCTGGAACTTGCTCTGTAGACCAGGGTAGCCTCAGATTCAGAGATGAGGGTCAGGGGCCTCACCTGTGACCATGACACAGGTGTGAAGCTGTCTCTTTATTTGTTTGGGCATTCATTTAGTATCTCTGAGCCATAATTGTTTAGATATTATTTAACATCCTTCAGTCATATTTTACAATTTTTTTCAGCAGTGCTTTACAGTTGAAATTGTTATTTTTGTAAAGACAAAAACAAAATGCCATAGGAAACACAGTCAAATTTGTAACGTAGCCATTTGCTTAGGGAAAATCCATTTCGACCCATTCCAGGTAGTCAGACACAAAGACAAGAAAAATCAAAGTGTCATTCTCATTTAGTACAGTTATAAATATCACAGTGAGATTGATTAGTGAAACAACATAAAAAAGAATAGGCTGCTCTGTTAGCTTCCTCAATGAAAATTCAGTGTTTAGCTCCTGAGAACTATAAAAAGAAAACGGTCTATTTGAATATTAAAAAAGCCTACCTTGATACTGCTAAACCATTTTCTTTCCTTTTTTTGGGGGGGGGGTGGCTAATTTAATACAATTTCTTCTTTTCTAGTACATGCACAGAAATCCTGAGAGCTTAGTCACCATGTACATGTATGTTTGTTTATACACACAGAGACATACAGCAGCATTTTCCATGAGGGACAGGCTGGAAAATGAAGCTGACAAGCAAGGGAGATCAAAGGCTGTGCTCTTGCTTATGAGTCCATTTCTTCAAGCACAATGTTCTGGGTATCTCTGATGGTTACATCATCTTCTAACATGTGTCCCTTAGACATCTTGTCCAAACTAGCCAAATGGGCAAAACCAGGAGCCTTGATCTTACACCAATAAGAGCATCAGCTGCCATCAGACACAAGGTATTTCCCTAACCTCTCCCTGAGGATCTTCAGGGACAGTCCATGTGGCTCTTGGAAGAACTTGGTAGCCCTAAGGATACAGTGTAAAGTGATAAATTAGTGACTCCATGGAAGTCCTCATCTCGGCTCCTTTAGGTGGAAACACTTTGACATCATCAACCTTGATCTCCCCCAGAGGCATCTTGTTCAGACACAGTCCGATGGTTTGAAGGGATTGGCACATCTCTTCCAGACAACACAAGTACCTATCATACGAGTCCCCCCAAGATAGGTCTGCCTTTGTATATTACTTGACCTTTTTCCCTTACTGCTTTTAATATTCTTTCCCTGTTTTGTGCATTTGGTGTTTTGACTATTATGTGACAGGAGGAATTTCTTTTCTGGTCCAATCTATTTGAAGTTCTGTAGGCTTCTTAAATGTTTATGTTCATCTCTTTCTTTAGGTTAGGGAAGTTTTCTTCTATAACTTTGTTGAAGATATTTACTGGCCCTTTAAGTTTGGAATCTTCACTCTCTTCTATACCTATTATCCTTAGGTTTGGTCTTCTCATTGTGTCCTGGATTTCCTGGATGTTTTAGGTTTGAAGCTTTTTGTATTTTGCATTTTCTTTGACTGTTGTGTCAATGTTTTCTATGGTATCTTCTGCACCTGAGATTCTCTCTTCTATCTCTTGTATTCTGTTGGTGATGCTTGCATCTATGACTCCTGATCTCTTTATTGTTTCTATTTCCCTTTTTAGATCCTGGATGGTTTTGTTCATTTCCTTTGCCTATTTGGTTGTGTTTTCCTGTATTTCCTCTTTAAGGGCTTCTAGCTGTTTACCTGCGTTCTCTTGTATTTCTTTAAGGGGGTTATTTATTTCCTTCTTAAAGTCTTCTATCGTCATCATGAGAAATGATTTTAAATGTGAGTCTTGCTTTTCTGGTATGTTGGGGTATCCAGGGCTTGCTGTGGTGGGAGAGCTGGGTTCTGATGATGCCAAGTTGCCTTGGTTTCTGTTCCTTATGTTCTTGCCCTTGCCTTTTGCCATCTAGTTGTCTCTGGTGTTAGCTGGTCTTGCTCTCTCTGACTGTGGCTTTTCCCTCCTGCAAGCCTTTGTGTCAGTACTCCTTGGAGACCAGATCTCTCTGAGAGGAACTTGGATTTGGAGGGCTGTGGTACAGGGTCAGCTCTGGGGTGCAGACAGAAACCAGAAGGATTCTGTCCCCAGCTGTTCCTTGGTTCCTGTGTCCTGCTGGCTCTGCAAGGGTCCCTCTTGATCCAGGAATTTGAACAGAAGTGGTGGTCTTCCTGTGCTCGAAGGTGTGTTGGCACTCCTGGGAGACCAGCTCTCTCCTAGCACTGAGTATGGAGCCCTATGTCACAGCATCAGCTCCCTGGACGCAGAAGGAAACTGGAAGGATTCTGGGCAGGTCCCGCTAAGCAGTGGTGCTCATCTTCCTTCCACTCATGGGCTTGTCCGCACTCCTGGGATGCTAGCTTTCTCCTGGCACTATTTGGCTATGGAGCTCTGTGGCACAGACTCACTCAATGCATTTCTTAGCATCATCAGTGCTCAGTGTTTTATTCTTGTAGCTGCAAATGGGAAGGACAACAGTACAATGCCTCACAGGGATGACTGGAAGATGGGATGATAGTATATCTCCTATTCTTATAGCAGTGCTTGACACAGAGAACAAACTCAACTGGCACAATTATTGTGACTGTTGTGGTTCAAGGGCTTCAAACCACAGGCTGAAAATAGAGGAAATAGGAGACATTGAGGTGGGTGGAACTTCCATGGTCAGAACAGTTTTAGGCTGGTTTCAGGACAGATATTTCTGTTTTGGAAACTCACTTGCAACCCAGATTCAGGTTTTCTATGATATATATATGGGTTTTACTGCTCTGAACAGACACCATGACCAAGGCAACATTTATAAGAACACTTACAGGTTCAGTCCATTATCATCAAGGAACATGGTAGCATCCAGACGGGCATGGTGCAGGAGGAGCTGAGAGGTCTTCATCTTCATCTGAAGGCTATTAGCAGAACACTCTCTTCCAGTCAGCTAGGACTTGGGCATTAAAGCCCATTTCCACAGTGACACACCCACTTCAACAAAGCTGCACCTCCAAATAGTGCCACTCTCTGGGCCAAGCATACACAAACCACACACACACACACACACACACACACACACACATATATATATATATATATATATATATATGAGTCTCCCCTCCCTGTCCAAGAACTACACCCCATGATTTCTGTTCTCTCTCCCAGGTCTCTTCCTCCCAATACCTGATATCTACCCCATTCCCCTCCACACCCCTCCCACTCAGTTCCATCCCTCCAACTACTTCAGATGTCTAATATTATATATATATATGGAGAGAGAGAGAGAGAGAGAGAGAGAGAGAGAGAGAGAGAGATTGAGATGGATAGAGCTATGCATAGATAGATATATAGGTACATAGGTAGATATATACATAGATGTATGGAAAGTCCCCAAGGATAGATGAACCATCAGAGAGACAACTTAGCACTCCACTTATGAGGCACTATGAATGAATAACTCTTGTTCTATACATCTAAGTCAAGGCTTGCTCCTTTAATAAATGTATCTGGAGGATAAGTGCCTCTCTGTGCTCAGAGTTTCTGCCATGCTCACTGTTTCTAAAAACCAAACAAAACAATAAAACACAAGGAGAAGGAGGAGAAAGAAAGATGAAGGAAAGAAAGAAAGAAAGAAAGAAAGAAAGAAAGAAAGAAAGAAAGAAAGAAAGAAAGAAAGGAAGGAAGGAAGGAAGGAAGGAAGGAAGGAAGGAAGGAAGGAAGGAAGGAAGAAAGAGAAAACTAAAATAGCCTCCTTGTCAAAGGGTATATTTGGGGTACCATACTCCGATCTCTCACACCCTTCCTCTCACAGTCATGTTCAAAAAGTAGGAAGATCTCCTCACCAGTCACTTTGCTTACAACAGTGGGTCAGCCTTGTCTTTGCTATTCTTGGTGACAACCAGCAAAAGACAGTTGCACAGCAGTGCCGCCATAGCACCAGACTTTGAAAGAGAGAGAGAGAGAGAGAGAGAGAGAGAGAGAGAGAGAGAGAGAGAGAGAGCTTTACTGTGAGGCCAACTGGCAAGGGAGCCACGAACTAGGGAAAAAAAAAAACTCAAATCTGACTCTCTAATGAGTTAGTGCCAGGGAATAACACAGACTTGTAAAATACATAAAGCCTAAAAACCTGCTACAGAATCCTAGATGCAAAATGAAAAGTGAATGTTTGATTATCTAAGGTTTTTAAAAGATTATCCACTATTTTAATGAAGACAGAGGTGTCTCATCTGTCAAGCCATATCATAAATGATAACTACATTTCAATTCAACAGACTGATTTGCCGCTACATGAGATGAAGACTCTACAGGCTTCACTCTCCCGTGGGGACCACATCTCATTGCACCTGCCTCAGTCACAGGCCTGGCCAATACTTCTACAACCTCCAAATGACCCCACATACATCTGCACCAGAAAGATCACACATAACCCTAAATTTTAATAACAGTTTCATGCTCTTGATGATCTCTGCTCTCAACGGAGAGAGAAGGGGGTGGGGAGAGGGAAAGAGGTCAATCCACAATCTTCCCTATAGTGTCCAAAGTCCTACCTGACTGGACTCATCAGTATGTTTTATGTGATTTCAGTTCTTTTGCTCACTCACTCCTCCAGCCATTCTGGACACATGGGAAATCACCTGTTCTATTCCAAAATCAATGCCTCTAATTCAAGAATCAATTGTCTCTTGAGTCCCCCCCCCCCAACTCTTGGATATTTAGTAAGGCAAAATTCCCCATTCTTTTCAGTGCTATACTCAGTAATAGCATTCACCAAGAGGCTTCTCTGAAGACTATTTGAAAGTGGCCTTTTCCAATCACCTCACAAATCTAGTGAAACCATTTTCTTTATTGCATGTGTCACAGACTACTATTGGATTATAACAGTTCACTGACTTAACTAGAAGCAGTGTCCATCATCACGCAAGCTCCAAGGGAACACAGACGTTTTTTATTTTTAGAAAAGAAATCAATGTTATACCATGAATATGCAGAACCATGTGTCCCACATAAGAAGCCACTCAAACATTTTTCTGAAGGAGTCAGTGAAGTCTCCTGCCGCCAAGACTTGAATGCAGTAACAGCAGCACATAATTGATTAAGTAAATCATCCCCAAACACCTACCTATAAGTCTCAGGAGCATGTGTGATGAAGTTTGCTGACTACCCTGTCTGGTCTGGTATGTGTATCGATTTAGCTGGAGAAAGACCCCAGAGTGTGGATGAAGAGGATTTGGCACATTTGACAAGTGACTAAAGCAGGCGATTTGGGGAGCTTGGAGGAGGGGGGGATACTTGCTGAGCTCTATAGTTCTATGACTGTTTTGGCAGAGCAGAGTCATGACAGATCTTTTTGCAGAGGATCTTGGTCCTTTGTTTGGTAGTAAATTGCTCATGGAGTGGCCAGAAGTTTGCTTGTTGAGGGAGACATGTTAATCTTTTATTTGTTTTGCTTTGTTTTGTTTTAGTAATTGTTCCTTTTGTTTATATCTCAAATGACCTCTCACTTCCCGGTTACCCCTCTACAAAGTCCCATTCCACATCTACCCTCTTCCCTCTATGCTTTGCCTCTATGTGGGGACTCCCCACCCACCCATCCTCTCCCACCCCACCCCTCCAGCATCACCCTAGCTGGGGCATCAAACCTCCACAGGGCCAAGGGCCTCCCCACTCATTGATGTCAGACAAGGCTATCCTCTGCTACAAATGTATCTGGAGCCATGGCTTCCTCCCTGTACACACTCCTTGATTAGTGATCTAGTCCCTGGGAGCACTGGGTGGTCTGGCCAGCCAGCATTGCTCTTCCTATGGGGTTGCAATCCTCCTCTGCTCCTCCAGTCCTTCTGCCAGCTCCCCCACTGGGGTCCCAGAGCTCAGTCTGATGGCTGGCTCAAAGCACCCACATCTGCATTGGTCAGTTGCTGGCAGAACCTCCCAAGGAACAGCCATACCCACTTGCCAAAATCCTACTGTAGTTTTAGAATGCGGCTAGAATTCTGGGAGTAAGTTGAAGGCAGAGTAAATGTGACAGGCCTACAGTGCGTGGACCTATGGGTAGTCTTCAAAAAGGACTTTCTGGGGTAAAAGAAACCGAATAGTTGGCTGACTCAGATGTGGCTAGGACAGATACAGAATGTAAACTTTAAGAACAACTCAATCTCCAGGAAGACTCCCAAGTGGCTTACTGGGCCTCAGTTCAACATGGTGTCTAAAGAAGAAATGTCTTGGAAGAAATGCAGTGCAAACTTCACGGCTCTTGCCATGAGATACTCTTGCTTCAGGTGCCAAGAACACCCCATGACAATCTTATTTCTCACTGTTCACTTAAGTCAAACTAAGTTCCCTCATCACCCAAACTTGTTTGTCTCCCTATTTGAACAGTGGTTTGGAATGGGAGGCTGGTCAAGGCTGTCTTCTATATAAGCAAGCCCTTCTGTCTCATTCTTTGAGCACATTTTGGATCTAAGGCCCTTTCCCTGTCTTTGTGAATTGCTTATTGAGATACCGCCCCTCTCTTTGTCTTAAGTTCTTAGTGAATCTTTTGTGGATAACAACAAAGAAGAAAACAATGCAGGCAAGAATAGTCTTAAAAGAGGCCAGGGGCAGAACCTGGACAATTTCTTTGGTCCATGATTCTTCAAGCTTCTCCTATGAGTACTGTCTGTCTTATTCCAGAAACTAGAGAAACTACCCTTATTATAGGAAAGTGTCTTATAGCTTCTAAAAACAACGCAATAGCTTTACCTATAGACTTTTGAAATCAGTATTAATCTAAAATGCTTGTACCAAGGAGTCATGCCATGAATCTAGCTATATTTCTAATAGTTCGAGTGATTATTTTTCAGGAATTTGGTTTGGTTTATTGTAACTTTTATGTACTATAACGGTTGCCGTAAAAAGAATTTTTCTCTAATGTGCTGGTTTGAGCTTGCCCCTGGATAATTCTCTGTATATCATGTGAAATCCTCTTTTCTTTATTATTTTATATCATCTTGTATTCTTTCCTACATGACAGTTTGCTGTTTCCTTCTTGAGCTACTTAAGAACTCAGCTTCCTATATGAGCTGATATCTTTTTCTAAAAGTCTCTCCTGCCTTCAAAGAACTTTTGCCAAACTTTATAACCAAATGAATAACATGCCTTGAGATAATTTAAAACTATGAGCTCAATCTGCTATTCTTCTGTGTTCTCAGCCTGTTTCACCTTAATTTGCCTTTAGGAAAACAATGTAAGAATCTTAGCATGTCATGGATTTCCTATGTAGTCAGCTTTTACAAACTAAGCAAAAAATTGTACTTATCCATGTCTCTGACCCAGAGTAATTTGTGCTGTGATGATTACTTGCTGTAAACAGCCAATAGATTGATTTGTTTGTTTCCTTAAAGTTTTTGTTAGACTATTCTTTTTTTATAGTATTTTTTAATTTTTTTTGAAATTATAATATAATTATAGCATTTTCTCTCTTCCCCATCCATGCATCCCCCTTTGCTCTCTCAAATTCATAGTAGATGTGCACACTTCCCTGTCCCGTGACTTTGAACTGAGCCATGTAATCTCTGCTAGTCAGTACATTAGCATAGGATATAGTATAACCCTTTGCTTCTATCCCTTCCTGCATAAGGATGCTGATAAGAAGCTAATGTGAAATTTGAAGCTATGCTACCATAGTAGACCAGCAAATTCATGAGCTGCAAAAGATGCTTATTTCTACTGTGGTGATTGGAAGGAGAATGGTTCCAGCAGTCTCCCATATGGGAACAATCACTCCCTACTTTGTAGGATTATTTGGGGAGGATTAGGAGGTGTGATTTGTTGGAGGAGGTGTGGCACTGGAGAAGGCTTTGATGTTTCATAAAGCCCATATCATTCCTAGTTCTCTCTCTCTCTCTCTCTCTCTCTCTCTCTCTCTCTCTTTCTTGCTCTCGCTCTCGCTCTCCTTGTATGATTCAAGTATTAGACACAAACACCCATAATCAGACACACACATATACATAGATGCATGTCTAATACACACATTTAATGGCATATATATATATATGTTTTCTTATCACTTCTATAACAAATTATCACAAATGTAGTGTCTTAAATCAACACAAATTATGATTTATAGTTTTTGAAGTCACATGTTCAAAAGTGGAACATACTGGGCTAATATTGAGGAATAAAAAGGTTTTAGAAAATAAACCATGTCTTTTGTTTATCAGCTTTCAGGGACTCCTTACTTTTTTGTCTTCAAAGGTGACATTGTAAACTGAGTCTTTCTCAAACTGCCATCTCCTTTTTTTCTTTTTTTTTTCTTTTTAACATTTCTTTCCCACTTATAAGTCGTTTTAGGATTACCTGGGGCTGATCCAGGTAAGAAATGATCATATTTTATTCCAAGGTCAGCTCATGAATGGGTTTAGTCTATCTGCAACCCAAATTCCCTTTGAGATGTCACTTGATGTACTCGTAGATTTAAGTGTATATCTTTAGGGAGCTTTTATTGTACTTACCACAAAATATAAGACCTTGTATTGAACACTTAGGATCAGATGTACTATGTAATTGATAATTGTAGGGTTTCAACTTAACATTCTCAATAGCTTCTGTAGCAGCATCCATATGCAAACACATTAATCTTTCCCGAAGAATCTATGAATATTCACCCCCCACGAGGCATAAACAAGTCTATAAATAAGCTCATGTCAGTGAAGGTCAGGCTTTGCCACCAGATGAGTTCAGTTTGGGTCAGATATTGTTGTCAAGTGAGCTATTTTAAAAGCTCGGGTTTTGAACTTTGTGGATTACAAAATTGCAAAGAATATGTGTGTGAATAAATTATATTTTGAAACATGCAAGAGCATTAGCATTTGCCCTGTCCTTCCTTTGTTTCCCAAAGTCTATTCTCATCCTGAAAAGTCATAAGTAAGGTTTTCTTGGTTTTGAACTTTTAAAAAATAAATCCATAAAGTATAAGTTCCCTTGATTATTTACCTCAGTATCATTTAGTATCACTTAAAGTGGCTGGATACACGTGTGGATATTTCTCAGTCATTCCTCTACATAGTATCTATTTTGTGAATAAGCCACAATCCATGTATCTCCTGTAGCTATTCTATAGAGATCCATCAATGGGCATGAATTTTCATTTAGGAGATATTAAAGTTAGCATAACTATATTTATAGTTAACTCCTGTTAGACCTACATGGATTTTTTGTTGTTGTTGTTGAACAAACACCTAGGAGCAGAATTTCTGGACCCAAAAGCTGCTTTACTCAATTTAGAGAATTCTACTGAAGAGCTTTCCCAAACTATAGAAAGGAAGGATACATGCAAAAAATATAAACTGGAGAAGAAATCTGGACTGATTCCAGAAAAGGGAAGAGCATTCTACTACTGGTGACATACGATTCAGTCATGGCTTTACCATCAGCATCCTGGCTCTCCAGAGCTGAACTCTTTTATTTTAATGTTAAGGTTGATGGGGATGACTGCAGAAGTCCTGTTCAAACAGGGCTGCCTGTGAAAAAGAGCAGTGTAGACGGTTCTGCATGGTCAATATGACATGATTGCCCCTTCTGCTTCCTATGTCTAGAGACTGACCCATACCATCCCTTGGGCTACTCTGAAGTTACCACACCCCCTCACTTGTCTTTGTATTGCTAGACCAGTACTGATATATAACAATATATCTACTTGAAATTTAAAGAAAACTAAAGACTGGAACAAAAGTATGTTTAGAAAGAGCTGGATCCATAGCTAAACAGTCTTTGCAGCAAATATTGTAGAGCAAAGACTTATGTGAGAATTAACAGGGATGTGGGAGTTGGTTGCTAAAAGGTCATTCATTAATCCTGGGAAGATCAGTTTTCCTACAGTTACAAGCATTCTAAAGTCATGGCATCAGAAGTCAGGAAGATCTTTAACATGACTTTCCTTTTGTCCTAGCTCTACATTGGCTATGTTATATTAGTTTATGCCACAGTTAGGAGAAAAACTTTAAGACTCCATTAAAAAGGTATCATTAACAGGGCTCAGGAAATAGCTTAGTAACAGGAAACGTGCTTAGCAGGCAGGAGACATGAGTTCTGCCCACCCCACCCCCCACACACATGCAGGTACACATGCACACCCCACTACCATCAATAATAACAACAACAAAATCCCAAACACAGAAACTATAATCATGGAAATCACACAAGTGAGGTCCCTGAATAAAGGAAAGGAAGATTCTTGGAGAGAGGCATGGAACCAGGGACATAAAAGTTTGTAAAAGTGGGACAACTGTATTAAATGATGCGCCAATAAAATCTTCTGGTTAAGGCTCACCAGCTACCTCTTCTGAATAGGTGTAGTACAACCTCTCACCCAAAGACATGTCTTTGCAGCAAAGGGAGGCTATCATAGAAAACCACAGCTGAACACAATGCAGAAACTAGTGAATCATGGGAAGCCCAACTACAGTATCTACATCTACACCACAGCTTAAGTTCTTCTGCCATGGTTTGTGCAAGTAGTGTAGTAGTGTAAGGGTCTGTGATTTGCTGAAGAATGATACCCCAGACTCAAATAATATGAAGAAACAAAAAGTGTTTTATTTTGGAGAAGTCCAGCATGTGGGGGTCTACTACCATTTACCAAGAAGAAGATTCCCAGGTGAGCTTGAAGACCCAATTTAAAGCACATCAGGAGAATTCCAGGAAGAGGTAGTTGACCTTTATCTTCATTTGTTAGTTCAATCTCTAGGGGTGTGGAGGCCTTAGGGATTGGCTAGGGCTCTGGGAACATTTCAGAATTGTTGCTAGGGGGTGGGAGGTTGGAAACTGTTGCTGGGGAAGCCTGGAAAGTGTTGCTGCCTCATTGCCCTTGCCTCAGGCCGGGTGTGGGGCAGCTTCTGATGGCAGGGCAGTTTCTGATTGGCTGCCCACGGCCCAGGGTTTTCCCAGTAACTGACTTACATGGATGTGTCCAGTTCTGGAAAACAGAGATTTAGGCCTAGTCTCCTGAAATGCCAGTTTGAAGCCTGTCATGGAGTCAGCCTGTCTCAGTCCTCTCAGTCATTGGCTTTGACTAGCAGTCTGTAATGGAGTCAACCCTGCCTTGTCTTTATTTGGCCCTAGAAACAGAGTCTTCTCGGCAAAATATTTCTGGGCCCCAATCCTAAACTGATTCACTTGCAAGTATTTTCTTCATTTCCATACCAATCTGAATCAGACAATGATTGTTTAGCCCAAGTTTCAGTGGAAGATATTAAATATTTGTTGTTATTTTTAGATTTAAATGGGGTTCACAATAGATAATACAAAGCTCATACAAATGTGGGACTGAGGAGATTAAACTATTGTAGACTTTCCAATGATAGGGATACATCCTCAACAGAACATCTCCGACTTCATGCCCTACCTTTCTCATTATTGCTCCAGGAAAGAAATTCTGGACAGTCTGAATAGAGTGGGTCTCGCTGACTCTAAGCTAGGTGAACGTAAGTACAGGCTGGTCACTTCCATAGACAGATCCTGGGCTCATCCTTGTTAGACCATTACTGATTCTGAGCTAGGTAGATATAAGCACAGCCTGGTCACGTCCATAGGCAAACCCTGGGCCCTATCTCTGACATGTGTGCACAGATGTGGGAGAAAATATGGAAAATGCCCAGGTGACAGGAAAGGGGCCCATGGGAGTGGGAAAACAAAAGGCTTTAAGGAAATGGGATGCAGAATACTGGAGGTAAAAGGGTACATCAGGGAAGTGGGCACAAATATGAGGGGAGACCAGAAGCAATGAATCAACCCAAATAAACTATTTACAACAGTCCCATTGCTTTTAAGTTTTGTGTTTATATCTTTCTTTGTGTGCATATATGCATAAATGTACACATATGAGGGTCTGACATCAACTAGTGGAAGTTGATTCTCTCCTACCAAGTGGATGCAGGATATTGAACTCAGGTAATCTGACTTGGCAGAAATTTCCTGTACACACTAAAACATCTCACTGGCCCTCCAGTGGCTTTTATTTGTTTGTTGAGTATTATATACTATTCATTGCAGCATGTAGGGATCACAGGCAAGTAGATTTCTGTGAGTTCAAGGTCAGCCTGGTCTACATAGGGAATTCTAGGCCACCAGGCATGCATAGTCAGACAGTCTCAAAAAAATGCATACTAAAGGTTTATGCAGATACTGATAATGGCTTCCCAGAGCTTTAAATTCTATGCACCATAAATGTTAAGATAGCAATAAGAAATCCAAAGAATTCTTTGAGCTCTGACCATATAACATAATTTATTTCCTTTGATAGTTTGAGGAATCTCTCTCTCTCTCTCTCTCTCTCTCTCTGTGTGTGTGTGTGTGTGTGTGTACCTACCAAAACAGGTACAGTAACGTGAGGCTCATACTATTCCCTTCAAACCCAAGGATAGGTCTATTCATTCTACTTGTTGTGAGTTAATTAGACATGCATGTTACAATAATAACGTCAGAAACTGAAAGTTTGAAAATGACACTAAAACAGCCCTCATCTTTATTGAAATATGCAAGGCCCTTTGACTTGTGAATGTATAAGAGGACATGAGTAGAAAAATAAACCACATTGTCCATTGTGAGCATTGGCCAAGGCCGTGCTGTCCTAACAGTTGGAGCTCTATTGCAAGTCCAGAACAGGAACACATAGCACAAGACCCATCATTACATGGTGAAATTAACATGATCCTTCTATATCACTTAATGTTTAGTTCGCTCTGTCTCAAATATATTGGTTTGTTGAATCTCATCATGCTTAGTTCATGCAGTCCTAAAACCTCTCTTACAAGCTATTTTCTTCTCTTTAATTCTAGTTGCTGAAAATAATGGACCACTGTGGATTTTATCAGTCTTTGTATTGCTGTGAGACATACCTGAGAAGAGCCAAAGGAGGGGTTTGTTTTAGTTGGCTATTTTAGGGTTTCACAATGTGGCAGATAGCAAGGGATGGGGCAGAGCAGACAGAACTGTGACTCTCAGGATGTTAAAAAGAGAATCCTGGGCTGAAGGCCTTTCTCCTTTTCTCCCTTTTATTCCACAGTATGTGAAATAAAGATCAGGTGGATCTTTCCTCTCTATGGTGGTTAGTATTTGTTGTCAATTTGAATCAACAAAAGGCAAGTCTCTGGGCACACCCCAGAGAAACTTTCTTGATCAGGTTACTTGATGTGGGAACGGTAAACCACCCAATGTAGACAACATCATCTATCAAGTGGAAGCACAGATAAAAACAGGTCCAAGAAGAAAAGCTTTTCTCTCTACTGTCTTGACTTCTCTTCTATTGGCAAGTTCATACTCTGCCACCACAGTCATTGCTGGTGCATTTCTTAGCTGACATCAGCATCAAGCTTCTTTGGGATTCCAATGTGGGCTAAAGACCACTGGCCTTCAAGGAGACTTCCAGCTGTTTCATGCCATGCTGCAATGGTGAAGCAACTAGCCTCAAGGACTGAGAAGCAACCGGATTCTTGACCTCTCCAGTATGAAGACAGTGATTATAAACGAGCCAGTATCAAATAAGCCAATCTGATAAATCCCCTTTGTAGCTTACAAAACCACTTCCCTTCCTCTGAAGAACCCTCCAGGGAATAGGTTTTAAGTATGACTAGAGTTATGCTCAACTCATCCATAGGCTTCTGAATCTAACCACACCTATGAGAATTACTACCATGCTTTTAAAATTTGGACTTTGTATTCTCATGGTCTAATTTAGAATGTTTACATAGTTGGTTATTAAATTTAGAGACATGGCTGACAACATGCAGCTTTGCAATTGATAGCAAGACTACTATGCTATAAAAATGCTATTTGGGGCTGTTGCATCATTGAATATTGATGTCCAGTGTCTGTATCCTTACTAAGTTTATTACTACATAAAAACAACTTGCTGAAAAATAGAAGCAAAACAAAGGAATAATTTGGCTTGAGGTGTAGCTGGGTAATAGAGTACTTTCCTAGCATGTAGGAAGCCTCGAAAAGGAAGCATTTGATTGGTTACAAGTGACTTACTTGAGGGTGGTCCACTGAAAGTCCTCCCCTGGAGGTGGGTTGACTGTTTCCAATTGGTTATGGTTCCATTTCAGTGTGCTGATCACGTTTCTCCTCAGGTCACTCTGGATGCCTCTTGACACTTCAGCTATCTCCAGCTGGTGCCTTTGAATTAAAACATCAGATGCAGCAACACTGTCCTAAAGTGACCAAAGAATTTTTATTTTCTTTCTAGTATCACTATAAATTAATGGGTATATTTTTTTCATATTTGATTTGTTTCAATGCATTTAGATAATTGTTATTTTGATGCTCAAATTGGCCTCTGTATGGCCAGTGTGAGTTCTTTGGTATTTCTTTCTCATAAATTTGAAAGGTTTGAACAACTTCCATGCTTTTGGGGTAGATGTCTTGTAATCATTTTGTATCACTTAGGAAAAGAATCTTCCTCAAAAAGACATTATTCTTGTTAGTTGAAACTAGGACTTGACAACAAAAATTTACACAATCTTCTAACTGATGCAGCTTTTAGACAAATGAGAGACAAAGCTAGCAGTATACAGAGGAAGTGTGTGTGTGTGTGTGTGTGTGTGTGTGTGTGTGTGTGTGTGTGTGTATTCTTTCTTGTAAAAAAAATCTGTTTTTTCCTCTCAGCCCCTGCTCCTGGAATGATGACTCTGAGACTAATTATTAATAAATGCCTAGGGCACAAGTTTTGGCTTATTCCCTGATTAGCTCTTAACTTATTTAACCCATTCAAACTATTCTATGTCTTCCACAAGGTTAGTTACCTCTCCTCAGCTTCATGTGACCAAGAACCCTGTGAATATCGTCTATATGTTCAGGTACCTGCTGGTTTATGACCTCCTCAGCTTCATGTGACCAAGAACCCTGTGAATATTGTCTATATGTTCAGGTACCTGCTGGTTTATGACCTCCTCAGCATTCCCAGGGGAATCTCTTGCACCTCTCACTATTTCCCAGAATCCTCTTTCTTCTTGCCAGTATACCACCTCCTATTTCCTGTCTCAGCTCATTGGCCATAGACTTTTTATTGACAGGTGATGATTATAAGAGCCTCTCTCTACACTTTCTCAACATGCATGACTATGTAAATTCATAGAGAGTTTTGAACACAGGCAATGAGGTGAATACCAAGTTAATACTGATGCTTCTAACTAAAAAATGAAAACAAGCAAGTCTTTAAGCTATCTTTATTTTTCAACCAGTTTGTAGCATGTATTTCTTCACATCCTTGGGTTTTTCTAAAAGATGTTTCTCAGGGAACCAGAACAATACGGAGGAAGGAGCATCACATACATTCAGGGCATTTTTTGTTGACATTGTGAGTAGATCTCTGATCTGATTAACCACTTCCCTATAAACGACTCATCTTAATAAATGATGCTACAAAGATATTTTTAGTGATTCTGTTACTCTGTGTCTAAACTATTAGTAACTTGTATAAGTTTTGCTCCACAGTGTATTATAAAACTACATATCATTCTCATGAAACACTATTATTACTCCTTCTATGAACTACTGATCATTGCTTGGCTTCTACTGCATTAAGAAACACCCCCGATGTTAGCAGCTTGGAACACCATAGCATTTATTGCTTTCCACAATTATGTGGGGCCCAGGTGGTTCTCCTTTGAGCTGGTTGGGACTAAATACGCTAGTGAGATTTCACCCATTCAAAGCTTCACCTGTGTTGGTGACTGTGGGGCTCAGCCATCATGGAGACATCCATGTGGCTGTGCTCATCTTTCAGGAGTCTAGTCTAAATTTGTTCACACTGATGGAAAGATTCTCAAGAAAAGAAGGGAAATCATCCAACAATCTAGTTCTATTTTTGAGGTCTCTGCTCGTCACTCCAGAGTAGGTCTCCATTTAAGCTCCAGACTCAAGGCTTCAAACAGACATCATGTGCAAAGAGCTCGCTACCCGCCATGTCCCGGAGAGCTCTTCCAGGACAGGCTAGTGACTAGGTTCGAAGTTCCCGCCAGCGTGTGCTTCGTGCTGTAGAGAGAAACCGTCGGTGGGGAAAGAGACAGGAGACAGAGAGATGCGTTGGAGCAAGACGAGATTCCGTTCAAGCTCCGTTTAATCTTTAATGTTACATATTTTTAAACACTTTTGGGCGGGAAATGGCAGAGGGAGGGGAAATTCATAATGTAACCAGATGTCACACACATAATTATATGTCATTGTTGTCCCGGGACTGTAGGCGGTTCAGAACAGGAAGTCTAATCCCTAGCTGGGGGCAGTGACAATGGGGAGGAAACAAAGGAATGCCTGCTGGAGCCGGAACACCTTGATTTGCTAATTAAGCCAAGCCTGACTATCTAATTAAGACAGTCTGGTCTCTGGCAGGAAGGAATGCCCGCTGTGGAAATCCGAGACACTATGGCTACCAAAATAAGTCAAACCTGGGATCCTTCATCTAGCAGAATATGCCAAGGCCAAAGCCTTTGTCTCGGACAGTCATGTAGCAGAGGCCGTTCACAAAGGGATGAAAGGGGTGAGGCCATTTTGCCACCTGCCACTGCATAGGATATGTAGCTACTGATAATACTGGTGGTTTCAGTTCTACTTTCAAACAAGCATTTACCAACATCAGCCTACTTCCTACAAATTCAATCAAAGTCAACATTTTTCTTTTTTGAAAGTATTCATTAAATTCTAATGAAACCAAGCTGCTTGCTTTTTGCCCCATGTAATCAGGCCCTTGTGTAGCATCATCTCACACTATTCCACCCAGAGACCTTTCTGTGTTTGTAGTTCAGGCTCTTGATTTAGATGTCTTTTCTACTGGAGTGCTTTTTAACTTGGTCTTCAAAGATAGGACTTTTTCTCATTCTCACCCTCAAAAAGGCCTTCCTTTCAAGTATCACTGGGAGATACCTCTTTGTCAGATACATAGATGGCTATGCTTTGAACCTTTATGCTGCTCTCTTTTATGATAGCTCCTTGTACCCCCACAGTACAATCTGTGAATTCTATGTAGAGATGTATATGTACTTATAACTTACATTCAGCATATTATACACATATATTAATATATTATATTTAATAATGTTGCATGCTACTAATATATGTTTGATATTTCCATGGCTTAGAATAGCAGTTGTTTGGGAAGTAGTTATTGAAAGATTCAATATGGAGTCTATTCCTTCATACTCTCTAATGGATGAGTTTGTATTTTACAGCTAGACATGATTTCAGAAAAAAAAGAATAGATGACTTCTCAGCCAAATGAAATATGGAATATTGCTAATAACTTCAATGACTTCTTTGGATAATCTTTTAACTACATTTCATGTCAATAGAAATAAAATGCCCAAGATTAATATTATTAGCACTAGTCACAATGCAAATTACTAAAGAATACTTATAAAAATATACAGAAAGTATGTCTTTTATATTAACTTTTGTTTCTCTGTGTGTATATGTATGAAATATATACTCTTGCCTTAATTGGCCATAAAATTTATATTTAAGGGCCACTGCATTAACTAAAAGGGTTTAGATAAAGGAGAACGTGCTTTTGGTTTTCTTTGTTCCTATTTTACTCCCATGTGCTTTGCCAGTATTTCCATCTGTCTTAGTCAACATTTCTACTGCTGTGACATACTTGCCCAGGGATGGCCCCACTTGCCCACTTGCCATGGGCTGTGCCCTCCTCTGTTGATCACTAATTGAGAAAATGCCTTACAGCTGAATCTCATGGAAACATTTTCTCAACTGAGGCTCCACTCACTCTGAAGACTCTAGCTTGTGTCAAGTTGAAACACAAAATCAGCAAGTACGCCATCCAAAGACATGATGATACGTCATACATTTCACTTGGGCTAACCTCATATACACTATGGGGTCAGCTTATATCCTACTACATTTAAGTTGGGGTATGTATCTCCCTGATATGCCTCGGAAAAAATGCACATCTGACGTCTCCTAAAGGCTCTGGCATTGCTAAGAGCTCAGTTTTTAATTTTATTAGGTGTAATTCTAACTGTATAGAAAGACAAGTTTATGACTGAAATGGGTTCATGGGTTGTCACAGACCCACCCAGTGCAGATCAAGGAAAATGGTTGGACAATGTTTCTAATGTTGATGAATAAGTTGTAACATCAAAGAAATCTCCTGAGCATTATGCAAGGAGAAGCTGTCGCCCTGAACAGTATAGTACAAGCAAGGGAATGAAACCAAAGCACCATGCTCCTATCACCCATTTCCTAAGAGAGCCCAAGAATGTTTGGAAATCAAGGCGGGATAGGAAGTAAGGAGGTGAGGAGGGGCTGGTGAGAGGTACAACACAGCATCATTTCTTACTTGCTTCTATTCTGTGGAGTGCCAAGAAGAGTTAGACTGTAGAAAAGGAGAGCACAGCTCAAAACTGGGAAAGAGGCTGAGTGTAGATCTCAGGAACAGGATGGAAGCTTGACTCTCAGAGCTAAGCCACATAGACTCAATGGTGGCAATGGTGGGTAATGTTATCATAGGAGGAGATTAACCTATGACCTCTCAGGTAGAATAGCCAAAGACTGAAAGGGTATCTTTATCATCTTTTATGGCTAAAGATAGATATCAACTACCCTAAGGTACTTGGGAGAGTAGCAGTAGCTATGGAATAGACAGTTCTGTACCCCGACAATGACAATATCTGGAAGTGTTTAAGTGAGGGTGGATGAGGGAAGGCTGGGTAAGTCAGTTAATGCTTTTTGAATGTTTTAAATATCGTCCTGAACCCCATAAATGAGTTATCAATTGTTACATGTTAATCAATATGTTCTAAGTTGAAGAGAATAGAAGAAAAGAACAGCAAAGAAAACAATACAAGGGTAATCAAAGGATTCATTACATGTGGCTAGAATTTGCATAGGAAATCTCCAGTACAGAAAATTTCATTATGTTTGCATAAGCAAGCATTGGTGTTATATCTTGATTAATAATAAACATAGTCAACATTGCTCAATTATTCCTTCTGTAGAGGAATAGACTTCAAGTTTGTTTCCTCAAAAATTTGGATTCCTATGTGTGGCAAAAGAAATTAGCTTTTGATAATTATAGAAGAGTGGAAAGTAGCTGTGCAATTTCACCTATGTTATTGACCAATAATCCTAACAGTAAAATTAAAATGAACCAAAACAGGGATGGAGAGATGGCTCAACCATTAAAGGCTAGGTTCACCACCAAAATTATAAAATCGACAAAGGTAATTTCAAAGACAAGTTATTCCAGCTTGTAAAACTGACCTGGTAACACAGGGCTGTAGTCCTGTCTGCAGAGAAACTCCTGGGGGTGGACTCCTTGCCTAGAATATCTGAGGTTCTGGTTTTGATCCCCAGTACTGAGAAGAAGAGAGGTAGAGCAAATATGGAACACAGTGAAGGAACACAGATAATTGAATTTTTTTCTTTTCTCATAAGGCTCCTTTAACACAGTGCCAGCCCTCCCCCGCCCCGTCATAGGTGGAACTCAAAAGAACTGATTTCAACACGCGTCACTCTCGCGTTTTCGTTTCAGAAGAAACATTTCAAATGCTTCTCTGCACATTTCTTTATGACCAGCTTGTTTTGAACAAGTCTCTAGCCAAACTTGGAGATCCTTGCTATCTGAGACAGTTATCTTCTTATCCCCTAGGAGTGCCATTTTGTTGTGTCAACATCAAGTCTGCAGCATGCAAATCTGTTTCCAGAGCTGCAGAGAAACTCAGTGCTGAAGACAGGCAGAATATGTCCCGAATGAGAGGATTTGCAAAGCAATAGGCTAGTGGCTGCAGATCCTCTCATTAGTTCTGTTCTATACATGAGAGAAAGAGTTTGAAAAAAGATGTTAAATAACCTATTAGAAGAGACAGATGATGATAAATGCCAACAAGGATATAGAGAAGCAATGTCAGTGTGTGTGTGTGTGTGTGTGTATGTGTGTGTGTGTGTGTGGTGGAGGGGTGGGGGATGTAAAATGGCTAAGCCATTTTGGAAGATGAGGAATTTCCTCAAGCTGTTAAACATGAGTTTAAGACAGGATCCACTCCTCAATTCCATACATACACATGCATGTGTGTTCCAAAATATATAAATACAACTTGCTCAGTCTGTATAAGGTTACATGTATGCATGTTTTCGGAGCTGACCATTTGACACTGGAGAACCAGTTATAGTGCTCTCTTCCCTGGAGAAGACCTTTTTTTCTGATATCAGCATTTCTTAGTTGCTGATAGATCTGTTGATAGGGTGAAGGCCTCCTAAACTTTTCACTTTCTACATTATCAGGTCTATTGGTGCTCTCCTCGTTAAACTCAGGTTTAAGCAGTCCCATTAGTGAGACTTTATGGGTGTAGCTTATGACATTACTGAGAGACACAATCTCACAGCCAACTCCTTGTTCCTCTAGCTCTTACAATCTTTCTGCACCCTCTTTTGCAATGATCACTGAGTTTTAGGTGCAGGAGTTGTGTTTAGATGTTACTAGTTATGAGTACATTCACAACTCTACTTTTGGATAGGAGGAGGTTTGCTGTAATGGTTTCCATCTGTTGCAAAGAGGCATTTTTTTTTGATAGGGTAAACTGCAGTTATCTGTGTGTGGAGGGACAGTATTTAGAATGTCGTTTGGAATTACAATGGTTTAATAAAATAGTGCTTCTCCTGCAAGATCTATGCCTTCACTAGCTTTGTGGTAGTTGTCTAGGTTTTCAGTGACAGACATGTTTTCCTTCTTGTTGGGCAGGTCTAAAGTCCAATTAGAGAGCTGTTGGTTGTCACTAACATGTGAGTTCTATAACTGCATTCTTTGGGTTGCATGCCATGTTGGCCATTGTTATGGTTCACGTGTTCATAGTTCATATGGCCATTGTTAGAGTTCCCAGCTGGGTAGGACTGTTCTTTTGTTCATTTTGAAGCTTGCATAGCACCTTTCCATACTATGAAAGCTAGTTGTTAGTCTTTCAGATTAGTTCCAGTTTATGGGTCTCTGGGCCCGTGTCCAAAGTTGTCTTTGGCAACAGGGACTTATTGTTCACCCAAGAAAGGGACAACCAAGGGCAACAGCAATGGCCTCTAACGTTTTGGGAGTGTCTTGTACAATCCGACTAACAATTCAAAAGAGGAACTCACATGCCTGAAGTTGGAGACTTTGTCAGAAAATATTTGGCTCTTGGAGAAAACACTGGAGTCCAAATGTGGAAATATCATGTGAATGATATATGTACATTTATATAGTCACCCACATGCATCAGAAGTATTTCTAGGTACGTAGTTAATAGTATGATTCCCCATGACTTTTTCAGATACTCTTAATGTTATTTTATCCTCCTTCTGTTATTCTTCCTCCCCCCCAATTAGAACTCCATCTCTGTATTTCCCATTTCCTCTTTTAGATCACTGTACTTTACCCTTCTCATCTCTGTGCATAAGCTTTTAAATTCAAAATAATCCCACTATTTTGACTATTTTTGCATTTTAATTTGTTTTGGGACAAGGTGTTACAATTTTGGCAAAGATAATCTCAACTACCTCTTGCCTATGCCCTGGATTACTCGCTGCCCAATTCTACCTGCCCTTGGGGGTTGGAGGTGAGGTGGTTTGGAGTCAAAGACTCTGGGAGTAGGTGAGAAATGCAGCAGCAAGCTCATCTGAACGTTGCCGCAAGCTCCTTTAATACCCTCCACCTGTGCCCCATTGGTCCCAAGAAAGCGTCTCCTCTAAACAGCAGTTCCTGATTGGCTGGAACTGTCTGCACCAGCAATCCTTGGTCTCTCAGGCAGTCCTCAATTAGGTCCTCCTGCAGGAAATGCTTCTGTGGCTGCGCATCCCAGCGTTTACATAGGCAGCCCTGCCATTCCTGCTACAAATACCTTCAAGCGTTATCAGTTTGTCCTAGTTAATTTTCTCCTGTTATGATAGACTACCCTGACAAAAGCAACTTAAAGGAGAAAGGATTAATTGTAGCTGTCCTACCTGGTTTTATGTCAAGTTGACACATGCTAGAGTTATCTGAAAGGAAAGAACCTCAATTGGGAAAATGTCTCCCTAAGATCCAGTGGTAGCCATTTTCTTAATTAGTAATTGATGGGAGGGGATCCAGTCCATTGTGGGTGATGTAACCCCTGGGCTGGTAATCCTGGGTTCTATAAAAATGCAGCCTGAATAATCTATGAGGAGCAGGCCAGTGAGCACCACCCCCTCCATGGCCTCTGAACAGCTCCTTCCTTCAGGTTCCTGCCTTGTTTGAGTTCCTGTCCTGACTTCCTTTAATGGTGGACTACAATGTGGAAGTGTAAACCAAATGAACCCTTTCCTCACAATTTGCCTTTGGTCATGGTGTTTCTTAGCAGCAATAGAAACCCCAACTACGACAACAGATCACAGTTTCATGGTATACAGCCCACCATGGCAGGACAATTATGGCAGCAAAGTTTGAGCATACAGGTCACATTGTGCCCGCAGTTGGGAAACAGAGAATGATGAATGGCCGTGCTCAGTCTAGGCTATCCTTTTTTATATAGTCCAGGGACTGCTACTTCCTGTAATGACTGGGTTTTTCCTCTTCAATTAATATAGTCAATATAATTCTCCACAGGAATGCAGAGAGGTGATTCTAGACCTCACTGAGTTGACAGTTGAGCTTAACTACCATGCAGACTCTGGGTCCCTAGACCACCAAGAACACTACTGCACTGGGATGGTCCAAGTGTAGCATACTTATATGTTCCATCTAACTCATATGAAAGACACACAACCCTGGTACTTATTTACAAGCCGTAAATCTAGATTGGGCAGGTTTTGAGCTATTCTAATTTAACATACCTGCCACATGTCCCTTGTCACTTGCTGTTTCTCCTGGCCATGTGCGTATGGTCCATCTTCTCTCATGGTGGACTCCTCCACTCTTGGTCTCTTTTCTTCTTCTAGTCTTTCCGGAGACCCCTCACTGGGTCCTCAAGCTTGCCTGTCTCTTGCTACCTCCCAATAAGAGGCTTGAGCCTTTAATTAACCAATGAACTCTGGGAGGAAGCCTTATCCAACAAAAGCTGTTGAATGTGAGAATGTGAGAATTTGCTCATCATGGGGCAACCAGATCTTGGGGTCCAGTATTTAGCATTTCAATACATAGCAGCACCAGACCAACCCCAACACCAATCTTCCCTGCCTATGGGGTAGGGAATCTATAGGCTAAGACTGTTGTACCTAGCTAGCTACAGGTGTTGCTAAGCCAGAATATAAATCTGATAGACTGAAGCCATATTTCTTCATCTGATATCCAGAGGCTCTATCTATGTATAGACCCAGGAATGAGAGAGATTAAGATTTCCTCTGTGTTGAAGTTTACTTTTTCTTATTATAAGTTCCAAAACAAAGTCCTATGCTTATTCTTCCAACCTATGTCCCTTACATGCTATCTTGCTTCGTATTATGCTGCCTGAACCTTAGGTAAAATCACTGAAGGCAATCACCACCAAGGCTGATGCTGCTATCACACCTGTATCTCATAGCCGTAGGATCTTCATAGTCTCAGGGAATGGGCATAGGCTTATTATGCAGCTGGCAGTAATACAGACTAAAGCTCAAACCTCTCCACCAGGCCATAGAGTGACAGGGCAGATCAAGGAACTTCATCTCTGAGCCCTATTAGGAAATTAACAGTGCTGCTCAAATTGGAGTGACATTAAACTGGGCTCTACTTCAGCCAAAAGGACCTACACAATGTCAGAGTGCCCCAAGTCTATTCCAATGAAGCCATGATGTAAGCCAGAACTCAGGCTGTCCCACTAGGATTTAGGATTCCTCCTGATGCTCTGACAAAGTCCTGCATTATCCTTTATGCTCTGCTCTTTTTGCTAGAATCTTGCTCTCTGCTCTCTGCCTGATGTTGGAGGGATTTTGGTACGGAAGCCCTTTGGTCACCTGCTCTCCACCTTCCAATGTCTCACTCCTTGGGAAAACAGCTTAGAATCATGGATTAGGGCCATTTTCTGACACCATGTTTCAGCATGGCAGGCCTGGTGTTGGGTTTTAAGCCTAAGGCCTTTATTTACGAGGATTAATTGATAATGTCCCTAAAGCTTTGGATATTTTAATGCCTGGTCCCCATTTAGTGGTACTGTTTGGGGAGGCCTAGGAGGTAGACTTGTTGGGGGAAATAGGTCACTGTGGGCGGGCTCTGAGATTTTAAAGCCACACTCCATTCTATTTGTTCTTTGCTTTCTAAATGCAGTTTAAGATGTGATTTGTCAGCTACCCTCATCAGCTGTCATGTCTGACTGCTGCCACGCTTCTCTGCCAAGATGGTAATGGACTATTATCTCTCTGGAACTGTAAGCTCCAAAGAAACCCTTCCTCCTATAAATTAATTTGCTTATGCTGTTTTACACAGTAATAGGCAAGTAACTAATACAATTTAGTTCCTCTTCTCCTCACAAATGAAGAACATTTTTCTTCAGGCAGTTTGATTCTGAGAATAGGTAATGTAGGCAACCCTTTATTTCCTGCTTCATTCATATATATATATATATATATATATATATATATATATATATATGTGTGTGTGTGTGTGTGTGTGTGTGTGTGTGTGTGTATATATGTATACACACACACATATATGCATATATTTGTCCATACATTTGTACCACCTATAATGAATGTTTGTAATTTAGTATGGTTTGGGCAACTGCTCTGACTGAAAGTGTATATCTCATCC
>CM052718.1:11092567-11120822 GCA_028551405.1 Uromys caudimaculatus
GGAGCTGATGTAGAGGTCATGGAGGGATGTCACTTACTGGCTTGCTTGCTTCTCCTGGCTTGCTCAGCCTGCTTTCTTATAGAGCCCAAGACTACCAGCCCACAGATGGTACCACCCACAAGGGCCCTCCCTAGAGCCCAAGACTACCAGCCCACAGATGGTACCACCCACAAGGGCCCTCCCCCCTTGATCACTAATCGAGAAAATGACTTACCACTGAATCTCATGGAGGCATTTTCTCAACTGAAACTCCTTTCTCTGTGATAACTCCAGCTTGTGTCAAGTTGACACACAACCAGCCAGTACAATATCTCACTAAAACACAGTCTTTTGCCTATTTCTTAATGAGATACCTTGGGTATGAATGACTGTTTAGATGGATGGCTCTGTGGGGATAGTGAGTGCTGAGCAATCTTTCTCAGTTACTATGGTCAATATAATCTCATCAACCTTTTATTATAAGGATCTAAGTTAGCATATAAGGGGTAGTCAAGCTGGATGCAATTTTCCATGAACAGTTTTCTGTGAGCAGAGATTTTGATTAAATTATCTGTTGTTGTTAATTCTAATCCTCAATATGAACCCATGGGTATATATGTCATTGTTTTAAGGAAAAAAAGTATAAGTCATTGAATTTACTGTCTGGTTCTCATTGTTAGGTCTCACCACCAATTTTCAATAAAAGATTCTTTATTGCTGACAATATGCTAGTTCCTCCTCGAGATGTCAGGAATATAGTTATTAAACCTAGATCCACGTTTTCCTTTAAAAAAAATTATAATTTAGAAAAATCATGGCGGGCAAATAGGCATTAAAGGTAAGTGTAATTAGAAGTGCGTACAGGTCACTGATAAGCGGATATTAGCCCAAAAGTTCAGAATGCCCAAGTTTCACTTAACAGTAACCGCTGGACTGAGAGTGAGGTTCCAGATGGAGGAGTTGGAGAAAGGTCTGAAGGAGCTGAGGGAATTTGCAGCCCCATGGAGGGAGCAAGAGCATCAATGGGCCTGAACCCCCCCCCCCCCGGTCGTCCTGGAGTTTGGATCACCAACCAAAGAATACACATCTATGGACCCATGGTTTGGACCACATATGTGGCAGAGGATGACTTCGATGGCCATCAGGGAGAGAGGAGAGGCCCTTGTGCCTGAGGGTGTTAGAGGCCCCAGTAAAGGGGAATGTCAAGGTGGGAATATGGGGATGGGTGGGCAGGTGAGTGGGAGGTGGAATTCCTCCATAGAAGCAGGGAGGGGGAGGGGATAGGAGGTTTCCAAAGAGGAAACCCAGAAAAGGGGAAACATTGGAAATGTAAATAAAGTATCAAAAAAAAAAAAAAAAAAAAAAGAAGTGCGTACAGGACTTTGAAGTGCACAGATGTGGATAACAAGGGGTTGATAATATTGACATGGCTGAAGGTGGGGAGAAAGGCATTAAAATAGACAGAAATAGTCCCAACGGTGCATTCCCAAATCATAATTTTAGATTTTTAGTTTTAATAATTTACTTGTCTCATGAATTTTGTGATTTCAGAACATTAAAACAGTGTGCTTCACATACAGAAAGCTGTATTTTTAAGGGAAGCAAGATACTATAGTGGAGGAGGCCTCCTTCTGTGTTTCATTCCAGCAACCAAAGACTAGCAAAGACAGAGTGGGCCAATGACTGTGTCTTCCCACAACCAATCTTCAGACTTCAACAGCACAGCCCTTTGAAGAATTCTAGAGAATGATGCATATACAATCCGGATTATGTTACCTTAGAGAAGACTCTACAGTTGAGATTTTTACAAGATGGCTTTATTCGGAATGCTCTTGGAACACAGGCTCACGCAAGAAGGGAGCAAGACTGAATGGGTGAAGAGATCCAGGCGCTGTGATTTCTCAGTGGAGGCAGCTGCCAGCACTGTAGGGAGGTCATGGACTCTGCTTGTGATGAGAGAAATGGCCCTTTTTACTGACACCCATCAATCACTGGGTGTTACCCTTTTCCCACAAAGGGAGAACCCAAAAATGAGGCAATCTCCAAGGGGCATAACAGCCCAAAATGCTCTTCTGGTGTATTCTCAACATGTATGAAATAAATACATTATCTGGGGAAGAATATATAGGAAGACATCGCAGCATTCTAATAAATATCATAGTTTAATGATGATTCAAGTTGTGATTGTTCTAGCTAGTTCCAAGGGCTTGCTTGCATTTATTAATTTGACTCATTGATTTCTCATCTACTAAACTGGACTGTGGGGGAAAGCTCCAAATTGCATAGTTTTACATAAGTACTAAATGTTGGACCTTCATTTAGAATCATTATGTATGGTTCCACAGGCAGCTTTGACCCTGTATTTTACCCAGTCAAGTGTTTGTGAAAGAATGTGTACAACTTCTGGGCCTAGCCCTCAAAGGAAAAAACAGCAATCACTCCCATTCCTCACTCTTGTTTACTGGATTAAGACTGAGATACTAGGGAATAGAGGGGATCCTTGTGGGCCATCAAGGTAGAAGAAGAAAGAGGCAAGTTGAAAATGATAGAACAAGGAAGGAAGGAAGAGGAGGAGGAGGAGGAAGAGGAGGAGGAGGAGGAAGAGGAGGAGGAGGAGGAGGAGGAGGAGGAGGAGGAGGAGGAGGGAGGAGGAGGAGGAGGAGGAAGAGGGGGAGGCAGCTAGATATATCCAATCCATCCACCCTTGTGCATGAGAGAGAAATGAAGTTTTATATCTGCTGAATTTATTTCATGTTTCCTATAGTTTACCATTAGCAATTTAGAGATAATGACCCATAACCTCTAAAAGACAGTGGTGTGAAGGTGCTTGGAATAAGGTAGACATCCCTCAGTGTGGATGTCTATGTTGATACAATGTATCCAAACCTAAATAGAATGAAAGGAGGAATAAGATGCAGTTACAAAAGCTGGAGTCCATAAAATGAAGCAGTTCACAAAGGCCTGATTATGGATTTGTAATGGTATGGGAATAGCTAGAAAAATGCACGGGGAAGCAAGAGTAGAAACGATATGAAACTCTTGAGGACTATTTGGAGGCCACAGTGTCCCAGGAGAGGGTGATGTAGCACAGGGGGAGTGCAGCTGGGCTAGGCACATGGAAAGGAAGGGAGAGCACATTGTCATTAAGTGGTGAGAGGAGAGGGAATGAAGCAGAGCTCTGGCCCAAGCACACTGAGAGCAGTGACTGGCTGGAGGCATTGTATGTTACTTGTAGAAGTCACCCAGTGTAAACAAACCCACGTCCTCACCAAGTTCTTGCACCACTGCACTTATTTTCCAGCCAACATCAATAACAGAATAACAACAACGCCTGATTGTGAGCCTCGCCTCTTGAATAAGACACACTCATACATATCCATTCTAATTATTTAATGATATTTTTCTATCCCTCGAAAATAAGAGTAACCAGAAAGGCGACACAGGCATTAACTGGCTGTAGACTCTTCACACTGGTTCAGACATGAGCAGGTGGTAGTGTGCCTGTATCTGTAAGAGATGGTGCTGCCATCAGAACAGTCAAGTTCGATGTCCCTGAACTCATAGTTTTCCTCACGGCAGCAAAAGCAGGAATTCTCCAATTGAAAGGTCTCATAATTGTACCTAAAAGAAAGGAATTCAGTGAGAAATGCTTCAGAATATTTGCAAACATCACATATCGTGACATAAATGCTTGCATTCTAATGACTTCCCTAAATGGCTTAATAGCTTTTACTGTGCTCTTTTTCTAGATCTTGTATCCCTTCCAACTACAAAAATTCTGATGTAATCAGTGACAACAGGCACTGGAGATGAAAATGAGATTAGAAGAAAGAGTTTTAACTGCATAATGGGAACATTATGGTGCAAAAATGTAAATAAGAGATTTTAAATCAATACCAAGTTATAATTATTCTCATTAAATTAATCTGTATGTGAAATTTTTATTAAAAAACCATATAATATGACTCTAAAATTCAACTTTAAAATGATTTGAGTAATGCAGTTCCTCGAGTAAATACCCTTTATTGTCACAGCAGGATAAGCATTTTTAGAAAATGACCTCAGAATAACTTATTGCCAAAGTGATTACTTTTAGTCCTTGGATGTTAGAGTTTTATATATTTTTCATGGTGTCCTAATCAGGCAGTTTGTGCATGGCAACCAAATTAATGCACGGTACACACTCAAAGGGAACTCACTTGACAGTCCTTTTGCACTCTCCTACACATCGCGCCATCTCAAGCCTCTTCCTACATCCATTGTACTTAACGGTCACATTCACAGGGGTAGTCCTGCAGTCACTCTTACCTAGAGCAAAGAGCAAACCAGACGAAGAACAGAGGTTTAACATTTTGACAACCATTAGGCGTCCTTTATCTTAACCAAAGGGCAAAGGTGTATCAGCTACTTCCCCATGCTATGAAGGGAGCTGCCTGTCTCAGCCTCCACTGTGAAGGGCACTCCAGTAATACTGGGATGGATATTGTTGATTGTTGCTATGATTACATGACAGGGGATGGGGGAAAGAAGTGATAAGTAGAATGAAGAGAGACGGGGTAGGGCAGTCAGAGCAGAGAGAGGAGGATGAGACACTGCTGACAGGCATTTCCTTATTGTGGATTATGTAACCTTGTGTTCTAATGCACAGATTTACAACACAGATTGCTGGTGTTAGGATAGAAAAGACGTCTTGTTTTTACATAGGAATAAAAAAAATTTCTCTTGTAAACATAACTGGTCATTAGTTTTTACAATCTACTGACAATAAATAATTGTAACACCCTTGAAAACATCAGCTGGCAGCTTACATTATGACCTAGATTTTATTTTAACACAACTGGTAAATCTTCTATTAATGATCTGCCATTCTGTCTTAAAGAAACATTCTCAACCACTTGGATATTTTCTACAGAAGTTAACTTACATTTATAGCAACATTTATTTGAATCATAGATTCTCTCTTCCTGTAGGAACAAAAGATTGAAATGCTTAATATTGAATGAAATATGACATTTCTTAATAAAGTAGCAACAAGAAGGGGGAATGGAACGAGAAAAGCATGCTGACATCAGCTCTAGAGCTAGGCAAGTGCAGAAGGAGTTGAACTTGGTAATAAACACGAGACTGAGTGTTTAAGACTGAGGCTTCACAAGGACAGGAAGAAAAAGGTAGAAGAATATGCAAATATGAGAGAAAACAAATCATGCTTCACTTTCTTCAAAGGAAAAATTTTGTAATACAGTACCAGACGCCATCAGCTTCTTCTACTCAAGATCTGCACTTAAACTGTGTTTCAAACTCAAACCTTCCTAACTCTTAAATTGAAAGCCAAGTAAACTATTGAATTAGAATTCTAAGATAATTATTTAAACTATGCTATAAATTACAGAAAGAAAAGTTGTAACTTAATATTAAACATTAATTTAAGAACAACATACATTGAATGTGTTGGCACAAGCTATAACCATTTGAGGAGACGGAACCTCATTTTTTTAAAAAAAAGTCCCAACTAGATTGGCCAGTAGGAAAGCTCATAGACATTTTTCTTGATTAATGATTAATATAGGAGGGCCCAACTCACTGTAGGCAGTGCCATCCCTGGGCTGGGGGTCCTGGGATGTTTAAGGAGGCAACCTGGGGAAGCCATGGGAAGAAAGCTATTAAGCAGCAACCTTCCATGGCCTCTGTATCAGCTCCTGCCTCCAGATTCCTGCCTTG
The DNA here is from genome assembly GCA_028551405.1 of Uromys caudimaculatus. Classification (NCBI taxonomy): domain Eukaryota; kingdom Metazoa; phylum Chordata; class Mammalia; order Rodentia; family Muridae; genus Uromys; species Uromys caudimaculatus. The sequence continues at coordinate 11,098,265 of CM052718.1, forward strand.
AGTTCCTCCTGTCCTGACTTCCCTAGTGATGGAGTGTGCCCTGAGAACGTAAGATGAATAAGCCCATTTCTCTCCACTCTGCTTCTGATGATGGTATTCACCCCCGTAACAGAAACTAAATTATGGAGGCCGAGAAATGATGGTTGTGGCACAAAGACATAAATAGTACAGATACATGTCCTTTTAGAGAACTTGAATTTTTATAGGAAGTAATGAATCTTCCATGAGCTTTTATTTTAAAAGATTTTTTTTTTTTAGTTTTGTTCATAAAATAGTGAAGGGGGATTTAGCTCAATAGGTCAGCGTGCTTATTGCATAGTAGTAGTAATAATAATAATTTTCATCATTATTATTTGTTATTTTCAAAGGGTTTAAATTTTTAATTAAAATCTAATTGCATCATCAAATACTTTTCATGCTTTCAGTTTCCTTTTATATTTATAACCTCTTATTCTTTAATATACATACATATATACATACATATACATATATATGTGTATATGTATGTGTGTAAATATATATATACATATCATATGTGTGTGTGTGTGTGTGTGTGTGTATTGTTCTTGCAGAGGACACAGATTTGTTTCCCAGAAACCACATGGTGGCTCCATAAATCACCATCCACATCCCTTTTCCAGAGGATTCACCATCTTCTTCTGACCTCTGAGGGAATAAAGCAAGCACAGGCTTCACACACATATATGCAGGCAAACACTAATACACAAAATTAAAATAAGTACAAAATAGCTATTTTTTTTTAAATAGCCTACTTTTAGAATATCATTAAACTAATTTTTAGAGAGTTGGAAAAGTAAAAGCCTTCCTTGTTTCACAAAAGCTGATACTTCTGGAATCACATGTCTCTTGATACATGGATTTGTATAAATATCCATGAATCTAACCACAAATTTCTATTTCTCAGTCCAAGACCAACTTTTCCCCAGAAGCAGGAGCGAGAGAGGAGTCTGACTTGAGCTTTAGAGGTGACCTCACATGTTAAGACCATGACTTACTTCTGCACACCATGTTTGCTTTGGGCAGTCCTGAACCACGGCCACCAAGCCTGTGGTGTTGCAGGTGTAGGAGAGACATGGGTTGCTAGGGTCATCAAAGGATGAACCAATCTGCAAGTTAAGTGGGGGGAGAAGAGAAGTTATTTGCCTTGAGATATAATTTGACTTACCAGTTAAAAAGTGTTAGAAAAAAGAATGAATGAATGAAATTTCTGATTTTAGTATTTGTAAAGCAGTACTTTCAGTAGCCAAGTAAACAGTTAAGGAAAGGTAGTTTGCATATCTTCAACTTCAGTGGATAAATCAAAATTCTCCATTGGAAACATAGAATATATCAAGATTCTCTGCATCAAGATTCTCACTCTTCAAAATAAAACTCATGATGGTTACTGGTACATGTCTAAGAAAATTCTTCAAGGAAAGATGTTTTATGGTAAGCAAGAAGTTCACCAATTCTTGTGCTCTATCCTTCAAGGAAAATATGATATCTAAGTGAGAAAAATAACACAGAAGCAGTTTTATTGAATTAAGATTCACGGGCCCACAAGATGTCTTACTATGTGCAAGCACTTGGTGCAAGATGGATGGATAACTGGAGTTGGATCCTAGCAATCCATGGAAGGAAGAGAGAATTGATGCTTAAAAGATACCCGTGGTCATCACACATGAGCCATGGTACATGCTCATATACTACTAATAGACAAAGATTTCAGTGAGGACTAATGGGGGCTGCAGAGATGGCTTGGGGGTTAAGAGTACTTGCTGCTCTTCCAGAGGACCAGGGTTGGGTTCCCAACACCCACATGGAGGCTCACCGTCTACATGCAGCTCAGTTCCAGGAAATCCAGTTCCCTCTTTTGCCCTTTGAGGGCATCAGGAACTCACATGGTACTCACACATAGATACAGACTAAATATTCATACACGTAAATAAAAATAAATAAATCTTTAAAGTAGAGCTGATGTCAATACTCCCAAGATGGCTTACTTCTATGTTTGTCAAAGCTCTTTGGACTGTTCTGTAATTAATTTCTTCCCAACTTTCAAAGTGCAGTCTGAGAAATAGGGTTTAATTTAGACCAGTGGCTTTAACTTTTCTAATGCTGCAACCCTTTAATACAGTCCTAATGTTTTAGTAACTCCCAAATATAAAATTATTTTCATTGATACTTCATAACTGTAATTTTGCTACTGTCATGAATCACAGTGTAAATATCTGATTGCAGAATATCTAATATGCAACCCTTATGAAAGGGTTATTTTATCCCCAGAGAGGTTGCAACTCACAGGTTGAGAAGCTCTGACTTAGGACCTTAGGCTATAAGATAAAGTCCTCAATAAACTGAAATTTTACTATTTCACCTCTATCGCATGCAAATTATTGGGATTTCCCATTTTGGCTTTACCCTTTGTGTTTGGTGATTTCCAAAGTCACACCAATCTTGGACTTGGAATGTTGCAGAGATCAGAAGAAATTTGAGTTGAGGCAGTTGATTTGTGCAAGTAAAATTGCCTCATGCATCCCCCTGTGTGCTTCTGAGCATGCCCCAGCTATTTTAGTGTGAGTTTTAAGTATGTAGCAACACCAGCTAAGAGTGTTCATATCAGTTTGGAAATCATCTGACATCCTGGAAAGTTAAGCCCTGCTGTAAATGTGAGCTCAGTGGTCCAGATGCAGCCCAATATAGGCTAAGCCCCTTAGTGGGTGGAGCCCTTGAGATTTCTTGTTTGATTTCTGGCAGCTTGGCCATCTGATCTTTCTAGTTGTAATTACACTTGAACTCTGTTCATTGATTTGAACGTTGCACAGTATGTCTTCTCCATCTGGCAGGACCTGGGGAAATTCTGCTCAGAGATCGACTGCTGGCTGGTTTAATGATCTAGCGCACCATCTCCTTTGGAAGGAGCATTGGCAAGTTGCTTTTTATGTGAGGCGTTTCATGTAAATCGTGTGGACAAAGAAAAATTTATATTTGGACTTTAACAAAATGTTTTTAAAACCATCTTTTAAACATTGTACACTGAAAAAAACCCTGCTGTGGCTTAGCATTGCATGTATTCCTCTGATTACATAAATAAAATAGAGATGAAAAGCCTTACCTCATAATCAGTATTGTTAAATAAACATGTTCTTGGTTCTGAAAAACAAATATAATATGCTTCTTTATTATTTATGAAGGAGTAATTGCAGATGAGATCATACTTGTGAACCAATTATGCTTTTCTTAGAATAGCACCTTTTAACCTATTGATGCTACTATTATCTCTTAATTCAGGTTTATCTTTATTACAATTATAAGTTTTAAAAAGTACCAATTCTGTTTTCTCTGTCAGAACCTAATGTCATGTGTGACATATTAGCTCAAAAATACCCCTTGAATGTCTAACTGGGCAAACAATGTATGGATTTAGTTGACCTGATGTGTTACAGACACATACCACAGTGGCTGATCTCACAGCAGGAATCATTTGATTTGAACCTCACTAGCTTCTCTCCAGCTTTGCATGTGGGTGGAGAAGGACACTCTTTAGGTTTGCAATCTATAGCTTGTTCTTCGGTACAGGTACATTGATGGCAATTTGATATCCATATGTCTCCAGGCTGCAGATACAAACCATGTTTAGACTTTTTTCACAAAGAACCAGGAAAAAAGTTTAGATTAAGATAGACCAGAACTGTATGCTTACAGATTTCTCTTCTCCCAGTGGACCTTGACATGCTGTTAACATAAAGTGATAAATGCTAATTAAAGTTTGCAAATTACAACCATTTGCTATTTATAGATAACCAGCAGGGGGCCCCTATTGTGATTGACACTGGATTTCAAAGGCATGCTTATGGAGATATTGGGTCCAAAATTGAATAAATCACACCTATCTGCTTCTAGCAAAATTCTTTGTTTAAGTGTGTGTGTGTGTGTGTGTGTGTGTGTGTGTGTGTACACTATCCAGCTCACTGTCATATAAACTGCCTCCTATCTCTGCAATTCAATAAGTACTAAGATATTATCATTGGCAAATCCACAGATACAAATTTCCTTAATCAATCATTTGAATTCCCTGTCATAGGTGACATTGACTTTCACATGAGAAAAATATTATTTTTTTCTTTAAATTTAACTTTTAGAAAGCTCTGTCCACACTAAAAGCTCTTCTTACCCCTTTCACCTTGTTTCTAGTCTTTCGATGGGACTTTTCCTCCGTGATGTCCAACACTGAGTGGAAGGCTCTCAGACTTCTAAGGCATCTGAGAGCATCAATATTCATGAGCAAGGACATTGCTCTATCTCTAGGAATACAACTCTGCCAGAACCTCCAGTGCAAATGGACAAACAGACTGTGTCATCTTGCCTTGGGCACAGACTGCTCTTCTAGATTAAATTGCTCTTAGGAGCCTTGATCATTAATTTTAGTTTGTCGTCCAAGGTACCTGCAAGCCCAGTTCTCTCTCTCTCACTTTACATCTTTCCTTTCTCTAGCCTTGGCTAATCCACCTTCTCCTCATCCATCCAGCATCTCAACTGCTGAGATTCCTTTCTGGTCCAATCAGTTCTTTACACCACAGCTATAGCGATTTCCCTAATGCCTAATTATCTAATTGTTTTTATTTTAAATGCTAGTCATCTTTTAAAATAAATACTTTATTCTGGTTCTCAAGTCTCCCATATTAAAGCTACTTCCCACTCAGCTCAGTCCTCCAATTTATGAGTTCTGTAAGAGTCTACTTATTATCATAAAATTCCATTTCTAAAACTTACATCTTTCATAGAATGTGTGTTTACTTCTTATTGTGAACTTTATTGACTGCTGTATATGAAAACTGTATTTTAAATTTTTTTCCTTTCCCACTAAATAAAGTGAAAACTATTTCTCTATTGATTGCTCACTGCAAAATACATTATATTAGCTTAAGAGTAGTGGAAACTCAATAAAGTTCTCAGAAGTTATTAAGCTTGGGCACACCTGCAATTTTCGCCTGGAACAATATCCCAAAAGTTGTATTATATAGTTTGTTAAATGATCACCATTAAGAGAGCAGTACCATTAACTACCTTTGATCAAAATAGGTAATTTCATGAAAGAGCTGGCAGGAGAACTGGCATGTATTGTTTGGCTGCATTTGTTTGTGGACAAGAAAGTAACTACTATACATTGTTTGATGAATAGAAGCCAGTTTCAGGCACTTAGCTTATTCTGAAACATTCTGTGACCTGCCATGTACTCGAGTGACTTCAGATACCTAATGTACAAGAAGATCAATCACTACAGAACTACTCTGGAGTGGGGTGCACTCACCTGGGGCTGGTGGGAGCGTGCTTGGACACACTGTGAAAACAGAAAACTCGTTAGCCTCTGAAGTTTTTGGAATGGTGTCATGGTGTTGGGGAAGATATATTTACCTGATTGATTACTTTAATGCTGAAACAATCATCTATACAGTCAGGCTCGAATAGACCATCTGTCTTCCCACTCTGGACTGTTTGTGGCATTTGACATCTGACTATTATAAGGTGTTTTGTTTAGAACTCAAAATTTAATATAGAAAATAAAAAATAAAGTTCCATTGAACTTTTTCTTGGAAAAGATTTCTGATGAGTGAGGCCCATGAATAAAGAGAAGGGATGGCTTCACTGCGTGGAGACAGAATTTTAGTAACATAGTATTGATCTTAAGAACATTTAATGCATTAATTCTGTTCCATCCCTCACAAATGCTTCAAGCAGGAGACATGCACGTAGCCATTGAGTTTCTCTACTTCACAGATATGGGATGGAGAATCAAAATTCTAATTTCAAATTCTAATTCGAAATTGCTGAAGGGCAAATTTTTACTGTTATCCTACCCTGCCAAAAGAAAAAAAAAAAAAACTGGCCTAGGATGGGCGTACTTAAAATAAACTTAAAATTTCTACATGTTTACTTAAGGCAAGTCCAACAACTGTTACCAAAAATTGATAATAAAATTGTAAAATATGTGAAAATTTGGAGGTTTAAATGCCTCTAATTCTTTGTCTTTGTTAAGGCAATGATAGATTTCATAGGATTCATTTGATTCCACTGGATCTCTCCATATTACCTGGCTGGGATATGTTGGGGCTGGTTGTGACTCCAGGTGCTACCGAGGTGGAATCTGCAAAGAACAGGGAATATAGATGTTTCCAGGATCAGTACCCTCCATAACCTCCTATTCGAGAATCTCAGACTGCCCGGCATGGTGGCACAGCCAGAAATCCTGGAGCTTGGAGGGCTGAGATAGGATGAAGGTCTGAGACCACAGTGAGACCCTATTTCAAAACACCATAGAGCTCTCAGGCTGCATGCTATGTCTTAAGGTGGAAGCCTTTGTGCTCAAAGGGCTTCCAAGCTGTGGTATAAAAGGAAGTTTCCCATTCTTCCTGGCCCCCATTCTGGCCTGCTTCTTTCCCAGAAAACCTCAATTCAGCTCCTCAGAAATAAAGCCACAGAGAGCTTTGAAGGGCGATGCAGCCAAAATTCACTTGTTCGTGCTCTGGTTCCAGACTGGAAAACCATAGCAATGCTTACCCACTCCTAAGAACAGAATGGATTTGAACAAATTCACATTTCTTATCTTTGACAAGGGACCCTTCTTATCCAAAAGGAAATAAACTCTGTTTTCTTACAAACCCTCATTCTTTTGCTATGGCTTAATGCCTCCTGATTGTTCTAGGCTCCCCTGTTTTTCCTCTTGTGCTTTGGTTGACTAATTGCTTCTGTGGAGGACTCCTGAGGGATTCATTTAAAACATTTTAATTCCTTGAGAACTTAGTCATGAGAAAAAAACAACAACATGATAGTAGGTGAATTGAACATCTCTATTCACCAGACCTGGAATTCTCTAGGTCTCTGGAAACTGCAGCTGAACCTGAAGTAACACCTAGACAGCAAGACAGATAAGACACTGAGAGCAACCTATCTTTCTTAACTCCCTAAAATTGTGTCTAAAAGAGAAGGCAACAGTCTTAAGGAAAAGGTTCACTTGAGATTTTATCTGATAAAGTGAAAGTACCACAGCAGAAAAGACCATTGCAGTTTTTCAAAAGAAGCACAAAATCCTATTTCTGTCCATTTTTCTCTCATCTGCCATCGACCACAGAGACTGGCTGCTCTGATGTGCAATCTACTACAGAGAGTGGCTGCTCTCATCCACCATCTACTACAGACCCTGGAGAGCCACCAATTACCCTAAAGGCTGAAAACAGGAGTTACTCACTAGTTGCTCTTCTAACTCCAGTGTATTCTCCAACTTCTGCAAAAAGTTGTAGCCTCTGAACAGAGCTGGGATGGAACTGGGGATGTGAACCTTTGGAAAGTGTGCAGCCCTGTGACTTTACACACGTTCCATGGGAAAGCACCAGTCTCTGCAGTTCAGAGACTAATTTCCTCAATTGTATTCATGACTCATGAGTGCAGGAACTTCCAGGGGTTACGGTTGTACCAGGAGTCACTCCTGTGGTGACCGAAATCACAGAAAGATGGGTCTAATTTATGAATCCATCAAGCCTAAAATTAGATTTTTAGTTTTGGATAAATGTATGGGTTCTTGAGTCAATTTTCTTACTTCTACTGATACATTATTCACAATCCCTGTGACACCATTTAGTGTAAATAATAAAGGGCAGCTCACATGGAGTAATGTGTGATCATCCAGGCAATTTGTACTCAAAGATAGAGCTGGGGAAAACTCCCCCAAGTACATTATGTCAGGCAATGTAAGATGAAGGGAAAAGTCCTTGGCTGCTGGGTTCCATCTAGCTGAACTCCAGCATCTGAACTTCTGCCACTTTGCAAACAAGTTGTTGCCTCCAAGTGGACGGAGTAGAGCAAAGACATTCAGAACCACGACTAGTAAAAGTTTGCTGTGCGTTTGTGGTATCCCATTACTAAATTCCTCCTGTTAAGTCATTGGTTTCCCTATGTTGGGATCACCAGATGCAGAATTCGATCATGCAAGAGAACCACAGTGTCTGACATAAAGTGGGAAGGAGTCATGATCAAAGCAAAGCTCCATTATCCTCTAAAAGTAGTGGTTCTCAAACTTCTTAATGCCACAACACTCTAGTACAGTTCTTCATGTTATGGTGACCCCCCCCATCAAATCATTTCATTGCTACCACTGTCCAAAGAGAATAGCCAACAGAGGTACATCATCTGGTTTCTGCTCGAGGAATCTACTAATACCGTGGAAGAGCAGCAAGTACTCTTAACCCCCAGCCACCTCTGCCATTCATCTTGGCCTTCTGTTTACATCAGCTGGAGGAAATACAAGCTCAGCGAGTTCTGTTTCAGCTTGTAGGCCTTCACCCCTTTGGGTGATCCATGGGGATCACGTATCAGTAACCTACTGGTGTACCATTTCAATAGTGTGGCTGTATGACAAGTCATCGTGCATAGCCTGGTTGTGGTGGCAGTGCATTGAGAGCCATCACTTTGCTTTCTATAATAAAAGAGATAGCTTGTGTTGCTTTTGTCTACATGTTCACATGTACACAGCCTGTTCTGTGTAAAATCCGTTCTTAAAGGGAATTAACACACCATTATTACTATTTGGGAATGGACAAGAAGAGGGACGGTAGAACCAAAGACACTAAAGTCTAACATGAAGTCTATATATGAAAGACTTCAATCTGATACAGACATTCTCTTGCCATGCTCCCTTGTTATAGTTAAGAAAATGCCATTTTTCTTCACATGTGCATTTATGATCTCATGTTGTCTTACCTGTTACTACAGGCTGTTTTGATGGCAGTAAGAAAAAAAAAACATAAAATATTTTTAACTATACTAACTTAATCCCTAAAATTTTATTTAAATATTAGACCATGAGTATTGGAAGACTGTCACATTCTTTAAGATTCTTTCTCTCCCCCTCCCCTGGTGTGTGTATGTGTGTGTGTGTGTGTGTGTGTGTGTGTGTGTGTGTGTGTGTGTGTGTGTTTATAACTTGTGATTCAGGTGATTTAATCCAGGTGTGTTCATGTGTAGGGGTGTGCTTGTGGGGGTACGCCTGTGCATGTGCATGCATACGTGTGTGTGTGTATGTGTGTGCGTGTACATTTTATTGCATGCATATATGTGTGCTCTCTCTCTCCATATACATATGGGGGATATGCACATGCAAGTATGGTCTGGTTGTCTGCAGAGGCAAGACACAGATGTCAGATACCCTGCGACTTGAGTTGCAGTCAGCTGTGAACTACCATGTGAGTACTAGAAATTGAGTCCTGGTCCACTGCAGGAGCAGCAAATGATCTTAAGTGCCGAGCCATCTCTCTAGCCTCTTTTGTTGCTGACACCACTGGTGCCGTTGGTGATGGTGTGTGTATATGTGTGTTTATGTATGTTTGAATGTGTATAAGTGTGTGTGTGCTGGGGTGGGGTATGTGTCATGGTTCACATGTGGAATTCAGAGGACAGAAAACTTTGTCAGTTCTAATCTTTCAGCTTTACACAGGTTCTGGGAACCAAACTCAGTCTACATGTTTATGTGGCAAGCACCTTCACTAGCTGAGCCATCTTCTGGCTCATAAATGAAAATATTCTCAAATACTATGACCCTGGGTACCTCTCTACTCTGGACATTTAACGCAACCTTGAAAAGGGACTTTAGTAGCATTGAAAAAACTAAATTGCTACATAGGCATTTGTGAACTTGATGTCAAGTTCAGTCGGAATGATATAAAAAGGCTACAAAATGGTTAATTAATAATACAGCAGCATTATATTTTTGCTGACTAAAACTCTCTGATGCTACAGAATAGACAGAATTGTTTTTCTTGTTAAAATTTTAAGCCCCTTTTCATTACTTATGTCTTCAGTTTTCATTAGAAATGGGTGACAAGCTGCTCCTTCAGAAGCAAGCTTTCGTGATGGATTATTAAAGATCATGATGCATCATTCTTTAAAGACAAAGGCATCACACTGAAAAGCAGAGACTTTGGAGTCAGCAGAGGCAGGTAGAAATAGCAGTTCCACCGCATGACTTGATATGACCAAAGTGACACCTAGTTAATGTGTTTGGCTAAGTTTTTCATGAGCAAAATGTGAAAATAGTAAACTTTCTCATAAACAAGTGAGATGATGTCTTTAAGCAAATAAAGACATTCCTAATTGCCAAGTATAAAAATGGGTTTAAAATGCATTGGATTGGACAACCCCATTCAGAGTGGTCCCTCTGGATGCAAACCTTGTGCTAAGGACATGTAGGACCTGAAGTCAATCACAGAGCCAGGAGCAGTGATCTGGTTTTGAGGGAACATCATTCTATCTGGGTGAGTGTCACTCATGTGCTCAGACCTTGTGTGATGGCCCTGCTTCCACCTGCCACTCAAGAGATCCCAACAGATGTCCTGCAGACTCTAAGAAACCACATATGATGCCAGACCAGACTACAATAACAAAACTTTCAATCACCATAAAGTGAGAAAGCAAGGCATTCCATGATAAAGTCAAACTAAACAATATATATATACCAATCCAGTCCTATAGATGTCCTTCCATGATTCTTTAGTTTTTGGAGCAAGCACTCTCATTTGACCCATAGAATGTGAATAGTTCCCAATACAGTTAAAATTTCACAGGACAGAAGCAAGATTCAGACAAGTTAATATGTACAAGATATCTGTGCATTTATACTTCATGTACTTTTCAGTTACCATTTTTGTTACTTTTTGTGTGTGGATTCAGTGATTCACAATGCTCTTTTCAAATGTTAACTGTTTTTATGTTTTTATTCTGTCAATTAAGTTCTAGTCAATGTATCTAGTAAAAATCAAGATAAGTGAACAATAGTCTACCAATTACTTTTTTAAAAGAAAGTTTCTATCTCCTAAAAACCACATTCCAATTAATTCATCTATATTTTAATCTATATTCTTCAATGCTAGAAACATGTAAGAACTGCTTAGTAAGAGGTCATGATTCCTCTTGCATGGTTTATATATGTCTCATTGAAAGGGCCCTTATTTCTCCAGTAAAAATTAGAATAGCAAGTTCTCAATAAACATATTATTTTCAAAATTGGGTTGGTTGTTTGGGTAATTTCTAATTGGATTATTTGCAAAGTTCTTGCTATATCAAATTTTTATCTAAGCTCTCCAATTTCCACCAGTTAATCTTTTAAACAGTAATAGATTTTTAAATATAAACAATACTTCAATTGCGGCTTTACCCAAAGCTGAAGTAGTTGCCAGCTCTGCTGTCCCAGTTAAATCAAGTTGGAAAACAAAGAGGTTCTGCCTATAAACTGCTGCTATATTACAAATGCTATACAAGAAAAATCCACAGTGAAACTAGAATATTCATTTCATAAGTTTTAAATTTACCTCAATAATTCTCTTATAGTGGGTCCTTTAAAATACTCTCCGATTTGTTATAAATACCTGAGCTCTTTCTTTGTGTTGGCCATTGTTGGGAAATCTTGATACACTGTGCCCACCTACTGGGGGTCCCCAAACTGGTGGCCTCAGTGCCAGAAGCTCTGCCTCCATTGTTTTTTTACCCCTTAGTAGACTTCCATAGAATTGCCTGTCCTCCCTGAACAACACTCAAACAATGCTGGGATTATATCAACTTCTAAGATTTCTGGGAAATTAAGGCAAATACTAGCTATTCTTTTATGTTCCCTTCTATTCCAACGCCTTTGCTTGTGATTATTTGACCCTTAACTGAATTCCAATGCAAACTCACTACCTGGCATGCTGGTGGTTCTTCCTGCTGTTACATTTGATTTGGCTGAGATTCCAGTTGTCCCTGCTAAAAAAAAAAAAGAGAAAGAGAGAGGGAAGACAAAAGTAATATAATTGGTGTACTCATGACGTTTCCATGGCCACCTTTGCCACGTACAGCACATTTCTTTTTGTTTAAAGAGAAGTACAACAGCTGTTCCTAACTTCACCCAACCACCGTGTCCTCATCCAACTTCTCACCGTATTCTCTGCTCCAGAAAGATATGTGATAATAATTTTTAATTATCAACAATTAGCCTTAATCCTTCATATATCTTAGAGTCAACAGCTTAGCCTATTAAAATGCAAATCACCCATTTCCTAGTAGAAACTCCAAGGCTATGTGAAATACAGAAAACACGGGTTTATGCTGCAAATAGACTCTTGGGTTCCTTTTCAGCTTGCAGGACAATGGTGGGGAGGATAAAAGAGTAGGTTGTCATGGCAAGCAACTTAATGGAACAGTAAGAGAATTCACAGAGCTCCTGGCCTCCTTCCCCTATCATGGCTCCTATAAGCACATCTGCACACATGAGGTTATAACGCCAAACCTTGAACAACAAACACACATACGTACACCCTCCTCTCCTTTTAAAGTAAAGCTATAGATTCCGTTCATGCTTTGCTTCTGTCTATTCAATGATCAGATCTGGAAACAGATCTTTACATTTCCCCTCCCTCCTTTTTTTTTTTTTTTTTCGGTTTTTCGAGACAGGGTTTCTCTGTGTAGCCCTGGCTGTCCTGGAACTCACTCTGTAGACCAGGCTGGCCGCGAACTCAGAAATCCGCCTGCCTCTGCCTCCCGAGTGCTGGGATTAAAGGCGTGCGCCACCACTGCCCGGCTCCCCTCCCTCCTTTGTAACAGATTTCACCCTTCCTGTCCTCTTTATCTGAAGACAAGCTTTGTGGGTCTGCTTCTGTTAAAGAAACATGAAAATATACATTGTCTGGGGACCAAGGCAGGGAGGGGGAGGGAAGGAGGGGGGTGAGAGACGGAGGAAAGAGGAGGATGAGCAGCGTCTGTACGGGCCATCGGGTACCACATCATGGAACAGAAATGCATGGCTTCTGGGCCAAAGGGTAAATGACGGCAGTTCTGTTCTGTGTGTCTGGCAGGCCTCTGTGGGGTGTCTCATGGTGAGTGCCCACCTGCCGGGCACAAAACATCACCTGTTTCTGTCCTAACCTGTCAACAGTGCTGCTATCAAACTTTTGGACTTCTGCCAATCCAAGAAGCGAGAAATGACATTTCAGTCTAGTTTGAATTTGCACATCGGAGGTACACTTCTAATTCTGACCTATTCCAGCTTACTATTAACTCTAAACGTGTTGAATGGAAGACTGGTGTTGCCTGCCATTTGTCTTCCTGCCTGCAGTCGGGGAGCGTGCCTGGTGATTCTGCACTGCGATGCTGCCTTTGTGACGACTGAGGAATCTGCATGGTTTGAAGGAAAACTTCATTCATACCTCCTACGGTCGGTGCTCCGTGTGAGACAATGTTAAATAAATACCTTTCTTGCCTCTCTGGGGATAACAGTTGTTTCTATTTCTCTTAGATCAATTACTAGTATGAATTTTATCAGTGAGGTTCCTAATCGTCAGGTTGCCTTTACTTAATTAATAGAAATCACCGAGCATTTTTTTTTTTCCTGAAGGCTCATTTTTCATCTTTAGCAAACTTACCTTTCTTTTATTTTGTTAATGTACTCTTAATAATTCATTTGGCCACTTACTTCCTGCTGCCTAGTAACATTTATCTAGCCCTCCTCTTTTTTATTTCTACCTGTTATAGATCAACATATGTTTCTTTTACTTTTAGTATTATATCATTTCTTCATCCTCTTTCCTCCCTTCAGTCATTCCCATATAGCTCTCCTTGCCGTCTTTCAAATCAATGGCATCTCTTTTCCATTAATTGTTGTTACACGTATTTCTAAGCATTGGCCCAGATGTGCGTCATTTACACACCACTCTCCTTCCCTACTTTTCGAGTTTCAGAGCCTCGGTTCAAAAAGTCTGTGCCTCTTTGTTGCTCACGTGCATATTCTACTGAAATTACAAGTGGCTCCTGCATACCTGACCCCTCAAGTTATTCTGTGGTTTTAGTGGCTTCCTACAGAACAGATGTTCAAGCTATAGTCAAGCGGATAGAAGCCCTTGCTGTGCAGTTCCATCCACTTGGTATGTTATAGATGCTGCTTTGCTGTTGGCAGATCTAAGGAGAACCTGGTATTCCTTCTTGCTTCCTCCAACCCATTCCTGTCCCTTTCATCTCTCTCCCCTTCTTACACTCTCCCTCCCTTCCTCCATCTCTCCTTCCCTTCCTTGGTCCCCAGATAATTTATTTTTTTCCATGTTCCAAATGAAATATTTTCTAACTTACAGAAATGACTATCATCGTGACTTCTTCCAACTGTAAGGTGAGTTCTTTCCCTGTATTCATTTGAGTTTTGTTTTTAAAGAATGTTTTCTTCTAACTTACACAAATCGGTAGGTCTTGTTCACTGATATTTTTCTTATACAGATTTGCATAAAATATATGTGGACCGTGTTGATCCGTTTCCCATGATAACTGCAACCTTCATAATCCGTTTCGTCTTTGTAGTGTCTGAGAAGAACCTATTGGCTTATTTTTGTAACCAGAAGTCTCAGAGAAGAGAACTATATTGAGTTGGAGGCCACTGTGGGATACTCAGCCAATCCTAGGCTGTCACACTTATGTGAGTATGAGACACTGAAAAAATTAAATTAAATGTTATCTGTAATGTTTTGGGTGGAAGGAATCTTCTTACTCAATCCCACCCTTTACACCAAATCATTTTTCTGTAATTTTACCTTTTTTAAAAAATTCCTTGTTAGGCAACCTGCTATTGCTCTCATGCTTGAGATATATTTAAATTCTCTTTGATTTGCTTCCTTGCTTTTCACAAATTGCTATTTTTTTTTGTTTCTGCTATTCATATATTTTTCTATAAGTTTCCAAATTTATATGTTAAATCTCTTTATATGCCCATTTACTTAAAATATCTACTAAGGTTTCATTTTTGTATTTAGTTTCAAGACTATAATTTTTTAGAACTTGTTTGCTATTGCTGAAATTTTTACTTTATGCATGGGAATAGTGATACAAAATTATGCACAGACATCGGGGTTTTCTTTTCCATTATTCTGGACTGGGTTTTGGAGTGGTATAGCAGCGGGAGATCTACATAGTGGCAGATGAGCTTCTGGTATGCCCCGTGTTCCTCAGACCAAGGGCTCCCTCTTTTATGCTCTTCTGCAAAAGGGATCTTTGACTAGCGGGCCCTTTCCTTTGTCTGACATCTGATTGCTAACTGCTATCTTCCATTAACATAACCTTGTCTTCGCATGCTTTATTATTTCCTTTGATACACAGGGATTCCTCTACATATTAAAACTGCTCCCTCTGTTCTGGATAAGGTCGGTGTTTTTCCTAGTTGCTCAGTTATCTTTCTATGCATGTTCTAACCCTCATTCTTTCAGTTTCATAGATGTTTGCACCTGCTGGTCTCTGATATTCTCCAGTAATTTTCTTCCAAGAAGGACCTGTTTCCTTCTGGCCCTTAGTTTTACCTGATGGAGATATATGTTCCGCCATTGACGGGATCTTCCCATATGTCCCTCTGTGGATGTTCTTGCTGACATCTCACCTCTACTGTGAGAGATCTCCATCCTGTTTCCTGGAAGATTCCAGTTTATGGAATCTTCACTGCTTTTCTCCATGTATAGATTATTTTTCCCTCTTTGTGGTTGATAGAAATACCTGTATATTCTAGTTTAAGTATCTACCAATGACTCATCTTTGTTAAAACAAAACTCCCATAGTGCCTTGAGCCTTTGTGTTGCTGCTCTATGAGCACAGGTGCACATTCAGAATCAAGATGATCTTGTCACTAAATTACTCTGTGCTTTTGATAAAGGTGTTTCCGGTATAAGGAAATATTCAGTCAGCTAATTGAATATATTGAAACGGACACACAATATTCAAGATATGAGATAAGAAAAGTTCTCCATAGATTCATTAATGAACACCAAACTCACATGCATTTTTCCAAAGATGAATTTAGTGGGACCTGTTTTTAACAATAATTCTGTTGTGGTCTCTCACTTGAGAGCTTTTATTGGTTATACTGGAATCGTGATTGCAGTGAATCGTATCTACTTGGCTGTGCAGTCCTTTAGTAGCCTGGAGTGCATCTCACCTTGTTTTAAGATTTATCTAACAGGCTCATTTTTATTCTTTTCTACTTTTGCTGAAAGAGATTCTGAGTTTAGAAAGTACTTTCAATGATGCTTTCCCTGCAGCTAAAACGTATACATCCTTGAGTTCTCTGAAGTTGAACATAACCCTAGAACAACATTGGCATTTTCTTTTCTTTTCTTTTACTTTTTTCTTTTTCTTTTTTGGTTTTTTCAAGACAGGGTTTTTTTGTGTAGCCCTGGCTGTCCTGGAACTAACTCTGTAGACCAGGCTGGCCTCGAACTCAGAAATCCACCTGCCTCTGCCTCCCAAGTGCTGGGATTAAAGGCGTGCGCCACCACTGCCCGGTGACTGGCATTTTCTTATGTTCTGAGATGTTAACTAAGGTATGCAGATCAGCCTTGCCATACACTGGCAATACAGTCTCCTCAAAATAGAATAAATGTATTCTTTTTAAAATCCAATTTATTGTAGCTCTTGTAAAAGTGAGTTCTGGGCAGATACCCAAGGGACTGTATATCTTACTACAGAGACATCTCTGTGTCCATGTAACATTGCTGTCTTGACAATAGCAAAGGGATGGAGTCAACCTAGAAGGGAGAAGAGTTGGTAATAAAGCTATGGTAAATTTTAAAATAGTATTTTCTTCAGGTAAATGAGATTGCGGAGTGTACCAGGACATGGGTAGAAAGAATGGGAGTATGCAAGTAGTTCCAGAACCAGCAGAGAAAATTACAAGCCACCAAGGAATGGTGAATCCTGTCTAAACAAGACCACACCATCACTTCAGTTGTTGCATGGAGCATACACACAATTTAGAATCGTTGCTTTGGGCTCCAGATGCTTCCCCAGCTGATGGTGGAGTAGACCCTTTCAAAGTGAACAGCAAGGAGGTTTGATTCATAGATACAGATCAGGCTGCTAATGCTTTCAATTATCTTCTTATAGCGAGCTCTGTGTCATAGCTCGGCAGTAGCGTCAATACCAAATATGGGGCTCTCCTGAGAAGAATCTCTTCAGACCACTATTTTCATTTTATTTGTTAAAAATGCATCTCTCCAATTTCAAATAGTTTAACGACTTGGTGTCCAGGTACTTGTATTAATACATCTGTCTCAGGGGCAGTTCTTTGCATAAATAATGCATGGAGAAGCCGCTCTCTATTTTCCTACAGCCTCAGTCTCTCAACAACATGACTCCACCTTACCTACTTTGACTTTAGGTGAGGTTGGCTCGCCGCTTATGGTTCTAGTTGTTCTAGTAGATTGGTAAATGGTATTGTATATTCTAGCTCCCCTATAGAAAAGGCACACTATCCAGATATGTTATTTACAAGGTTTAAGCCTAGATTAGGCAGGTTTTGGAGCTATTCTAGCCTACATCCCAGCCATACGACCCTCATTATTTGATGCTTCTCCTCTCCACATGCTATGGTCCATCTTCTCTCATGGCAGTTTTGTCCTTCCTTGATCTCCTTTCTCTACCCCATCTCTACCTGCAACCCCCTGCCTGGTAACTGAAAACCCACCTAACTCTATCTACTGTCCAATCACGCACTTTAGCCTTTTATTGACCAATTAGCTTTGGGAGCAAGGTTACCTAGCATCACTTGGTGTACATGAGGGTATCCTTGCTTCTGAGGATCTCTGGGGCAACCAGATTGTGGGACCAGTGTTTAGCATTTGATACATAGCAGTACAAGATCAAACTACTACAGTAGACAATCCTGTTATTCCTTTCAAAACATACACTATCGTGGCAGTGACAAAGTAGTACAGTACACTGTTAATCAGAGATGGGATGTCTTAATTCGTTTATGGATACTTCCTATTGTTGACTCAATATTTCTAAATTTGGTATTATAAGGGGGAACCCTTGCTGGACTTACTTGATTCTACATGGAAATGAGAGTGTCTACATCCTTTTGATTCATCTATTTGAATCTAGTACTCAGATGCTTATTGAAACCAACTGGGTGCTTCAGATGCATTTATTATATCTTGGGCATTCATACAAGAAGTTCTGAGCATTTAAGGACATAGAAGGGGTTTGATTTACCTTATAAGCTGTTAGAAGAATTAAAGAATTTTAAGTACTATAACAACATGATGGCAGTTAAGCCTGGGAAGTTTATTTGCATTGGCTTGAAAGATAAGTGTGAGTTGAAAGTGCATTTATTTAGGTAAGGAGTGACAGCAGTTGGCTCTCTATTTGGTGGAGATCAGCTGCATAAAGACCTTCTAATAAACTCTCTAGGGGACTCTGCTCAACAACACCCTATTCTAAGTAAATGAGCTCATTTGCATTTCTCACAAATTCCCAACGATGCTCTGGATGGTCCAGGAACCACACCTTAAGCACTTTTGTATTACTAGAAGGTGAGCCAGGCAGGCTGGAGAGATTGGGTGGACAATGACTGCACAGGCAAGACCAATAGGGTACAAAAGAAAGGATGCACTGAAGTCCTTAAAGCTACTCATGGAATGATGCCCTGAGTGAACTTAAACCTCTGATGATAATAAAAAAAAAATCCATGCTTAATGCACAGACAATCTCTTATTCATGAAAATCCTGAATTAGTCATCAGCGTAAAGAACAAGAATGTTCTCTTTGGATTTTATTGAATGAGAGATATTTTACAGAGACTACACAACCCAGCTCTTACACATGAGGCATGGGATTAAGTATTCCAGTCTGTCTTTGTCAGTTTTTATCCCCCATTACTTTCCTTTCTCATTGGAACAAATGGCATAAAAATACCGTGGAACTTATAACTCCTAGGAGTCATTATATATTTATGCATATTAGAAAACGGAGTAGAAAAGTACCATATATACAGTTCGAATACAGCTTGGGTGTTCTTAGTGGTTTGTGTTTGGGAGGCTGACTACCCAGGGTGACAATACCAGGACCGATAGAGTGGAAGGTAAAGGGAAGGTGATGTCATTAGAGAAGGAACAGAGTGGTTCTTAGGAAGAGACCTTGGTGAAAAACTCGGCCTGGCCCAATGCAGGACTCCCATCTGGAATAGAAATAGCCATTTGCACCTGTGTAAACTTGATTTATCCAATACTACACACATTCCAAGGGCATGGGCTATCACAAAAACAGGGCTTGTGTGCCAACTTCAAAGAATAAAATCACTACCTTGTCATCATCTAAGAATCCTGGATTCATCGCAATGCTACAACAGATTAAGACAGGAGGCAATGTTATCCTATACACCACACAGGGCAAACTTCTAGATGAGGATAATACAAGGTTGGGTGGCCAACCATGCTGCAAAGCAGAGCTTTGGACATTTTTGCCTTACCATTTAAGAAAATGGTGTCCATTACAATTTAAATTTTACCTTCTGCAGGCATGTGTCAAGAAATTCCTACTGAGACATATAAAGATTTTCTTTTAAATTCAATGAATTAGGGTAAAATGTGCTTTGTAACTCCCATTCGCAAGGAAGGAGAAGTACATAAGTGTATCAAGATATACAAGAAAAAGAACAGAAAAAAAAAGGCAAAAAAGGACGTAATACAAGTCTGATGATACATGCAAAAATATTACCAAGAGAGTATTCTGTTAAGGAAAATAAAAAGTCATGTATATTGACTTACCAATTTCAGTGAAGGGTAAACTTGAAAAACCAGAAATTGAAACTGCAGCAGTTACAGGATGTCCAGATGTGAAAACAGAAGAAGAGGTAGCACTAGAGATTGTATTTAGAACATTTGTGCCAGATGTGGAACTGGCAGGAACTTGGGTTGCAGCTGTGCCAGCTGTGGTGCCAGCTCTTGCAATCGTAAAGCCAGCAGGAGCTGAGCTTGCAGCATGGCCTACTGTGCTGGCAGGTCTTGTAGGCACAGTTGTGGAAGTAGGACCTGAGTTTTCATTAGAGGCTACAGTGGTAGCACTTGCTCTTGCAGCAGTGGAGGCTGCACTGGCTGAGGTGCCACCAAGTCCCTTTGTGGCAACTGACTGTCGAGATGTGGAGACAGGAGCTGAGGTTGCATTAGAGACTGCACTCAGGAGGCTTGTGCCAGCTGTTTGGGCAGTGGGAGCTGAGATTCTGGCAGGTGCTGCAGGGCTTTCAGAGACCCCAGCTGTGGAGGCAGCAGGACCTGTGCTTGCAATCCAGCCTGCTGGGCTGCCAGTCTCTCCTGCCATGGAGATATGAGCTGAAGTTCCATTAGAGGCAGCTTTGGTGCTTTCTCTTGCATCTGTGGAGGCAGCAGGAGCAGAGGACCCAGAAAGACCTACAGTGGTGGCAGCGCTCCCAGAGGTGGAACTGGCAGGACCTGGAGATGCAGCTGTGCTGGCTGTGGTGCCAACTTTTGCTGAAGTGGAGCCCGAAGGAGCTGAGCTTGCAGCAGGCCCTAAAGTGCTGGCAGCTCTTGAAGGCACAGCTGTGGAGGCAGGAGCTGAGGTTGCATTAGAGGCTGCCTTGGTGGTGCCTGCTCTTGCAGCAGTGGAAGCTGCACTGGCTGAGGTGCCAGCAGGTCCTGTTGGGGCACCTGACTGTCCAGATGTGGAGACAGGAGCTGAAGTTGCAGCAGACACTGTCCTCCTAACACTTGTGCTACCTGTTTGGGGCATGGTAGCTGAGGTTCTTGCAGGTGCTGTGGTGCTTTCAGGTCCCACAGCTGTGGACGCAGCTGAGCCTGTGCTTGCACTGGAGCCTGGTGGGCTGCCTGTCTCTCCTGCTGTGGAGATCAGAGCTGAAGTTCCATTAGAGGCAGCTGTGGTGCGTTCTCCTGCAGCTGTGGAGGCAGCAGGAGCAGAGGGCCCAGAAAGAGCTACAGTGGTGGCAGCTTTCCCAGAGGTGGGACTGGCAGGACCTGGAGAAGCAGTTGTGCTGGCCGTGGTGTCACTTCTTGCTGAAGTGGAGTCAACAGGACCTGAGCTTGCAGCAGATCCTAAGGTACTGGCAGCTCTGGAAGGCACAGCTGTGGAGGCAGGAGCTGAAGTTGCAGTAGACACTGCCCTCCGGACACTTGTGCTACCTGTTTGGGGCGTGGTAGCTGAGGTTCTTGCAGGTGCTGTGGTGCTTTCAGGTCCCACAACTGTGGAGGCAGCTGTGCCTGTGCTTGTTGCAGTGCTTTCAGAAACCCCAGCTGTAGAGGAAGCACGACCTGTGCTTGCACTGGAGCCTTTTGGGCTGCCTGTCTCTCCTACTGTGGAGATCAGAGGTGAAGTTCCATTAGAGGCAGCTGTGGTGCCTTCTCTTGCAGCTGTGGAGGCAGCCGAAGCAGAGGACCCAGAAAGACCTACAGTGGTGGCAGTTCTCCCAGAGGTGGAACTGGTAGGACCTGGGGTTGCAGCTGTGCCTGCTGTGGTAACAGCTCTTGCTGAACTGGAGCCAGCCGGAACTGAGCTTGCAGAAGAGCCTATGGTGCTAGCAGGACTTGCAGGCACAGCTGTGGAAGCAGGAGCTAAGTTTTCATTAGAGGCTGCCTTGGTGGTGCCTGCTCTTGCAGCACTGGAAACTGCAGTGTCTGAGGTGCCCGAAGGTATTGCTGTGGCGCCTGACTGCCCAGATACGGAGACAGGAGCTGTTGTTGCATTAGGTACTCTCCTCGGGCCACTAGCGCCAGTTTGGGGGGCAGCTGGAGCTGAGGTTTGTGCAGATGTTGAGGTGCTTTCAGATTCCCCAGCTGTGGAGACAGGGGTACCTGTGCTTAATGACCAGACCAGTGTACTACCAGACTCTCCAGCTGTGGAGAAAGGAGCTGAAGTTCCATTAGAGGCACCTGCTGTGCTTTGACCTGCAGCTGTGGAAGAAGCAGAAGTGGATACAGCAAGACCTACACTGGTGGCACTGGCTGTGGTGCCAGCAGGTCCCGTTGGGGCACCTGACTTTCCAGATGTGGAAAAAGGAGGTGAGGTTGGACTAGAGACAATACTCAGGCCACTTGTGCCTGCTGTTTGGGCAGTGGGAGCTGAGCTGCTGGCTGGTGCTGCAGTGCTTGCAGAGACTGAAGCTGTTGAAGCAGCAAGACCTGTGCTTGCACTGGAACCTGGTGGGCTGCCTGTCTCTCCTGAGGTGGAGATCCGGACTGAAGTTCCACTAGAGGCAGCTGTGGTGCCTTCTCTTGCACCTGTGAACGCAAGAGTAGTAGATGATGCAGAAAGTCTTACAGTGGTGGCAGCTTTCCCAGAGGTGGAACTGGCAGGAGCTGGAGATGCAACTGTGCCTGCTGTGGTTTCACTTCTTGATGAACTGGAGCCAAGAGGAGATGAGCTGGCAGCAGATCCTAATGTACTGGCAGCTCTGGAAGACACAGCTGTGGAGGCTGCAGATGAGGTTGCACTAGACACTGCACTGAGGCCACTTGTGCCTGCTGTTTGTGCAGTGGGAGCTGAGCTGCTTCCTGGTGCTGCAGTGTGCTCAGAGACTGATGCTGTTGAAGCAGCAAGACCTGTGCTTCCGCTGGAGCCTGGTGGGCTGACTGTCTCTCCTAAGGTGGAGATCCGGACTGAAGTTCCACTAGAGGCAGCTGTGGTGCCTTCTCTTGCACCTGTGAACGCAAGAGTAGTAGATGATGCAGAAAGACCTACAGTGGTGGCAGCTGTCCCAGAGGTG
>CM052718.1:11121322-11172591 GCA_028551405.1 Uromys caudimaculatus
GCTGAGCTGCTGGCTGGTGCTGCAGTGTGCTCAGAGACTGATGCTGTTGAAGCAGCAAGACCTGTGCTTGCACTGGAGCCTGGTGGGCTGCCTGTCTCTCCTGAGGTGGAGATCCGGACTGAAGTTCCACTCGAGGCAGCTGTGGTGCCTTCTCTTGCACCTGTAAACGCAAGAGTAGTAGATGATGCAGAAAGACCTACAGTGGTGGCAGCTGTCCCAGAGGTGGAACTGGCAGGAGCTGGAGATGCAACTGTGCCTGCCGTGGTGTCACTTCTTGCTGAACTGGAGCCAAGAGGAGATGAGCTGGCAGCTGACACTAATGTACTGGCAGCTCTGGAAGGCACAGCTGTGGAGGCAGGAGCTGAGGTTGCACTGGACATTGCACTCAGGCCACTTATGCCTGCGCTTTGTGCAGTGGGAGCTGAGCTGCTTCCTGGTGCTGCGGTGTGCTCAGACACTGAAGCTGTTGAAGCAGCAAGACCTGTGCTTGCACTGGAGCCTCGTGGGCTGCCTGTCTCTCCTGAGGTTGCGATTCGGACTGAAGTTCCACTAGAGGCAGCTGTGGTGCCTTCTCTTGCACCTGTGAATGCAAGAGTAGTAGATGATGCAGAAAGACCTACTGTGGTGGCAACTTTCCCAGAGGTGGAACTGGCAGGAGCTGGAGATGCAGCTGTGCCTGCTGTGGTGTCACTTCTTGCTGAACTGGAGCCAAGAGGAGCTGAGCTGGCCGCAGATCCTAAGGTACTGCGAGCTCTGGAAGACACAACTATTGAGGCAGGAGCTGAGGTTGCACTAGACACTGCACTCAGGCCACTTGTGCCTGCGCTTTGTGCAGTGGGAGCTGAGCTGCTTGCTTGTGCTGCAGTGTGCTCAGAGACTGAAGCTGTTGAAGCAGCAAGACCTGTGCTTGCACTGGATCCTGGTGGGCTGCCTGTCTCTCCTGAGGTGGAGATCCGGACTGAAGTTCCAGTAGAGGCAGCTGTGGTGCCTTCTCTTGCACCTGTGAACGCAAGAGTAGTAGATGATGCAGAAAGACCTACAGTGGTGGCAGCTGTCCCAGAGGTGGAACTGGCAGGAGCTGGAGATGCAGCTGTGCCTGCTGTGGTGTCACTTCTTGCTGAACTGGAGCCAAGAGGCGCTGAGCTTGCAGAAGTTCCTAAAGTACTGGCAGCTCTGGAAGACAGAGCCGTGGAGGCAGGAGCTGACGTTGCACTAGATACTGCACTCAGGCCACTTGTGCCTGCTGTTTGGGCAGTGGGAGCTGAGCTGCTGGCTGGTGCTGCAGTGCTTTCAGAGACTGAAGCTGTTGAAGCAGCCAGACCTGTGCTTGCACTGGATCCTGGTGGGCTGCTTGTCTCTCCCGCTTTGGAGATAGTAGCTGAAATTCCATTAGAGGTAGCTGTGGTTTCTTCTCTTGCATCTGTGGTGGCAGCAGGAGCAGAGGACCCAGCAGAACCTACAGTGTTGGCAGCTCTCCCAGAGGTGGACCTGGCAGGACCTGGAGTTGCAGCTGTGCTGTCTGTGTTGCCAGCTCTTGCTGAATTGGAGGTAGCAAGAACTGAGCTTGCAGCAGGGCCTATGGTGCTGGCAGTTCTGGCAGGCACAGCTGTTGATGCAGGAGCTGGGTTTGCATTAGAGGCTGCAGTGGTGGTGCCTGCTCTTGCATCCGTGGTGTCAGTGCTGGCTGAAGTGCCAGCAGGAACTGATGTTTCTTTGGACTCTAAGAAAACAGGGAAGCACTTGTTCTTTTAATGCTTTCTCACTGTTCGACAGTCTACCTCTCTAATCTTTCAACTATGAAACATGTCAGAATAAATTTTAAGTAAATTTACCTTATTTTTTTTCTGCTAACTACTTATAACATTTCAGTAATGATTCTTTCTTTTTTTCTTTGTTTTTGCAGTATATTTGCCAGCAATTTCATTGATTTATGCTAATTCTTTGGATATGTGTGTCAGCAATTTTACAAGAAGATCCTGTGTGCACTCTCAGGCTCAGATGTTCAACTTTCATTTTTTCTTTTTTATCACATTTCTTTCCAACTTTTCAGTTGGACTTTTATTATTGTATATTAATCTCACTAAACTGATATTTTAAAATGTTAACATAAGTTCTAGTTAGAAATCGGAAACTCCGTTTCTGTTTGAATATTGTCACTTCAGTAATTGTTTTAGGTTTTTTACCATCCAGCTCTACATCCCCACACAGAGGCATCACAACGAGGGTTTGAACAAATTCTAGTTCGTAATTCTCTGTTTAGAACTCTCCAGAATTCCTCTTCCTCGTGCTGCTCACTTACAAAGAGGGAGAAGTAAATGATGGTAGCTCGTGGTTTTTCTGTATCTAATGAGTTAATGCTTCAGATACAATGTCTAGAAAAGACAAATATGCTCTACTAGAAAGGGAAAATCCTATAGCTACAGCCATATTTTTCTTCTTGAAATAATACTTTCATGGAAATGAGACGTCATCCATTTCTTGGGTACTTTTATCACTTTGAAAGAAAGAAGTGTCTGTATAGATAGAATGTATAGAAAAGAATATATAGAAATAGATATATATTTAAATAAATAGATATTTATAATATAAATATAGATATATGTATTCTACATATACTTTTATCATATATTCTCTCCATAAAAGACAGTATAGAGTAATATGTATGTGTGTGTATACATGTGTGTATATATATCTCCAAACGTATACATTCTTATATGTATGTATATAGAGCCAAATAAATATGCATATGTGCAAATATGTACATATATGAAAATATACATGTACATACATGTTTACACATGTGTATACACATTTATTCATATGTATACATATATATGTACACACATGTGTATCATAGTATGTATATACAAGTTTTTATGAGAAAAAATAAACTTTGCATCTTCATACCTTTACATTTTAATTTTTTCTATATTCCTTAAAACTTAAAACAGTGTCCAGAGCTGTTCTGCAGCAGTGTCAGCAGCTACCCTAACTCCTCAGCACCCTGGAGTACCTCTGTGGCCAAAGGGCTTGTGGAAACCGTATTTAAATGGTTGTCGGACTCAGAGCTTTCATCGATAATTAACCAAAATGGAACATTGGATTTGAAGCAGCCTGCTCGTCTTAGAAACAAAGCTAAGCTGAAAAGCTAAGCTGAGCGTTAGACATGTGGCTCACTGCTCGGGGCCTAGCTCATGCTGAATGGAGATTAGTATTCTGCACTAACACGAAACCATGCATAAAACACACTGGCTAAAATTGCAACTCGCCTGGGGATATAGACTAATGAGAACAGAATGCCAAAACTCATCTTGAAATGAACCAGTCTTCTTAAGATGTCTATGTCTTGGTGTTACTGATACGAATCCAACAGAAAACAAAGTTGGAAAGAACTAACTATGCAGCAGCTGTAGTTTCAATAATATCACAGCCATTTTTAGCTTTGTTATTAATTTGTGGGTTACGTGGTATATCACACTTGTGGCAGACAGAGACAACCTGTAGTAGTTAACTCTTTCCTGCCACCACATAGACACCAGGGATCAGCCTGAGCTCCTCATGCTGGTGGCAAGTTCCTCTTACAGCCAAGCTGTTTCACAGGCCTGAGAGCTGATATTCTGATACAGGTAACTGCTATCATTTTTCCTACCCAGACTCATTTTATTTGTATATAAAGGATAATGATTATCAAATAAATAACACTAAGCATTATGAAATGTTTTAAATTATATTAATAAATCTATATTATATGACTTTACAATCTATAAATCACCTTGGTTTTATACATTTTCATGCTATATAAGGAAGGTCATCTTCAGTAAACAAAACACATGCATTTAAGGATTTATTAGGTTAAATAATATTTAGACCATCCACCCATCCAATCATTAACAGAAACTCTATGCCAAAATGAGGAAGCTGAGTTACTAATTTTCTTTTGTAAAATACAAAAAAAGTTACAGTTAAAATTTTCAACCTATTACAGCTACCATTCGTCATTAAAATATTTGCCAGACCCACTGCATAGCTTGACCCTAAATGTCGTTGCGAATACTAGAATAGAAAACCAGGTTCGGACCACATATGTGGCAGAGGATGGCCTCGTTGGCCATCAGGGGGAGGAGAGGCCCTTGGGCCTGAGGGTGTCAGAGGCCCCAGTAAAGGGGAATGTCAAGGTGGGAATATGGGAATGGGTGGGCGGGTGGGTGGGAGGTGGAATTCCCTCATAGAGGTGGGGAGGGGGAAGGGATAAGGGGTTTCCAAAGAGGAGACATTGGAAGTGTAAATAAAGTATAAAAAAAAAAGAAAAAAGAAAAAAGAAAACCAGGGCAAATAACTTCAAGAAATGAGTAATTCACAAAAGAAAGAGAAGTCAAGGAGTTTGGTATGAGGAGGCCCTGATCATAGAAAAGGAGGCGTTTCAGAAACAGTGTACAATATTCTTAATGGGGCGTGTGTGTGTGTGTGTGTGTGTGTGTGTGTGTGTGTGTGTGTGTGTGTGTTTGTGCATAAAGGTGTAAAATCACAGTGCTTCATTGGTTAGCCACTTTTTCCTCCACAAGGGCTTCTCAAATTTTCATTTGTCTAAGGCACTAAAGACTACTCAGTGATTGTGGTAGTTAAACTAGGAACATTGCATGGGAGAATTTAGATCTTAGTAGTTCAAATACACAACCAAACCATTGTTTATATTATATACAAGTTGCCCTAGGTTTTGGGGAACAGCATTACAAACGAAAGTCGGAAAACACTGCATGTGATTTTTTTTCCTGGACAACAACAACAAAAATTCTAACAGATTTTTTAAAGACAGAAATGTATGTACTTCCCCACACACCATCACTGCAAAGGCACAGGTCTCTGAAGGAAAGGCAGATGGGTCTGAAGTTCCCACTGTCAGCAACTTACCTGAGGTGGAGCTGTTGGCCCCCGTTGTCACTGCTGTGCAGAGGAGACAAAGGTTTTGGAAATGCAGGTTAGAATTGCATAGCTAGACAAAGCTTAAACAGTATTTATCTAGCTACGAGCTTTAAAAATGTATACGGAGTATTAAATTGCCTCTGTCAGACTCACTTGCCCAGACCTTTACACATTTCAACATATTTTTGTAATCCACTAATCATGACGTAAAACTCACCCATGGGGCCTGAGTATAAATTTTAACAGTTTGCTAGCATAGCAGCTGCTTCCCAGCCAACAAAGTGCAATGTGTTCATTTGGGAGAGATGACCATAGGGGCACTGCACTTCATCCTCAGTTCAACCTGATAGAAACCCTGCTTCTTAGCATAAACATTCAGGAAATGAGTAAATTAAGACTAACAGATTTGAGGCAGGACTCACATGCCTGGACTGTACACTCACTCTGCAATTAGTGTACAAACTAAAAATAATATCGAACATTTTATTTTTATTTACCTGCTGATGTGCTTAATACGGAAGTAGTTATGGTCGTAGAAACTGTGCGGGAACAGAGGATTTAGGAAAACAAGTTAGTCGAGGAATCTTTGTTAGGAAATTTCATTCAAGACATATCTTGTCTTCCACTAAAATTAAACATCACAAAATGATCTGTAGAAGTGACAAACCACTGTCATATATAAATCAGTATAAATGGCACTACATAGTATATGTCCACAAAAATTCAAACAAATTATTTCTGTCATTATTCAGCTAGCTGAACCTCCTGGAACTTTATAAAGATTAAATAGTGACCAAGAAATACAGTTCAGAAACCTGATATGTGAGAACTGAGCCTTGTCAAAGTAGACACCAGTGTTTGCAGTGTCAACAGTACTTAGACAAGGCCATCTAACTTCATCTCCAGAGTCCAAGGTCCCCAACCTATTGATTGGTGTGACCTCCAAACGGTAGTCAACGGGAAAAAAAATGTAATAAAAGCCCCACAAGGAAGGAGTCTGCTATAGCAACCGCAAGTGTATTTAAACTGCCAGTAAATACAACGTCTCAAAATTAAATTAAGTGTATTTGCCCAAGAAATTTTTTTATATGTACATAAATTAAACACCTCTACTGAATACTATAAAGACTAGGGAATGAACTAATTCCATTTTCAAAACCTCTCTAGGTGTGATTATAATTTTCAAATATTTATATCATTAAGATACCACATACTTCATTTACCACTTACTGAATTATCACCTAAAATGTCAAACTCGTGTTGATATTTTACTAAGTGGCACGGAATATTTATGGCAGGCTGTAATTACTTCCCTGACTTAATTTGTAGAAATATGATGAGATGATATTTTGGTATTTTCTGGAAATGATTTTAGCTTACATTGTTATCAGCTGGTTTGCCAGCATATTTTTACTGGCACAATATTGTATGAAACTATAAATAAGGGGTTATTGACACAAAGACCAGACTCACATTTGAAGCAGAATTGCAACTTTACCTGTTGGTGTTGAATTCGTAGAAGTTTCTGAAATGAATACAGATGACCATTATTGGCAGGAATTGAAAATATTGACAAAACACTACATCTTAAATCATGTAAAAGCCACATGTCTTGTTCTTATGTCTTACTGTTCTTAATACAAAGTAGGGATAGTTTGTAAGTTCTTTTGAAACTCTTTGAGGCTTTCTGTTTGCATTATTGAGATTCTGGGGACTGAACCCAAGACTTTGCCCTCTCTTGGTAACACAAGCACTATCTTACTGATCTGTGATGCATGTTTTTCTCAAGAGTCCCTGAATACACTTTAACCCTTTCTATGTTGTTTCTGCTCCATCCCTTCATTAAACTGCCTTGACTGATACCTCTTCAGTCTCTTAATTCCCTAAATGTACAGATGTCTGGGCACGCATACAACAAGGAAAACACTTACAGGTATTAGCCACCACTGAAAGGAACGTGAAATGTCCTTGCAGCCCTGGTTTTGAAGAATGATTCCCTATCAAAAGCCACCCAGGCTGGAATGGTGCCAGCCCCAGATCTCAGGCAGTCAAAAGTGTGGCTGTGTGCTTCTGTTTTGTGGATGATCTACAAAGGATCTCATGCCCCCACATTTCACATTTCCTAAATGAACTAGAGTAAAACAAGTCCTAACTCACCGCTGCACTCCAACTCGCCGGCAAAACAGGAGCTGAAAGTTAAGTTGGAAAAGATAAAGAGTGAGTCTGGATCTGACTCCTGGTGTCGGACTTTCACAAACTTAGGACAATGAATTGAGCACTAATCACAGGGCACACTGATCTCAGTGGCTTGTGCTTGCCAAGCTGCTCTGCCTGCCTGCGCATTTCACTGCAGAGTCTCCAGAACTACTGAATGACTTATGGTTAAGCAGCTAAGTTAGGTTTTCCATTGCCAACCTCAGTTTCATTACATAGTAAGCACGTTTCCCTAGTACAGTCTCATCATCGAAAGCCTGAAATTCTGATCTCTATCTCTAGAATTACAGTCTTTCCCTACATAACGACTTTTTCTGCTGTCTTCTGATAAGATTTAAAGATTTTTGCAAACCATTTAGTGGTTGTGATTTTTCTTTTTTCTACATACAAAGTCACAGATTTGCTCACTGGAAAGTAGCACAGAGCGTACCATGTTCTTCCACAGTCATCCACAACAGCGTCCCCTGCAGGTATGACATCGTTGTAGAAGCAGCTACACTCGGATAACTGAACGCACTTCATAGTGTTCTCGTCCAGATAGGGTGCGTTTTCTGGACACTTGGCATAACAGCCTGCAAGGCACAATAACCCACAGTTCATCTCCAGTTACTCGCCATACTTCATCATCCGTTTCTGAAGTTACTGCAATGATTCTGTGAGCAAGGCATCACTCCCACGGACGCATGAGGGAAATAGGACTGAGGTAACACCAAACTCAATTATAAATTTATATAATGTAATAGCTATAGTCAATTTTAAGTTTCCTTCTCAAATGTATTCTTGTTTTAAATATATTCAAGTATATTCAAGTTTTTCCTGAATGATTTGCTACTTTATTGATATGCATGTAAACACAAAACAGGCTTTGGTTAGATGTGACTTTGACTGTGGAAGGCAATTCCAAATGTGTATTTTTCCAAGACAGAGAAGACACCATTGTCACACTAAAAATCCCAGTGCCTAGGGTTTGACACACAGGAGGCTTTAGGAAATTTATGTCACTTTTTCCTCCTGTTTTTCTCTCTAGGAGATACAACTTTAAGAACAAAGCACTATTCAAGTGTGGGACACAGATGATCGGCCTAACCTCGAACTTCGTTCTTTCACAGGAGGCATTCTGAGACTGCTTTCTCATGCATGCCTATCACCACATGACAAGAACAAAGACTGACAGCAGAGCCACATCACCATCTTCTTCCCCAAAACGGACATCTGCATCTAAATAAAAGGTTCTACAGGACTATCATCGCTAAAATAAAAACTACTTCATTCAATTATAGACCACAGACACTGAATTGAGGGAAACCAATAGTCTTTAGCTTTAAAGACAGCAGAATTTTCCAGACTCTTCAAATATGCCCGCCTTACCTTCTAAAAGTGAAGAAAACTTCTGACCAATGACCTGATCTTTGCACGTTTTGGCCGTCACTGTACCACAAGGTTCATAGTGCCAGCTGCATTCCCCAGGGGCATTGTAGTAGTCGCAGTACACAGCTGTGATTGAATTGCAGCAAATTACTTTCACTCCTAGTATGGCAGCTCCCACCTTTTGAGTTCCAAAAATATTTTCGATTCATGTTTATTTTTGTCCGTTAACTTATTTATTCACTTTACATCCTGATCGCTGCCCCCCTCCTCCAGGTACTCCCTCCCTCCTCACACAGTCCCTCTCCCCCTCCTCTCTCTTTCTCTTCTTTTTCTCCCAAGGATCCTAAATGGCACCAGTGATAGACTGAATATGTGTCACTCACTCACCAAGTGTCTTTGGATTTATCTAAATTGCCAGATAACCCGACACAGCGCACATGCGGGGAGCTGCTTACAGACTTAGTGACCACTTCTCCTCTTTTACACTTTATTTGGAGATCTTTTAAGTCATCATCTGGGTCCATGGTTCTCAACCTTCCTCATGCTGCGACCCTTTAATACAGTTCCTCATGTTCTGGTGACCCTCCACCATAAAATTATTTCATTGCTACTTCATAACTGTGATTTTGCTCCTATTACAAATCATAGTGTAAATATCTGAGTTTTCTGGTGGTCTTAGGCAATCCCTTTGTGGGGGGAAATCCACAAGGCATGCTGATGGCTCACTTCTATAATCCAATCACCAAAGAAGCTTCCCCAGGAGAATTGCTACAAGACCAAGGCAAGCCTGGGCTGCATACAAAGTTCTGGAGGAGCCTGGGCTACAGTGAATATACCCTGCTTCACTAAGATTCTGAGAAAATTAAGCTCCTTTGAGATGTACTATTCTTCAAATAAGGTAATTAAAGAGGTTGGTCTATCACTAAACCTTCTAAATGGAATGCAATGTTTATCTTGTCAATGTTTCTAATTTATTTAAGAAATCTCCCATCATGCCTCGATTACAGGGGAAAAGGCTGATTGATTTCTATTATGGTTATGAGGCTCTGTGTTTAGAGATTCATTTCATATTCAAGTTCATTTTCAATAAGATGATTGTCAAGGAAATATATGTGGGGCTTTCAACCAAGAGTCGTATATGAAGCTCATGCCTAGGACACAGCAGTGCCCAAACCCATTCTTCATCGAGGGTGGGGATGCGTTTTCTATCAATATTCCATACATTTCTTCTATGAACAAAAGGATTTTTTTTCTAACCAAAGTTGAGCACCATTATGAACATGTAAGTTAGGAAGTTTTCAACCCTCTCTAGATTTGAGAATATGTGTTTAATAGGAAATCGGAGAGGAAGAACAGTCATTTATGAAAACAGCCTTGCCTAACTACAACTTTTAGAAAACGAGCGTTCACTTACGGCAGAGGTTTGGCTTTCTCCACGAGACACAGACTCCTGCTGCATTGCATGCCTCTGCATACATTGCCACAGCAGTACAGAAGCCAAGGTACTTCCCTTCCATGTCACATGAACAGGCTTCTTCAATACATGCATTGTAGTAACTCGCGGGGTCCACCTAGACAGAGCACAACACATGAGTGTCTGGGAAGGACCCACGGTAACAGCGGTGTTCGGAGCAGTGTGGAAAGGTCCCGTGCAGGCAGTGATGCTCGGAGCAGCCCTACCTTGCTGTGGCAGTCTCTGAAGGTATTATCCCTGATGATTTCACATCTCTTCTCAGCCCAGGCTTTACAGTATGGGTTCGAGTCACATGGAAAGCTTTGAGTTACTGTATCTGAACATTCCTGAGTTGTTTTCCAGCTGTTTGCAAATTCCAGGGCTCCAGCAGCTACCGAAGAGTGCCTTGTTGTGAAGTCATCCTTAAGATCACCATTGTTATTTCCACAAAGACCGCACACTTTGTTCTGTGTTGATTAAAGGGGCAACAAGCACAGTACAAGATCAATTGCGTAGTGACGTCACTTTCACTTTAGAGATACAGAGAAAGAACAACATATGAAAGTCAATAAATATACATAATATATTAAAATATAAATAAAATATATTGTATATAATACATAAAATCATGGACACCAGGACAACTCACATGGTCATCTCTATAAAGAAAAGGCTTTTGAAAAAAAATCCAACATCCCCTTAGGGTAAGAGCCCTGAGAAGACTAGGAATAGACGAAATTTATCCCAAAGTAAGAAATTCTATATATTATGAACCTATAACCATCACAATAAATGAGGGAAACTAGATGTATTTTTACTGTTGTCAGAAACAAGACATGTGTGTGCACTTTCTCCATTCTCATTTACTATTTTTATTGTATTTGAGGTTTTAGATAGAGCAATAAAGGAATGTGAAGAAAATTAAAAGGATACACATAGGAAAGGAAGAAGACAAAGTACTTTCATTTGCAGACAAATGATTCTATACATAAAGAGTCTGCCAGATAACTGATAAACATCTTTAACAGTATGGCAAAATAGCAAACTAATGTAAAAAAAAAAAAAAAAAAAAAAAACCAGAAGTCTTCTTATATAATAATTATCCTAGTCAGGGTTACCATTGCTGTGATGAAACACCATGACTAAAAGCAATTTGGGGAGGAATAAGTTTATTTGACTTACACTTCCAGATCAGTGTTTATTACCAAAGGAAGTCAGGACAGGAACTCAAACAAAGCAGGAGCATAAAAGCAAGAACTGATACAGATGCCATGGAGGAATGCTACTTACTGGCTTGCTCCTAGTGGCTTACTCAGTGTGCTTCCTTACAGAACTCAGGACCAACAGTCCAAGGGTGGCCACGCCCACAATGGGCTGGGCCCTCAGTCATCAGTCACTACATAAGAAAATGCCTTTCAGGCTTGCCTACAGCCTGATCTTACTGAGCTGTTTTCTCAACTGAGGCTCCCTCCTTTCTAGTGACTCTAGCTCGTCAAGTTTTGTCAAGTTGACATAGATTTAGCCAGCACAGGACCTACCAAACATTCTGAGAAAGAAATTTGAGGAAAATAAAAAAGAGGGAAGAACCTAATCAAGGAAATAAAAAGACCCCTCTTTAGAATGAAAACGTGGAATTCCTATACCTATGGATTGGAAGTACTAACGTTGTGAAAATGGACCTCCTGCCAAAGAAAATCTGCAGGTTCAATTAATGCAAATAAACGTTTTAATAGCATTCCTAAAATAAACAGAAAAATCGTAATACTCATATGGAAGCACAGGACACCCCATGTAGCCAAACAATCCTGAGCAGAAAAGCACGATGCTGAAAGGAATCACTATATCTGATTTCAAGTTATAAGAGAGAACCATACCAATAAAAACAATATGCTCACTCTTGGCAGAAAACCAGGTATGTGAGCAAAGGAAGAGAAGAGAGGACTCAGAAAGAAAGCTACACAGCTGATTTCAATCACCAGTAAAGGCTTCAACAACCGGTGCTGGCAAGACTGAATAGCTACCTAAAATAACTAATGTACAAGGCATCAAAGAAATGCAAATTAGAACTATATCGGAATCCATTTCACCCCAGACTAAATAGTAGTCATCCAGATGACAAATGCTAAAGAATGTGCATGGAAAGGGACAGTACACTCTGCTGATAAAAGACGAAGCACATCAGTCACCATGCAAATCAGCTTGGAGGTCTGTGGAAAAGCAAAATTAGACCATCCAGGTGACTGAGCGACCCAATGCTTATCGGAAACACCACTCACAACAGCTAAGTAAGAGTCAATGTAAGTTGTAACAGAATGGTGGTAGGAAGTTAGGGAAGAGGAGGCTTGATGGGATGTAGGGGACAGTGGGGACTCGTGAGCAGTAGGAAGGAGGGGAGAGGGAGGATGATGGGATGTAGGCGAGACTGTATGCAAGCACACTGCCTCCCTCCATGAAAGTGACTGACTTTATATAATACTGTGTGAAACTAACAAGTGAAAGAACCAGCTGTACCTAGTAAAATGTTGGAAATATAGATATATCAAATCGGTAGGTAGTAGATAGAGGATAGATAGATGGTAGATAGATGATAGATAGGTAGATAGATAAATTATAGATAGATAGACAGATGATATATAGACAGACAGAAAGATAGATATAAATATCACAGTTATAAATACTCTATCATATTGAATTCCATGTTTTAGAAATATCAGTATTTGTGAGTACTGTGCTCCCATTTAATTCAAGGCATCCTATATTACAAAATGATTTAGTACATTGCATAATAATTTTTTGGTAAGGAGGTGCTTCTATAACATAGCCTCGGCTGTCCTGGAACTCACTATGTAGACCCGGGTGGCCTCCAATTCACAGAGAGCCACCTGGCTTTGCCTCTTGAGTACTAGGATTAAAAGCCTGTGCCACTACACCTGGTATGACAAATGTTTTTGAGAATGAAAAGTAATTATATTTGTGATTTTTTTAAGTAATTGTGCATGCATACCCTCACTCTTAGAACATCTACTGCAAGAAAATGTTCTTAATGCAAAACTTGTAACTGCCTTAAAGTCATGTCATGTGATCATTTCAAGAAAGCAGACACAATTAGACTAGAACACCTCAATTGAAGATTTGGTCATTTGAGTATACTTAATGGTAACTAAAGAGAACTTATGAAGCCATGTGGTTAAATGTTCATTTCCCCAGCTTGTGAGAGAGGTCTATACCTGCCAGCTTGGGTCCAGAATAACAGATACTTTTGTGTATTTGTCCCAAATCAGGATGATTCCATTCAGAAACTTCACAATGAGGTATAGGCCGACCGTGTGGATCGAGTACAAGCTCTCACTGTGCTCACAGTCTGTACTCTCGGCAGTTTGAACCGCTGATACTTTACCATCTTGTAAGATGATGTTCTGTTCCTATAAATTAAAAGGAAGATTTTTTACCAAGAGCTCTTTCAGTTAGAAGGTCACAATCTGAGAGGACATTCAAGGGAAGAGGAGTCCTATTGTACCTGGAAAGCCACGATGACTTTTCTGGAGCATGTAAGCCCATTTTCGCAGCAGGGGACACTCTCAGTTAAAATACGGAATGTGCCATTTTCTTGGCCACAATAATCCTGTTAATAGTAAATCATAAAAGTTTATTAATGTCAGGAACTTAGGCCTCAACTGCAACATCCACATCTGAGTATTTCTTAAACTTTTATTTTATTTATCATGCACTATGATAAATCAATGCATATATGATAAAGAATTCCTGGAATGCATCAGCTTGGCTATACTTGTGGCCAGGCAGATAGCAGAGTTGGCTCTAATTACGCTGTTCTGATTCAAAACCAATTCCATTGCTTCCACACAAGGCTAGACTTTACTGTAGATGTACCAGTACTTAAGACATATACATGAACCATTGGTTTGCTTTTGAATTTTACAAATAGCTAAAGGTCATTCATTTTCTTTAGTGTTTTATTTAAAAATCGATAGTCAATTGTAACTAATCAACAACAAAGCATCCATTAGATGATACCTAGGAAGGAACTTAATTGCTTCTCAAAAGCACAAACTGAAATCAGACATTTCATTTTTTAACTATGACCATCTCTTATCAGTAGTATAATCTCCTTAATTCATTTAGATCTCCCTGTCTCTATCTGAATTATAGGAGTAATAATAATCATTTTAGTATTGCAATGATTTAACAACAACAATTAAATTATGTCAATTTACTTGGCAAGGAAGCCTTTGAGGAACTGCTACAACAACAATAATCGAATCTAAAATTCACTTAGCACTTAATGCGGACCACAATGTGTGCTCCCATTCGGCTTCAAGTAGGGGCTATTTCCATGTGCATTTTATAGATTTGGAAACTTTAACACAGATATCTTAACGTGCCCACAGTCATACATCTAATGAAGCCATGCCAGAAGTCAGCAGAGTTGCCGGAGCCAGCATCACATTGGAAAACACTGTTTCTTCTAGAAACATATCAGAGTGTCTTTCAAAAAAAAAAAAAATCTAATTTTTGAAAATAAAATTCCTCTGTACTCATGAGCATATGAAGAATGAAAGACAGGAAAAATTATGATAAAATATACCTCAACGAATGTATACTGGCAGAGCCCATCAAAGCTGTAAATTTCTCCATCAAAAGTTCTAAAATGTCCTTCTCCGTAGACGTGGCAAGTTGATTGACACTCATTCTGGGTACAGTTCCAAGATCCTTTTATGCAAGTACTGAAAGGAGAATATGGAAGAGTAACAATTATTTTGCTATGGCTCATACATTTTATTGATTTGTAAAGAGTCATAAAATGTTACTTGGTTTAAATATCATAGGCGTATTCCTTGTCTTGTCTAATGTTCTTGAGGTATGATGTTACACAAAGTTTGTATTACAAAACATGAAACCCTTTGCTCACTTAAGTGGGCCATTGTTCTTGAAATAGCCCTACCTGTGACTTCCCCATTCCCACGAAAAGATAAGAGCAAACTACCCATTTCTAATTATCCAAAACAAATAAATTATGAATTCTTTATTACTCACCACTCATTGCAGCCAACAGAAGTAACACTTCCTTGTTCATATTCTCTGTCACCAAAAGAGCAGGGACAGTCATCAGGATGTATGCATACTCCTTTAGAGTTACGGACCATTCCTACAGGACAGTAGCACCCGCGTTTGCAAGGCAAGTCACCCTACAAGAAAACATGCAAATCAACAATTCTGTCATCTTGTCACACCATCAGTTTCAAGTTAAATGCATCAATAAAGTTAATGCTCATCTGGGGTCCATATTTGACAAGTACAAGAGATCATGCATACATACTAATGGTCTAATTATTTTCTGATAAATTGTAGCTTCTATCTACCCTGAAAGATTTAAAGTTTTAAAAGGCTCCACTCTGCTGTCATGTTACTCACCTCAAAATCAGGTATGTTCCGGGTAGCACATGTCCTTTCAGTTCTTCTCTGCGCCTTGGGATCTTTGCAGTCTATATATTCAGCCCCTCTGGAACAGTTTTCTGTAATAACAAGGAGTTGTTATTGTAGAGCTCCTGATCTGGTTTTGACCACTTTATTTAAGAAGTAGGAGTTCTGGCACATGCCTGTATCTCCAGCATTTGGGATGAGGTAGAAGGACTGTTGTCCTTTCAAGACCAGTCCAGGGTGCTTTGTGAGGGTTTGGCAAGATAAATATGGAGAGAGAGGTATGGATAGAGATATAGAGATAGAAATAGAGACAGAGAGAGACGGAGATAGACATATTGAGCTAGATATAGAGAAACGAGATAAGATAGGAAGAGATAGTAATAGTGATAGAGAGAGATAGTGATAGAAATGAGCTAAGGAAATGAGATAGAGAGACAGAGAGATGATAGATGGTAGATAGAAAGAAAGATGGGATAGATACGTAGATAGGTAGATGGATGGATGGATGGATGGATAGGTAGGTAGATAGATAGATAGATAGATAGATAGATAGATAGATAGATAGATAGATAGATAGATGGATGATAGATGATAGAAAGACAGGTAGATAGATAATAGATATATAATAGATGATAGATAGATAGATAGATAGATAGATAGATAGATAGATAGATAATAGATAGATAGGTAGACAGACAGATGGATAGATGATAGAAAGACAGGTAGATAGATAATAGATATATAATAGATGATAGATAGATAGATAGATAGATAGATAGATAGATAGATAGATAGATAGACAGATGGATAGATGATAGAAAGACAGGTAGATAGATAATAGATATATAATAGATGATAGATAGATGGATAGATAGATAGATAGATAGATAGATAGATAGATAGATAGATAGATAGATAGATAGATGGATAGATAGATGATATTTAGACAGGATAGACAAATGGGTGGATAGATGATAGATAGATGACAGACAGATGATAAGAGGAGGAGAGGTGAGAAGAAAAGAGGATCAGAGGGGAAATAAATGAGGGCAGGAGTCAGAAACCAAACCATAACAACAACAGCAATAAAACTACTTACGTAGGGTTAAATCAAGGGGAGTTTGGCAGTGAAGCACACCATCCTGACAGACACTGGAAATAAAACCAAACCATATATTTTATATCCTTTAAACATAAATGTTTAAGGGTAATTATATAAATGTGACTCAGTTTCAAGAATATGTATAAGTTTTGCCAAATTTTAAGGTATCACCTTATTAAGAATGTGCAAGTTCAATGGATGTCAGAGAACATCATAGAACGTTTAGCCACAGGGTCTAACCCAGCAAGAATATGAAAAACTGAGAGCAGAAAATAAGTCATGTTTCAAAGGCTCCCAAGAATCTCCTGTGGATGCAGGAAGGGTGATACACAATGAGGGAAAGTAACAGAATAGATTGGGGCCAGATCTTCCATGGCCTTAAATGTGCTGTTCTATTCTTTTGGCAACTGTCAGTCATTTCTCTAAGAAGGCTAGTGGCCCAGCCTTAGACATCCTGGTCAGAGATCAGGGAATGTGATACAGGCATAGAGGGAGTCACGGGAAAGGAAGGAGGTGTTAGCTAGCTCAGTAGTGCTCAGGAGTTGGGGGTGGTCTGGATCACTCATTCTAAGAGATTCCACAGCTGTGGAGACCTATCCTGTAACCCACAAACACTTGATTATACAATAACTACAGAAGGAAAGAAATCTTATCATGGAGCCCCAACCAGATGTCTGTGAACAGAGGATCTGAGCCAATGCCTGGCCACTGTCTGTTTCTAGCACAACCTTATATAATAGCTCCCATGTCCAATATTTCTTAAGCATTTGCTATATCATTCTGTTCATAAAAACTCATTCTCCACACATCAGTTTTGTCTGGAAAAAACAATCAGTTCTTATGAGAATTCAAATTCCAGCCTCTGCTAGGAAGCGTCCCCCAACGCCCTAGACAGCAGCTACTACTTCATGCTAACAAACACTCTGCTTAGTTTGTGTGTACAAGGTAACAACTACTTTCTTTTGTAATTATAGAAAGCAATACAAGCCCTAGACATAGACACTTTACAAGTA
Organism: Uromys caudimaculatus; assembly: GCA_028551405.1. Lineage (NCBI taxonomy): Eukaryota > Metazoa > Chordata > Mammalia > Rodentia > Muridae > Uromys > Uromys caudimaculatus. The sequence continues at coordinate 11,138,832 of CM052718.1, forward strand.
TTACAGAATGCTACGTACTAAAATGGTACTTCATCATCTGAGTGTAAAATCATTTTGCATTGCCTGGTTATAAAAGCTTCCAAAACACATTTCTCCTGATGTTTAAACCGGAGTAGGGCAAACCCTGTATGATCACTATGGTGCAGTGGAGCCCCCAGAACAATCAATCACGTCAAGAGCCATAATAGGACAAGCTAATAACTAGTACATGATTTTCCTGAGATGGTCTGCTTCAGATTATAATATAATCCACAACAGATTCACTGTTATTACCAAGGCCCCAAGAGAATTCATTTTAGGAAAGATTCTTGCTATTAATATGCTTTTCCTGTTATTATTAAACACATATAACAATCACTAGGTATCAGCCCACCCCTTTGGAGAAGATCTCTGCAGATCTACGAAGATGTAATGTCTTATAGTGATGCTAAATAGACAAATAGTTGACTTCTTCAGTCTTAATAATGATTCTATAAGAATTCCTAAAATTATGTAAGTGATTATTAAGCTTTTTTATAGCAGGACTGCTATTAGGTCCTTTTCTGATAGTGAAAACTTCAATGAGAACCCTGTCAGTCTCCCATGTGTCACCAGTTAATTGCCTCTTAGATAGTAAGGAGACTTTCTCCTACTCAGAGCGAATTCCAAGAGGTTGTAAAACAATTAGTCAAAGGTCATAAAAAGGAAACTAACAATTTTATAGGTCCTAGGACAGAAGATAAAATATTGACTGGGTTTATCTATACAAAACTTCACTAATAACTTAGTTAAGGTTTTAAGCCTTCAGTGAACCTGTGTAGCTGTGACAGGTGATGGATGTTTAGCCAGATAATTACTCCTAATGGATATGCATATAAACATTCTCTGTTGTAAACTTCTATTTCAATTTGTGATTTAATTTTTTTGTGTGAACTTGTGATGAACTTTTTAACATGTGTAAGTACTGAAGACAAAGAGATAAAAAAGAAGAGTAGAATGTTTCCTCTTTTCTTGGAGAAAAGAATTTTTTGCCTTTCCCCACATAGAACTTTTCTCTTGCCCAGCTTAGGCTCTTTCCACGTTTCCCCTTTCTTCTTAGATAGCTTTAATAGGAAACTTTTTACTTTTCAAAGTGTCCCTTTTTCTTCCAGAGACTTCCAACTAGCCGACTAGCAGGCTGAAAGACCCCCCCACTACTCCCTCCCCCTCCCACCACCCCCTCGAAATTCCTGCTGAGATAGTACAAAGGCTATTTACTTACTCTAGCTGTTTTGGGAAGAGGTGCTAAGTGCCAGAAACTGCAGTTTCTGGCCTCAGAGGACCACAGAAGGCAGGTCAGCTATAGTAGCAAGGTAACTTATACTTATATAAACTTTTTATTATTATACAGCAACCCTAAATATCTCGTAAGACAGAGTCTTACCCTCCACCGACACTCTTCCCCCTCCACTGCCTCAAGAAGAACTCACAAGAAAGAAGAGCCCTGGCACAATCAATAACCAATCAATCAATCAATCAATCAATCAATCAATACCAAACAGCTTCAATAATAAGTGGAAAATGAAAAAAATGTGGCAGATTTAAGGGAGACTTCATACTGACAAGTGACCATTTCTTGAAGAGAACACATTCCCTTGTTAGCGCTGTTAAGAAGCATCTGTGTAATCTGCTGTGGGTGGCATCCTAGGTAATCTACTACATACCACTTATTGTCATCAATAAGGATGGATTTGCCCGGTTGCACAATCTCATCATTAACATAGCAGTCACACTCAGATTTCCGAACACAGTTCCCTTCATTATTCTGGAACATTCCATCAGGGCAAGTACATCCGTCAACCGGAATGTCTTCTACATCACAGCTTCGGTCTCGCGCTGACAGCGACCGGCAAGAACTGTTGCAGGTTTTCACCTTGTAGTTGAAAACAAGACCACTTGGACAAGACACCTCTGCGGGGAAGGGACAAGAGCGTTAGTTACTGTGTGCACGCTAAGGAAGAGCACTTCTTTCACACTGACGTTTATAGAGAACCAAGTGGATTATGATTGACGAGTGTAGAAAAATTATTTGCTCATTGGCTTACTTTTTGTTCTTTCTTTTCAGTTGGTGCTCGGACAAACCACACAGGTGGGCTAGGCAAAACACACTGCTCTTGTGTGGCTTATGCTCCTTTCTAAGGGCAACTGTGGCATGCACCATAAAAAAAGCAAGATGCACATTGTCTCCACACACAACTAGGATCTGTACTGTGGGAATGGGTCACTTACCAGGGGGACTGAAGCCCAGAGAATAGTTCTTCAGCAGGGAAACAGCCTAATCCTGAAACACTCAGGACTGGAATCTCTAATTATAGGGACATTATCTGTGGTCATGGGACCCTTTAAACCAGGAGAAACAACTGACATGTTTTAGGCAGTCCAGTTTTATGTGATTTTACTTTAAAGATGATCTGACATTTACCATAGAAGAGAGATTAGAAGGAGCAGAGAGGAAATAGTAAGGTCATTACAATTAGACGAGATCGGAAAGAAAGCGTGTTTCACTGTTGCTAAGTTGATGGCGGAGGAGCATTAAGCAGTGAGGAGACCCTGGAGGGAGCGTTCCAGGCCCCATCGCTTGTTGCACATGAGCAATGAAATGATGAGAATGTACAAAGCACATAGGCTTCTACAAATCTGCTGACTTTGCTGTTTTTCCAATTTTGTGAGACAGGATTTTTCTACTTAGCCCAGGTTGAACTGTAACACACTATGTAACCCAGGTTGCCCTTAAACTCACAGTAATCCTCCTGCTTCCAAGGTCTGGAAAATGGTTACCAGCCCCCATACCTGACTTGTTGGAAATTTTTTGGTAGTTAATATTCTTTTCACAGGGTAAATCTTTATGAAGTCATATTTAAAAAAATATGATAAATATTTTATCTACAGTATTTGAGCTCCCAGTTTACAAATGAAAAACTATATAAATTTCAGGACTTTTTAGAACACATTTCTATAAGTACCTATCATCTTAAAAATAAAGCATGTCAAATAAAATTATGAATCAAAATGTTAAAATTCAAGATTTGCTAATGATTCTGAGGGAAAAAAAAACCAGAAAATAAGTTTTGAAAGAATCAGGTCCACATTTGTAAAGGCGTATGTCTTCCCACCCTGACACAGGTGCATGCAGCAAGCTGAGAAGCATGCATTGGGGCCTGCAGCAGCCTCTCTCCTACTCACCACACAGTCCATCTCTCCAGCCCACGAGGTGTGTTTCTTTCTCAGCACACGCTTTCACATAGTTCCCTAAGACTGTACACAGGCAATCCTGACTGTCTTCACAAGAGCACGTATACTTTTTGCATTCCTTTCAGATAAGAAAGAAATATATATTACATTCTAGCGTTACTCAGAAGAGCAGCCTGATGTGTAGCCATGCACTCCTGAGCCCAGAATCAAATTGTACTTTGAGACACTTAGGAATGTTTTAAGATATTTAAAATAGCTAATTAATTACTAACCCACTTAGGAAAAATAAGAGGAACACTTATTCAAGCTTTTTATCATTTGGGATTATTTTCCAATATTAGAAAGTTAGTTTATCTCATCCTTCGGTAAATTATTCGACTCTAGTGCTAATTTTAAGCATATACTTTAATTTATTGACAATAGTAGTAATTTGAAAATGTTTAAGGTGTGCACGCTTTTGTCAAAATCTCCAAAATTTTCTTCATAAAGGCTGTAAGTGCTAGACCATCACATACCTCATGATAGAATTTGGGGTTCACAGTTTGATGGCAGGCAGCAAAAGGCCCACTTGAACTGAGAAGAATCTCACAGTTACTTTCAGCAAACTTCTCTGGAAGAAAGTATACAAAGTTAGCCTCAGCAACATCAAAGCTCCTTTAATTTAAAGGAAAGCTGTGTACTTCACAAAGATCTGCCTCCGTGCAGAGTTTCGCTCACAGAGCCGTTTGCTGTGATGGATGAAATTCAGTGTCATTACGTTTAAAATAGCAGTGGAAAGAGAGCACACTCAAAGGTAAAATCTTCACGGCAGCTGGCATCTTCAACTAATCCATCTAATGTTTCTCTGAAATATAGTTTCCATATAAAAATGAAAATAAGTGAAGTACACTATATCTTAAGTGTCCCTGTGCTACACATTAACAGATACGGCCCACGTGCCACCTCTTCTGCGTCACACCCATGACATATGAAGCGGCATCACCAGGATCAATAAATGCACTATATTTTGGAAAAGGGCTTAATTGATATTTTTTTATTTAAAAGTATCTACCACCATACTAAGTTCACAATAATAAAATCCATAAAACGGGAAGGGATAGCAAATGCCTCCCATGATTTTAAATATAAAGGAATGTGAACTCCTAAAAGAAATTCAAAAAAGCAACCTATGACGAATATGCTAACGAATCAGCCACAAGCTGTCACTACACTTTTTTTTCTGAAACTACTACTATTAATAATATCTTCTCCGAGTTCACTTTTATTTATGTTGTTATTAACTCAAATATAATACACTGGAAATAGGATTGATTTTATATATTACTACAAAGTGCTGGCCTCTTTTCTGCTGGGCATAAATTAACTCTGTTCTTTATAAGAAATTCACTCTTTTGTATAATCTCATAATTATTTCACTGAAATCACCCCAAACTAAGTAACATAACAACTAACCCTCCCCCAAGTAGAAATCATACAAAAATACTTCTACCAACTAGTTTTCAATTCAAAATTAGTAGATGATATTCCCATTTGGAATTGCCTTAGTAGTTTAAAATAATATGATAAAATGATCAGGCTTTGTTTCATATATATATATATATATATATATATATATATATAATTATACACACACACATATACACACACCATTAAAATAAAGAAAGGAAAATAAATTGAACAATTTCTAAACCTGCCCATAACTCCAGTATTCTGTAATCACATAAGAAAGAGTGGGTATAGTAAAAGCCTACAGAGATTACCAACAACAAATGGTTTTCTTAAGATACACACTCAAACCAAGCTACTCTATTTCTTCTAAAACTGGTCAGTATAACAAATACTGGCTAGAGGCAAGGGGATAGGATGTGTTCTTATGATTATCAGCATAAGTCTGCAAGTACCAGTGCCAATTTTAACAACACAGTTTGACTCTCAATGGCTCTCACCTGTTTCAATGCTGACACAGGAAGAGGGGCTTCCCTTAGGGCAAGACATCATCTCCCAGGAGTTTGCAAATGCCTGAGCTGTGCTCTCCAGAATTTTCTGACTTGACATGAAATCATCTTCTGCCTTATTGTTGAAGGAACCACAAAGACCTGCATGATGTTAGAAAAACTAAGGTTAGCATTTCTACCTACTCAGCCTTTTGGCTACTCTATTGAAAATGCTGTTAGAAATACTTCAAATGTGTTTGGCCAATATTGACACACATTAAGTAAAAAGTTATGAAACTTCGGACTTCATTCATCGGTCTTTCACAGAAATTCCAGAACACAGAACCATAAAAGGACATATAAAATATATTTTCCACATTTACACTAAATAAAAGTCTTTATATATGTTTAGATTTCTTTTTTATATGCATAAGTATATTGCCTGCATGTATGGAAATGCACCATATGAATGCTTTGTATTTATGGAGGCAGGAGAGAAAGCACCCAATCCTCTGGAAGTAGAGTTACTGACTCTTGTGAAGTACTGTGACTCTTGTGGGTTCTGGGAATTGAACCCAGATTCTCTGCAAGAGCAACAAGTATCCTAAACCAGTGAGCCATTTCCTTATCCACTAAGTAAAAGTCTTAATTCAAAAAATTTAAATACATCAATTGTTGACAATTTTTGGTATTGACTCTGTGATGAATGGAGGTTGGTTGTTACATTGTTCTCTTAAATACAGGTTACATAAGCAGGCTGAGGACACAGTAGGATAGCAGATATGTCTTAAGTGACCTCAAGGTGTATTATTAACTTTGTCTGAGAGGTCCAGCAAAAGTTCCAATCTCTTAGAATGTAAGAGACTTTTTATAATAGCACATTCCCATATGAAATGAATGGTGTTGGATCCTTGGAAATAGAAGTGTTTGGAGGACTTACCTACAGTGTCTGTGAATGTGTCAGGAGCCAGGGACACATACAGCTGCATCTTAGGAGCCATTTGTATTTGCATCTTTATGTGAGAGAGTATTTCTGCTTGCATGTACAAAGAAGATGAATTGAAGATCTGCACATCATCTATAGAAAAATTTGTACCATAAAAATTAGCATGTCAGTTTTAGAAACCGAGTAAATAAATATGTCTCACACATGTTTTTAAGTACTATTGTTAAGCTTACCTGAATAGTAATAACCTTTAATTAGAACTCCATCCTTGGTGACTGTCCCATCACGATTGAACACAAATCTGGTACTTGAAGTAGACTAAAATTCAAAATACTCCATTAGCCCAGGATAGCATTTATGTACTACATAAAATTTTTGTGCCACTAAAACATGTTGAATTATTTATGAATATCAATAATACCTCTCTTATACTATGCTTCATGCTTCTCATTCCAACCCTGGAAAAGGTCTCTTATCTCCAATTTACAGACAAAGAAGTGGTAACCATTGGTAAGCACCAGAAACCAGGCTAGGGCACATCCTTTAAAAGCCCAGTGACTATGTAATGAACACACATGGTTGGCCTGCCATTCCCACACAATTATGTGTTTGTGCTCACTACGGATATGCTTCAGAATCTTGGCTCTTTCCAACTCTTCTAGAAATATAATCGTTTTTCTGGAATCTTATTCATATATTTAATTACACAGCAAAGTCATTATTCTTCAAAATTCTGACTCTGTGTGTGCGTGCGTGCGTGTGTGTGTGTGTGTTTTAATCATAAACTTTTACTAGGTGTCTTCCTAAATTGCCATATTCCTTGTTCTTTTGAGACATGGTCTATCACCGAACCTTGTCAAATTGTCAAGATTGGCTGATCAGCAGGCCTCCTACGCTTTACTCTCTTTCCCTCCTCTGCCCTGCAATTACACACAGTGCAGCCAGGCTGAACATTCTTTTTTCTCATATTAGTTCTAGGGATGAAGCCCAAAATAAGTATAAGCTGACCATCACCCCAGTCCCCAAACTATGTTTTCTTCTTTTTAATTTTTTTTTTGTAATTTTCATGTGTGAGCGTATGGGGGTTACACGTGCTTATGCACTTTCCTGCAGAAGACAGAGCAGGGTGTTGGGATTCTTGCTCAGTTGGGATTCTGGACTTATCCCAGTGAGGCAGGGTCTCTTGCTCAATCTGGATTTCACTGAGTTTTGTTAGGCTAGATGGCCAGCAAACCCCAGTGACCCTTTTCACTCTGCCTTCGAGGTCTGAGGTTATGAGGGTGTGTACATTCCCAGCTATTCCATGGTCCTTGACATTGGACCTCATATCCTCACGTGTTTATAACAAACTCTTCTATTCACTGAACCAACTCCTCAGACCTCTCCAGATTTTAGCATGTAAAATCATTGATCTGATTTTACTCTGGCCAGATGTTAGGAAGGTCAAATACTTACAGAATTTAGGAGAACCATAACACTGGTTAAGCATGATCCTGTCTGACCATCCCCACATGGGTGGATCTCCACGCTAATAGAAATTTCATCATTCTGCAAAACAATTATTTTTGTTTAAGAATTTTCTCATATGCTACTATGTTACTTATTCACAATGAAATTAAATCTGCACAGTTTCTCTATACAATCTACCCAGAATCTAGAAGCCTCATCCAGTGTACCCACAGGAGCAGACAAGCACTTTATACATGGTCTGGGTATCATATGGAATTTATGCTTTGTATAACTGATGGACATATTACTGCCATGTTTTTTCTTTTATCTTCACTCTCACATCCAATATAACTTGAAATGGCTTTAGAATCCCTGGGTATTCTGAAGTATCTGTATAGATGCAATGCAAGAGGTTTTCAACTTGGGAAGCTTTACATTTTGATGTGAAATGTCATGGAACTTGGAGCTCTAACATGCAGGCCTCCGAACCACTGATCTGGAAGCAGCATGCATTCTACATGATTTAATGGGCTTCTCTTTCTCTTCCTCCATCCCTAGTCCTCAGAGTAAAAGAGAGAAACATAATAAGAAAGACAAGAGACTATTTTTGGTACATGGGAATCCTCACTGTGGATAGCAGATCTTCGAGAGTAGAAAGTACATTTTGGGAACTGCCCATATTAATCCACCTCTCATTTTGCCATTCGCAGGTTCATTTTTCTCATGCCCACTGAAGACAGGAGCTAAGAATTGGAACTGTCCTTTTATTGAAATTCAGATTACTTCCAATTTTAGTATCAAGAAGAGTCTAAGTGAAAATACGGCAGTTATCATACAATGGGGCTCCGTTGTATAATAAAGGCTAAAAATAAATCTCAGGGGATAATGAAGGAAGAAGACGATGCTCTACTACAGAAAGGAGCAGATCGTGTGAAGCACTTTTGAGCATATACAGACACACAGAAGAGTGTGATACCTTTCCTAGGCACTTAGAAGGTTAGTCCGTTAACATTTGAATTGTTGAATTGTATTTCAGCAAGAAATTTTCAGAGTGTAGGTGAATAGAATATTAATAGATGATAAATCAATTTGTCATCAAAATAAGACATTGAAACATGTAACTGATCATTCGAAAGGTGTCTGCTTGTTATTGCTTCACACAGTAACTCAATAGAAGAGCTACTTCCGCCCACCCAGCTAGCTTTCCCAGTGTCAGAAGGAACTATGCAAGCTGCTGGAAAAAGAGTCACCAAGAGTCATATACAGTTGTGAACTCTGTGAGCTACAATCAGTCAGGCAAGAGACGCCGATGGATACAACAATAGCATGGATGTTACGAAGTCAACTACCATCTTTCCATTTCGATTTAGGGCTTGCTCTCCAGGACGGAATTCATTCCTGGTGCTCTAACTATGACCAAGAACCTGTGCTGGGGAGATAACACACACTTGGGGACAATCTACTATTATAATTAAACACAGTATCAAACTCCCTTGTAAGTATCTATCCTTACACCCAAAGATCAGACCAATTTTCAATTCTCATTGAAGAAGCCTATTTTGGCACTAGATAGTAGTTAATGCTGAGATTTGAGCTAGTCAAAGTACAAAAAGTAATGACTGAATTATTATCCTTAAATGAAATATTCATGTCAGGACGCTTTCCCCCGAATGCCAAGGAACATCACAAAAGATGGGGAAGTAAAACTGTAAAATCCAGAAGCTGTGAGGACTGATACAAATTGATGTCTTTTGGACGTGACAGAGCCATTTCATTGATAAATACATAGCAGCAGTGGCTGTCTACACAAGACTCATGCAACCTCAAGCTGTCAACAAATATTCAAATTTAGACAAGGGAGGAGCTTACAAGGTCCCACTCCAAGCTGAAGAGCTATTGAAAGCTCATAGCTGCCGAGAAAGGAGGAGTTAGCTTTCCTTATGGCTGTAGTCGCCAGAAGGTTGTTCATGCTTTAGTGGATTACCCTACACCCATGTGCATAATGGCAGCAATAATTGGACTCAGTCAGTTATAAGGAAAAGAAGGAGAAAGGGGAGAAAGAGGAGGAGAGAATGAAATTGGTTTGCAGAGTAGGGATCTGAGAAGGGGAAGTGGGAAATTGATATGCTCTAAATACATTATATACGTGTATAAAATTACCAAACACACATAAGATGAATTGTGCTTTAAATTAGTTGAGAATTTTTTTTCAGTTTTCACAGATGTTGTAAGCAAATACTTACATGGACAGCCAAGAAGTGACAGTCTCCAGGGTGGCTAAATTTATTGTCATCAAAAGTGGTAAATGAGCTCCCTTCCACTTTACATCTCCCAGGACAGTGAGCTTCAGTGCAAGACCACTTAGCTTCTTGGCATGTGCTGTTAAATGTAAAGGTGAGTTAAAGGTAACTCTTCTGTAAGCTGAACATGCACCACAGCATTAGAACAGCGCATCTGACGTCAACATGTGAGCAAATCCCATCAGGCCATTTCCAACCCAGCAACAGCCCTGCTGAGGTGTCTGATAAATTTTGACATCATGATATTTTAGACTATTAGACTATTTCAGGTTCTTTTTTTTTTTCACTAAAAGTAATAACTTCATGACTCAAACATACATATATCTCAGAGGTTTATCTATTAGCATAAAGGCAACTGGTACAAACTACAGGGTGAACTTATACTTTTCAATGCCCTACAGATGCACAGACAATGAGCCTTAAGAAGATATTATTACCATATGAGACAGTTATCACACTCTCAGATATAGACCCCTACAATAGAGATATTTGCTTCTCCGTGTTTGTTGTAGCTCTATTCACTATATATGGAAGTAGAACCAACCTAGTTATCCATCAACAGATGAACGAATGATAACAATCTGGTACATATATGGAATACCATCTATAGATAGATAGATGATAAATAGGTATCTGTAAACAAATATAATGTGGTTAAAGTATAACATTAAGGAGAGCAAGACAATAGAAAGCAAAATACTTACTAATGAGTTCATAAATACTCTACTTTGTGTGGCTCCTTTATGTAATCTCTCAAGGGCTCACATATTCTCAGTACACAGTAATCCTTCAATAAGCTTTTAAGTGTTTGAATATCCCTGTAATTCTTTGAAGGCACTACTAATCCTAGTGTATTTGTGCTTTAAACAGAAGTTTAGTTATCTAAATACTAGAGTGTGACGATTAGTAGAAGTACGTTTGAAGTCACCAAAATTTTAAGATTTCCGAGAATTTCTGGGTAACTGACTCACGGCCCCGAATCTGTAAGAGTAATATGTCAGGAATGTAAAAACACTTAAAAACCGATTGTTGTGATGATTTGTTTGCTCCATTCTCTTTTTCACCCATGGCCTGTTAGGATTCTAAGAAGCGGCAGTTTTTTTTGCTGCATTAAATTTAAATATCTTTAAGCATGAATGGAAACCCTGGTTTTTATCTTAACATCAATTAAACATAGATTAAAAAGAATACACATACCACTGAGAGCCACAGGGGCCTTCTCGAACTTCTCCTGGCTTATATACTTTTCCATTAGATTCACAGGGACATTTCTCCTTTAATACACATTTTCCTTTCTCTCTAATATCATCCAATAGGTAACCTAGAATACACATATAGATGTAGTCTCAAAATTATATGAGCATCAGTGAAGTCTTTCACAACTGTAGCCACTCATGAACTAGTTCTAAAGCAAGTGTAAGTGTGCCCTGAAAGGGAAACTTCTTGTGTTAATGATCAGTTTTCATGTTGACTGACCACAACGTAGAGGAAAATCTTCTGAGCGCGAGTTACTGCCCCAGAGAGACAGGACCTATTAGGCTCCGTGTAGTCTGTGGAGGATGGGAACACTCAGTATTCAGACATACAAGCACATTAATTAGCTTTGAGCGTGTCTGACATTCCTTCATGGGTTGTAGGAGGACTGATCTTATCTCTTTCTCTTGCCTCTCTCTTACTTCTCTTACTTCTCCCCATTTCCTTCCCCCCTCTCTCCACGTGGTCATGGCCGGCCTCCACCTCTCTACTTCTCTACTCTCTTCCTCTCTCTGCCTTTCTCTACCTCTACTACCCTCTTTACTCCCCTCCCCATGCCCTAAATAAACTCTATTTCTGTACTAAAAATAATAATAATAATAATTGGCCTGTTGCAATAGCCTTTTGGAGCTATGGTTTTCTGTGCTCTGCCCAGTATTGTTGTAGGGGTGTGAACACTTTCATAAGTAAATTACCTTCTGGACAGGTGCAGCCACTCACACATTCACTGTCTTGAAATGGGGCCAGATTAGAGCATGTTGGAGGATTTGAAGGTCCACATTCCTTGTAGATGTGCTTTCCTGGACACTGTTGCTTTGCTGAAGGTACACAAACACATACACACTTGTCAAAAGATTATAGGAAATCCAACAGAGTAAATACACAATTCTCCAATGGTCCTTTCAAATGGGTTTCATTGACTCTGCCTTTCAAGATACAAATAAATCATTCCAGATACTCCATAGACCTAAATGATGGCAGTTTCTCAAGCATTATTTCACTGAATAGTTTTAAATTTAGAGAGAATATAAATAACATAATTTAATCTCATCTCATGTTAAATTTGGTTACCAATTAAATAAAGACTAACCCAAGCATCGAAGTATAAATTGTACTTTTATTTGTATAAAGCTCTTATTTATAATCTACTAATCTTTTAAAATAGAATAATACTTTAAGAGTACACTCTTAAAAATATTCAGTTACTGTTTATAGAGTTTACATTTCTCCCTCTTACAGGTTGCTGATGACTTTACTAATTAAGACCTTGACACAAAATTCTCCAACAAGTCAAGTCATAGCACAAAATGACCCTCATTCTCCTCCTCAACATACGTTAGAGACAAGACTTCCTTATTGGTTACTCCCTTTCTGGGCCTTAGAATCATTCAAGATAATCGTTTTGAGATATACCTGAACGAAGACAGTTCTTTAAAAAGGCATCTGTTCATAGCCTACAATTGTTAATAAGAGAATCACCTACCACAAACCACAGCAGCGTCATCTCGCCAGTATTCAAAGACACCAGGACCATCATAGGCACACAGGCGGGCCAGTTCCGAGTAGGTGTCACATGTGGTCTGCTTGCCCCCTCCGGTTCGACAGTACTCATCAACACATACGTTTTTGTATTCACTGGATAACGGGGAAACTTTCGTACATTTCTCAAAGTACGTTCCAACAATTTTGTCACAATACTGCAAACAAAGCACATTCATTGAACTATAACAGGGAAGGGCGGTAGAGCAAACAACACTGGAGAAAAGATAGATACTTTAGTTCGTTGTAACATTATATTCCATAACTCTTGTGGAGTGGAGCCATCGGATTCTAACTGAAACCTTAAACACAGGTATTAGTATAGTTGATAAAAGCAGTCCCAGAAGGAAGTTTCACCTCTGACATTTCAGACTGCTGGGATGGTCTCAGATATTGTCCCACCTACAAGGACCCATCTGTCTCCACTGCAGTGATTCTTAGATGGGGAGAAAGCAGGAGGAGTGAGAAGAGCTTACCAATGCTAGGGAAGTTAGAGTATGGTAACTGGTGAGAACCCAGGATACACTGGCCAAGCTATGCTGGCCCCTAACTGCTGATCTGCTTACATTTCATGAGTAGGCAGGTGAACGGGTGACCGTAACCCAGTGTGCTTTGTACTGGAAAGCATATGTGTTTGCTCTACAAATAATTTATTTGTTCATTTGTTCTCTATCAGTAGACAAAATTAAAAAAAAACATATATTCTTATGCCACAAAATGTTTAAATTTTGGCACATTTCAACTACCACATGGTGTTTTCTGCTATAAGAAAATGTTTTTAGAAAAATGTAAAAATCTTCTCTTTCACAGCTGTGTACCTTGTACTAATTTCAGCCAATGAAGACAGATAACACCCCCCCAAATAAGTTGAAAATAAGAAAATGATATTTTTTTTCATAAATTCTCTTCTATTTCTCAATGGCTGTTTTTAAGCATGTACACAGACCTGTTATTCTGTATAACTTTGGTGAAGGTCATATGAAGGTCACACGAAGGTCAGGGGCATTTCAAACAACACCTTCTGGTCAGATGCTAGGGAACCATGCAGACTGTGAATGCTCTGGAGGAGAAGTCCTGCCTGTACTCAGTAAACATGTCTTACAGAAAATCTAAACTATCATGCTAAGAAAGAGTATTGTTAATGCTAAAGCAGAACATATGCTGTGATGCTTTGGGGAAAATCTTACCTTAGCATTCATAGCTGGACTGGACCGAAAGGACAAAATTCAACAACATTGGAAGAAACCATGACAGAATGTCTATGTTGGGATACAAGGACCCAGAGGGGGATGAAAGCATTCAAACAAAAACTATGGGCCCCCTCACTGTGGCATTAACATAGTTCATAGGTCAGCAGATCAGAAGAGTGCTCCCAGGTTAAGTCTAATTCATAGGGCCAACTGATTTCTGACAAAGCACCAAAACAGCATAATGGAAGAGTACAGACCTTGGAACAGTGGTGCTTGGAAAACAGGGTTGCCACACACACACAAGAAAGAAATCGAATCCTGACCTCACACCAGAAACAGAAATCAAGTCAAAATATATGAAAGGTATAACCGTAACACCTAAAAATATAAAAACCTAAGATCAAAGGAAGAAAACTCTGCTAACCACTGGCTTGGAGTGCCGTGGTTAGATGCCATGCTGAAAACTCAGGCCACCAAGTCAAATATTAATAAATGTACTATGTGCATTTATGTTTTATGTGCAGCAAAAGAAAAATGTATATTTTGAAACAAAAATTTACATGGGAACCTAGAGATTAGGAAATTATTTGCAAGATGTAATCTGATAAAGGGCTGATTACAAAGTTTATTAAGAGCTCTTAATGCAAAAAGCAACACAATTAGACCACACATTTCCCAAAAGGGAAACAAGAACCTTCACAGGAGTCTGTGAAATGCCATCCATCATTAGATAAATATAAATCAAACCCACCAGGATGACTACCAACACTAAGTCAGAAAAGAATAAATAAATGCAAGCTCAGATACAAAGAAGAAACTATTTTATAGCCATGGCCAAAAGCAACATAGAAGTTTCAGAAACACAAACACGGGGCACACTGACCCAGTGAAATCAGTCCTCAAAAAATTCTGTACTACATTCATACAGTACCATGCTCAAAAGCCTTAACAGATATAGTAAGAGAAATGGGGGGGGGGGGGGCGGGAATCTGTTACATAGCAGGACATTATTCAGCTCTCAAATAGAGAACAAAATCTTACAGACTGTTATAAAATATATGAGCCTGGAGAATGTCACCCTATATGAAATAATTTTTAAATTATATAATCTTGTTTATATGAAGAGGCTTTAAAGGCAATCAAATATAGGGTGAAAAGGCAGTGGCGGCTCTGGGCTGGGGGAGAAGAAATAGGGAGACACATGGCAAAAGTGATTCCACAGACCACAGAGGAGAGCGGATCCCGAGTTTGAGCCCACAAGTACACTACAATGACCACCATAATGCAAACCCACCACGCCGGATACGCATGCTAAACAAGCAGGTTTCAGCCCTTCCTGCCACAACTATGTCGAAGTGAGTGCCTTTACGGTATGATGGGTAGATTATTTTTCTTCATTACTGTAATCTTTTCATTCTTTTTATATAGCCCCATAACATCACGTTAGATGCCTTATTCAATTTTATTTTAATAATTCAGAGGGAATCGTGATAAAATTGCTACAAGGCAAACCCAGATTTCCTACCTGGACTCCATCTTCACAAACTTCATTGCTCCTATTCGAAGCGCTGGGGCAGTCACTGGAAATTTGACTACTAGCAATGTGCTCATTAATATCTTCACCTGCAAGTCAGAGCATTATTTCAAGATATACATTTGTCTGTACTTTATTTGTGAGTGACAGACAGTCTTGGCGAGATAAATATACTTCAATTCTAACAGGTTCTCATTCCTCAAATAGGTGCAAATTATTAGTAAATTTATCTAACTGTGAAAAAAAAACTCTTCTTTTAGAAAGTAATTTTCTTAGGAAGAATCTTTCAAATCTCACCTGGAACGCTGTTGAAGTTGCCACAAAGACCACAGGTTGTATACCGGCTATAAAGAGTGAGCTTCAAAAACAAAGAACATTGGTATGTTCATAAAATCGTGAAAATATCTGAGGACTATTTTTAACCAAAGCAAAGGGCAGGATCTCTTTCTGTGCAATCTTGTGCACACTGGTCAGTTAGGGAATGGGTGCCTTTCTTAAAGAAACTGTGACTGGAACTTGGAACATGTCTGACTCCATTGATCACTGTGCCCTCGGGTAGATTTTATCTCTTTTATTGAAAGTAGATTTTTTTCTCTCATAATATATTTGGATTAGAGTTTCCTCTCCTACTCCCCCATTTCCTCCCTGTCTCCCCTCCCATCTAGAGTCACAGTCTCTCTGTCTCTTATTAGAAAACAAACAGACTTCTAAGGCGATATAATATAAAAAACAAAAACTAACCTTTTGAGATAAGAAAGCGACAAAAGGAAAAGGACCCAAGAGAAGGCACAAGAAACAGACACGGGTGCAGAGACCGTCTGATTGGCACGATCGGGAATCCCATGGGAACACTTTAGCTCTCCTTAACCCGCATGTTTGGCTCTATCCCAGGCTATCTACAAAGGCTGCATTCTGAGCCACTTTGACTATCAGGCATGAAAATGCTCAGCACAGTGAGCATGTAAAGATCGCTCAACAAATTTACTTTATCCTTTCAACCAAAGACCAAACGCCAAAAAGTTCAGAGACAATCACTGGTTGACTTACTGAGAGTTGGTCCTTGCCCCACCTTAGGGACAAGATTCTTCTGCGGGTTTTGAGAACATAGTGATCACCTTGCTTTTTAATATGAATCATCTTATTGCTGAATGGTATCTGTACCCTGAAATGTATAAAACAAAATAATAAAAACTAGCAGTGTGTGCTAGGGAAGAAAACGGTACAACCATGACAAGGCCTGCTGGGAAATAAGTACTGATGTGTGTAGCCTTGGTGTTTGGGAAAAATAAACAGGTAGAAGTTGGTGTGTTGTCAGAAAACAGCCATCAAATGATTTGAAATATTTACAAGTGGAATATCAATGCCACCTCAGTTTCTTATCCCAGAGGTCAAAGAGCCTGTTTCTTTGAAATCTGAGTAGTTACTTCTGAAAAACAATGGCCTCTTTGATTTCTAATTTGTGAAGTTTCAAATTTGTCTTTAGCTTTCAACACATCTACAAAAAGAGCAATGTCCTATATCTGTTTCATGGAATCTACCTTTCACACTAAATCTAGACACTCAGAGTAATTGTGCATCAGAACCTCTCGCTGTGTTCTAGCTTGCCAAAGACAAGCATTGACAAGGACTTGACCATAGACAAGGACTGTCACCCACTCCTTAACTTGGCTTTTCGGTCTGGTTGGTTTTGTCTCATACTCCAAGCTATTCTCATAGACAACGTATTCTGTTATTTACCTTTCTTCATTGACAGAAATAGTATCCTGCGCAACCAAGATCCCAACATCATCGATCAGAGCTTTGATTTCTTCAATGTCACTATTCTTGTGCCTTTTGATCTCAATATTGAAGTCTCCTCCAGACTCAGCACAATCACGGCAGAAAGTGAATGGGCACTCAGACTCGAAGGAAAAGATGCGGCCGTTGAGAGCTTTGTATGTGCCCTTGCCCCACGTAGCCGCTTCACCTACACAGCAGTCAGAGAAGAAATTCATTCTCATTAATACCAATACGCATACAGGCTAGCTGCCTCATCTGTTTATGTACCGAAACATCACAATAAGCTTCAATTTGCGCAGTAACTAAGTGGATTTTTTGTTTCTTTCTCACCACTAAAAAACTAAAAGCAAAGCAGCAACAGGTCCCATGGGATGCCTGAAAAGATTCGTTCTGGCTAAAACACAATGCTAATCAAAACATCTATTTTAACTTGGGAATAAGGATATTGTTTCTAAGTTTTGGTAAGAAGGGAAGGAAGCTGAAGCTTTCTCATTCATTTTGCTTTGGGTAGAGAGATTTTATCCTGAGTGAAGCTGGTACCCTTTGTATCAAACCAGTGTAAGAATTAGATTACATGAGTATGAACGTGTATGCATGTGCACATAGATAACTTCATGTGCACTAAAAAGAAATACTGTGACTGTGACGTCATACAAACATGCAGTGGTCAAAAAAACAGGTGAAGGGTTTTTATGTTTTGTTTTATTTTTTAAAATTAGCTTCATGTTTTCGTTATCTTGTGAACTGTTAAGGTACTGGGCTAGGTCTAGACCTGTGAATGGCCATCATCTGAGTTATGTTTACTCACCAGCAACTTCATTAGCTTCTGAGTATGTGGGAGTCGCTTCTGGAACATGGGCAGCTTTTTCTATTCAACACAAGATATAAATAATATTTAAGTTGAAGCACACATTGATTCAAAATGTATTTCCAATGATATGGAATATTTAAGTGAGAAGTTAAATGTTGTTTTCTGCTAGTGCAGTTCCTGATCCTGAATGTGTCAAATTGCCCTTGAGAGCTAGGGTTTGACAGCTTCATATGCGTGATTATCTCTGGAATCCACTTTTGTTTCTGGGGAATTGTGTGTTCTAAAATCTGTTAGGGACAGTTCATTGAGATCATGCCCAATCACTAACTTGCCATATCTATTATAGAGCTGTCTACGCTGCTAGAAAAATAAAACATAAGCAAATCATTATCAGAAGCCACAAAACATGCAAGCCCAATGTACAGTTTAGTCTGCTGGTCTATTATGTCATACTGTTAATGAACTTATGTATGTACATGGAAAATGTAATTTTCCTAGATCAAGGGGGAATGTCAGGTACCTTGAATTTCAAATCCGCTTTTGAGATAGAGAAATTAATTTGATATGAAATCTCAGGGTCAGGCTTAAAACTCAGGATGATGCCAATATCAAAAGTAGGTATTTCAGGAACATCTTAAATACTTTTCAGGATGTGGTTATTATGTATTTTTAACCACTCTCTTTACCAGGGGTTAACTTTACTCAGAGGTAAGGGCATAGTCTATATTCCTATCTGATTTAGTACAGTTTATAAATGTGTCTTAAACCATAAAGGAGAAGTGCTTTTATGCTATATTAAAATTCCCATAAAACATTACTTTTCTCTTACTCATATGTTTTCTTTAAGTATCTCATTGGTCCCCTAAATCTTTTACTCAGGATGCACTAAGAGGCTCAGTATTGTAAACAGAGTAACATGATGCTATCCTGTCCCAGTAAGTTAGTAACCAACAGAAGGTTTCAAATTTATATTTACATGTGCATATGTCTTTTCTCCTTCAACACCAGAAGCCACAAATAATTCTCCTGCAAGTAAATTACCTGAAGTACTGGGTGGTCCAGTCGTACTGTGCCAAGGTGAGCTTGCTGTACCTGTTTTAACACAGAATCAGACTTAGTAAAATATAATATTAAAAATCTGATGGATGAACCGTAGATACAAACTCAGCAACCTCAATGCTTGGACCAGGAGATGCTATAAACAAAAAGTTACAATTATCAACTCAATTTCCACTGAAAAGAAAAAATAATTACATGTCATATAAAAAGCTAACTTATTCTAGATACATCATTTTAGAATTTGTTAAGGGAAAGAGCAAAGAATTGTACACAGAGGGATGAAAATATCTTACTGCATTTTCAGTAGAACCTGTTTCCACTAAGAGCTGGTTTACATTCAGAATATCTAGGTATCCAAGATGTCAGTTGAACAAAGGATTCTTGCCCATAGGAACTGGGACTATGGAAGACACTAGGCATATGAAGGATAGCTTTACTATTGTGTCAAGACATCTGGGACCAGAGTCAAAAGAAGTGGACACATGCTCCCATCCCTAACCCAGAAGCTATCTCCAATTGATACTGTACTGGCTGGTTTTGTGTCAACTTGACACAAGCTGGAGTTATCACAGAGAAAGGAGCCTCCCTTGAGGAAATGCCTCCATGAGATCCAGCAGAAAGGCATTTTCTCAATTAGTGATCAAGGCTAGGGGGGGCGGGGCCTTGTGGGTGGTGCCATCCCTGGGCTGGTAGTCCTGGGTTCTATAAGAAAGCAAGTTGAGCAAGCCAGTGGAAGCAAGCCAGTAAGTAACATCCCTCCATGGCCTCTGCATCAGCTCCTGCTTCCTGACCTGCTTGAGTTCCAGTCCTGACTTCCTTTGGTGATGAACAGCAATGTGGAAGTGTAAGCTGAATAAACCCTTTCCTCCCCAACTTGCATCTTGGTCATGATGTTTGTGCAGAAATAGAAGCTCTGACTAAGACAGATACTTACTTGCAAATGAAAATTAGATTTCACCAAGGGAGTCTCACTGGGGAAGCTAATCACTCTTAAGAGCAGGCCCCATGCCCAGCAGCAGATGGCTAACACAAAAATGAACTCAGTGGCATCTTGGGAGGTTCTTTGTCTCATAATGGTAACTCTTGCACTTCATTTATTTATATCTTTATATTTAGCCTCACAGGTTCTCTGGTTCTGTGTTTTTATGGGATTCCTGTGTGTGCAAATGTGTGTCTCTGCATCTACATGCATTTCATGTGTATTTTCTTTGGATCTTTTTTCTTCTTTGGTTCTATTAGGTCCTGTTATGATGTGTTTGTTTTTGTTTTCTTTGTCTATCATCATTCCTTGAACAGTTGTTTTCTCGCTAAGGAGATTCTTGGAATGAATGTGGATGTGGTTGAGAGGGGAGGTGGTCAAGAACTCGGAGGAGTAGGGGGAGGGAACACTGTAATCAGGTTATTTTGTTTATATTTTCGAAAAGAAAAAAGCCTAAACTTTGGGAGAAAAAACAAAACAGCAACAACAAAAGAAGGCATTTGGTATACGAGAGAGAGAGAGAGAGAGAGAGAGAGAGAGAGAGAGAGAGAGAGAGAGAGAGAGAGAGAGAAGGAGAGAAATGCTATTTACTAAAATTCACCTTGTTGAGGAAAATTAAAGAAGCTGTATTTCAACATGTAAATGGAAGAACAGTCTAGATTTCCCTAACTGAAAATTCTCTCATAGCCGAAAATTAAAGGTACACTCCCTTGACAAACCTATCCTTGTTTATGCACTGTTCTTTTCAGAAGTGTGCTCCCCACCCCCTCCTCTTCCTTCCCTCCCTTCCTCCACCCATGCTCAACTCACCCCTCCCCCTCTACCCATGCTCACCTCCCCCTCCCTCCCTCCACCCATGCTCACCTCCCACTTCCCCTACACCCATGTTTACCTTCAGCTCCCTCCCTCCACCCATGCTCACCTCCCTTCCCCTCCCCCCTCCACCCATGCTTATCTGTCTACCTTCCATCATTCTACCCCTGCTGGAATCTATGTTGAAACACTTCTTTTAAAACTCCAAAACTACTTCATATTAACTCATCTGAGAGCACAATTATTTGGCATTTTTAAAAAAGAGAATCTCAGCATCTCTGCAGATGATCCAAAATCAACTCCCAGGCTGCTATAGGAGGCAGCAAAGGGCTCCTGCCATTGACATCCTGCCCTAGGTAGAACAAACAAGTGGATGCTGGTGGTGAGTTCTCTCAACTGCTGCTAAGTTCCTTAGGAGCATTATTTTGATTTAATCTTCTTCCTTCAGGTCTCAAACTTGAGCCGGGCTTAGGCTCTCCCACAAGGCCGCAGAAACTCGAGCCAGGCTCAGGTTTATCCTCAAGGCCCAAACCAGGGCCAAAATGGGGCCCAATAAAGGCAGACCAACAGACAGACAGACAGACAGACAAAAAGAAAGGAAGGCAATGCCTAGTTTAATAAAGTGAGTTCCTGCTTCGACAAGACTCCCAGCCTGGCATGTTTCTTTTGGGCTGTGGACACTCGTCATCCCGCTCAGCCCCGGACAGACCCGGCTGGACCGGGTTCTCTCCTCTCACCTGGACCTGCCAGCAAGGAGCCAACATGTCTTGTGTTTTCTGATCAGAGAACCACCTAGCTTCATACATAGAGGAGCCCATTAGTCTTTTCTTTGACTTCACTTTAGCAGATTGCTTTGACAGCCTCCCATGCCCTGTTTCAGATGCTGACCCCATCTTGAATGCTCACTCAATGACCTTTCGGAATGGAACCTCCAAGATTTTCCCATGGCCAAAATAGACAAATTTAGACTCTAAAGGAATTTCATGGAAGATTAAAACTCTAGTTCTTATTCCTGTAATATCTGTATTTTTATTTTCTGCCAAATGAAAGAGCATGACTTGTGTGCTCAGGAAACCTGGAGGCCCCTGGAGGCACTATAGGACAGGGAAGAGAGAGATCTATTTTAGGCAGGAAGCTTATAAACACATTTCTACATTTTAAAACATGCCAGGCCAGTAACATCTAGTCCACTGGAGAACTCGATCTCTGAATGTCCTGAGATTTTCTTCTTCCTTTCCTTTTATTTTTTATTTTTTGATACACCCATAATCACAGACATATAGTTTTATATTATATAAATAAAATGGTGGGGAAATCTGATAAAAAAAAAATTGGCATTAAAAGAGAAATGTCCAGGGCTGAAGAGATGGCTTAGTAGCAAAGAACACTTGCTTCTCTTGCAAAGGACATGAGTTGGGTTCCCAGAAGCCACCTCACAATTGCCTATAACTCCCGTTCCCAGGGATCCAATGCTCTCTTCTGGCCTTGACAAACATCATCACGCATGCAACACACACACACACCACACACACACACACACACACACACACACACACACACACACACACACACACACACGTACCCCTGTAAATCTTTAAAAAATAGACATTTCTGGTTGTTAGAGTGTCTCGATATCTTGCTGGTTTGTTCTTCACAGAGGAAAAAGCATAGCAGGAATGGCAGGCGCCACCTCTGTGTAAATGCCCTGGGGCAGTGCAGCCATGAAAGCAACTCCTGCAAGAGGACCTAATTGAGGACTGCCAGAGAGACCAAGGATTGCTGGTGCATACAGTGCCAGCCAATCAGGAACTGCTGTTTTGGAGAGGTGCTTTCTTGGGACCAATGGGGCACGGGTGGAGGGTATTAAAGGGGCTTGCAGCAGTGTTCAGAAGAGCTTGCTGTGGTGTTTCTCACCTGCTCCGGGAGTCTGTGTCATTGACTCTGCGCCACCTCATCTCCAACCTCCAAGGGCAGGTAGAGGGCAAGTAGTCCAGGGCACAGGCGGCAGAAAAGATCTTGCCTTAAGTCTTCATCACTAGCTTCATTTTTGACTCACTCTTTCTTTCTTTCTTTCTTTCTTTCTTTCTTTCTTTCTTTCTTTCTTTCTTTCTTTCTTTCTTTCTTTCTTTCTTAAGGCTTTACCAATGCCAGCTGAAGCACTATGTCTTTTTCATGGACATCATCTACCTTGTCTTCACTAAGAGGGATACCTTTGGAAGCACAGGTTTGGAATGAGAGCGCCACGAAAGCTAAAAGCCTCTTAGATTTGGCTTATTTTAAGGATTAGTATGCATTATCTGAAGGTGTGCTTTTGTTTGTACAATATTTGCAGGGTTCGAAATCAGCTTGTACATACAGACTTACTTGATCCAAAGTTTTCTTAAGCCGTGGAACTTGAAAATGTCTAACAAACAAGTTGATTTGAACATGCTGGCCTGGGATGTAGCTTAGTTGTAGAGTGCTCGCCTAGTAGGTTTGAGGCCCAGGGTTCAATTCTCAATACTATTTCACACCTTTAAAAAATAGGACAAGCCGGGCAGTGGTGGCGCACGCCTTTAATCCCAGCACTCGGGAGGCAGAAGCAGGCCGATTTCTGAGTTCGAGGTCAGCCTGGTCTACAGAGTGAGTTCCAGGACAGCCAAGGCTCTACAGAGAAACCCTGTCTTGAAAAACCAAAAAAAAAGGACAAAATATTTCAACAAAAGATGACCTTAATGACTAGTTTGATGGTGCACATGTGTGATTCAAATACTCAGAAAGCTAAAGAAAGGTAAATATCAAGAATTGAAGCCCAGTCTGAAGCTATATAGCAAGTACCAGGCCAGCTAAGGCTATGTGGTAAAACCCAGTGTCAAAAACCAAAAATATAAACAAATAAATTTACCAGTAAGAGAAGATAGGAATGTACATTGCTGTTAGTTTATGCTTTCCTGTACTTAAACCTGTTAGATGTTTAAGGTGCAATGTCAGTGTTTTCTATACTTTAATAAAGTTTCTTGGGTTTACATTAAAACAAGCATTATTCTTTCTAAATTGAGAAATTTTGTAAAGAATAGTAAACCAGGAATGAAACATCAAATAAGGGAAAGATAGGAAAATATAGGTACCAAAATATAGTTTTGAAAAGTGTTAAAGAGAAAACAGAAATGGGCAGATAAGAAAAGAAAAGAAAAGAAAAGAAAAGAAAAGAAAAGAAAAGAAAAGAAAAAACCAGAGTATTCGCTATAAAGGTTTGTCTGAAGGAGGAAGAATGTTCTTTAATCCATAAAAGAAAAAATGTGTGTATGTTTAAATTGACTATTTTCAAAAGTATTTTTAAAATTGTTCTAAGCTCAAATACTGTTAGAACTTATTTTATTAGTCAGTATTCTTTAGACATTAGGAAGTTCAAAAGCAAACACTGAGGTGCCTGGCTACACTTATAGCAATGCTTAAATTTGGCTTTTGGCTATCAGCAAAGGTGATAAATCATAGGCAAAGTGCCAGGGAAAATGGTCACAGACACAAAAATCGGCCCACAAGAATACGCCCAACCAGTGGCAGAATGCCAACGGAACTAATATGTTTCCCGAGGCTATCAAATGGGTCCCTCAGAAAAGCCTTGGGAAAATAAAGAAGCTTTTAAAAGGGCCAATGCTCCGCATTGCTATAGAAAAGCAAAGTTCTGAAACATAACTTCCCTTCTAGGGTAAGATGGGCTTCTAGGAACCCAGGGCTTTACCCCTCCATAAAAGCGCAGTCCTTCACCTGCAAGGAAGGCTATCTTGGGAGACTACAGCTGCCTGATGTTTCCTATGGAAGCCTGGCTCAAGCCCCTACGACTGCTGGTGAGATGCTCCGTGTAATTTCACATAGCTGCTAAAAAGATCGGGGGGGGGGGGGATTGCTTTCTGCCAACAAGCCAGGATGACTCATTTCAAAATTAATGTACATAGTAATGACTCTTGATGGGAACACCCTAAATCTTTACCTACACCTACAGATGTTTAAAGGAGTTACAATTATCAGCCCAGAGTTCATTTATACAAAGAAAACCATTTGCCTTCTCCACAGCAAAAATGATAAAGGTATGGTATTTGCAGTCCTTACTCATTATTGAAGGAACACCTGTAGACCAAATTCTTGACTGGACTAAAAGTGGCTGTTAGAAGCAAGGGAAATTATTAGATTCTGAAAGAGCCATGGGACTCAAGTCACACGAAAAGGGGTGTGCTAAAACTATTAGAGATGGCCTGAAGGAACTGAAGGGGAAGGCACCCCATAGGAAGATCAACAGTGTCAACTAACCTAGACCCCTGGAAGCTACCAGAGACTGAGCCAAGAACCAAAGAGCGTGCACGGGCTGGTCTAAGGCCCCCAACACATATGTAGCAGAGGACAGCCTTGTCTGGCCTCAGTGGGGGAGAATGTGCCTAATTCTGTAGAAACTTGATGCCCCAGGAAGAGGGTATTCAAGGGGGGGTGCATCCTCTTCGAGGCAAAGGAGAGGCAGGGTGGGGAAAGAACTCTATGAGGGGAGACTGGAGAGGGGTAACATTTGGGATGTAAATAAATAAAATAATAATAATAAAAAAGAATTGCAAAAGAGAAAACAGTGATCTAGAAAAAAAAAGTAAATTCTCTATAGTAATAATAAATAATGTTAACCATACTTAAAAAGAAAAACAAAAGAAAAAAGGTTATTCTGACCACATGTCATGGTCTGTCCACTATGTTTATTCTCAAGAGTTGGGAATAAACCACTGGCTTTGCCTAACCTCCTACAAGCATGTGTATTCCTGGGTGGGGGGAGGGGAGGATGTTGACTGTTTTTCTTAGTTTTGTTTCTTTTTGTTTTTGTTTGCCTGTTTGCTTTCTCAAACACCTCTTAAGGGACATAAATATTCCTGGGTAGACAGAGGCTTAGCCTCCTGGAACTAAAATAATTCAGGGAGGTGTCCCCTATAACAAAGTCTTCCCCTTCTGAGCCTCCAGAGCCTCAGAAACGTTCTGAGGGCAATGTGGCTGTACTAGGGAACTAGTGGAAGAACTGATTGTTTTTCTTCAAGCAGGAGAAAAGACATCCTAACTTCTTAAACACAAAGCTAAGCCCCATTTCCCAATCTGTCAGCATCCAGTAACCTGGCTTGAAGTTCTAAGTTGCTTCAGTAGTTTTCTTTTAGGGATTGTTCTCATAAGCCGATTATAGTCGCATCCTCTGTCTCTGTTCCTGGCTATTCGGCCACTGAATTCTTTCCTGAAACTACTCTTTTCTGTCCAACTATATTCTCCGTACATAGCCATGTTTGGGTTTTCAGCTTTTACTTTCTTTTTAATTGATTCCAACAAGTCAGGTTTACCTTGAAAGTAATTCCCTTTTAGAAGAGGCATAGCAATATTTGAGAGTCACTAATGGAGAAGCCTGCTAGGTATATGGATTTCTCCTATTTCTGGTCCAGGGGGTGTCTGCTTTATAACAATCATGAAAGGGCAGCTCTGTCAGTTGGCTCCCCTTTGCTTGGAGCAAGTGGATCTTTCACTTGAGTAGTGTGGAAACTTTGTCCAACCCATAGGATGGATCCCTGCCACAAAATTTAATTCACCATAATAGTAAAGAAATGTATTTTCTTTACTGACCAGACATGGAGATCTAGAATCATGTGGGTTGCTCCTATTTTCACTAAGTGGAAGCAATCTCTGAGCAAGCTTTGCCCCAGGATGGATAGGTGAGAGTTGTACATTAGGATTGTTTGGGGTATAAGGAGAGATGGATGGATGAAGACTATATACAATCCTGAAGGTCTTCTCATTTTTCAACATAGTTGGACAATGTCTATTTACTGATATTTAGCTTCCATTTTTTATTCCTCAACAAGAGTTTGTGGATGTTATATGATAAATCGGACCCCTCACTGCGGCAACAAAAATAAACAGACAAAAGTCTCCTAACTTTAGAGCCCGAGGGCTCTCACTCCTAACCTCAGAGATTAAACTGGTGAGCACAGCATTCCTACAAAGCAGGTGGCCTTGGTCTTCTCACCACAACACAATGGAAGCCCGGCCATTATTGTAATGGAGCTCTGTATACACCTGGCACCTTGGGCAATGTGTCCTCAGTACCCCAAGATAAACACACTCAAAGCCAACCTATCCAATGTATCTTAACATTTTAATAGTTTTCTAGCAACGTGTTCTCAGTCAACTCATAGTAGATAGATCTTTCTATTTTGAGTGCTATTTTTGGGATTAAACATAATGATCGATTTAAGGTATTTTTTTTTATTTTGTTGTCATATTTTCCCTAGAAGAGAAATGTCAACACTTTTGGCCCCTGCATAGGTAGCAGCTATAATGATATACAGCCTTCAAAGCTTCAGGAAATTGAATTTCTGTCATCCACAAAACTTAAAGGAAAATAGAAAAGTTGGAAAGAAATGAAGGCAGGGTGGAGTCACAGGGCAAGATAAAGGGACAGTGAAAAGGAAAGAAGCCAATCCCTTCTGTTTGCTGGACATCAATACCCTCTCAGAAACAAGATGATAAACAATGTTATAGCCCAATATATACTGGTAATTCCTTAGGCACTTGACTAACCATTTTATCTTATCAGTCTGAAGTCCTAACCAATGTACCTTTAGATAACCTTATGTCACTTGCTAAAGAAAAACTACATAGACAAAAATAATTTTCCAAGGTATTTTACATAGTCTTTGAAGTCCTTGAACAGAGAAATTTCAAAAGCACAAAATTCATGCAGATATAGAGAGGTACTGACAGATTGATAAATCAATAGACAGACAGAAATAGATAGATGATAGATAGATGATAGATAGATAGATAGATAGATAGATAGATAGTCAGTCCTGCTTAAATGTCACCCTCTATTAAGATCATTTCACTCTCAAATGTATACTCTTTCCAGGAATCATCCTTTCTCCCTTAATGGCCACATTAAAAAATATATTAAAACTTGTTCTTAATAAACTCAAACTTTGCTTTAAAAAAAGAGAGATCCTAATTCAGAACCCATGTCTCAACAGCAACAACAGCAACAACATGAAGCCTGAATATCTGACCTCTTGCCAACAAGTAGGGAATGCCAAACTTAGTGTCTCTTGACTACTTCCATAAAATGACAATTGAATAAAATCAGAAACAAAGGATAATAATTTCAATTTTATTAGTTTAAATATGAGATGGCTATAAACTTTTATATCCAAAGATGAAGACCAACTAAAATACAACAATTTTATTACTGTATGACAAAGCCATTTTAGCAGATTAAGAGTCAATCCTGAGATAAAGTCAACATTATTACAAAATGACATTATCATTTGATTTTTAGACTTCTCACTGTAGCCAGATAATAAACCTAATATCGTGTTCCAATGAATACTGAATGGTTTTTTGAATGCTCATTTCAGAAGGGCCACATTGGTGGGAGGGGGCATTTTCTTTACTAATTCCTAAGAGTTAAAGGTATCAAGGTGGATAACCAATCAGTCATGAATATTATCTTAACCATTTGTAGAATTCCTATGATACTGCAAAAACAGATCAACATGGTTATGCATCTCCAAAATGTATCTGCAAAAACCACCTAGCCAATCAACTCTACATCCAGGATATAAAGATTAAGCCAAACATATCTACAATAACACTACTGCAGCAGAATCCAAATCACTTGAGAAAGAAGACAAATAAGGAAACAGACAACAGCCCTGGCTCCTTACATGCCAGCGAAAGATAAAAGGCTTCTATCTGATAACTAAATAGATTATGATTCCAAAACCTGACCTGATTGCAAATTATGAATATAAATGGTAATTATTTTCATGGTTGCTTTAAAAGTAGATTTCAAAAATCATGATTTTCTAATGAGAAACGACTCTAAATATCTAAGCCACAAAAGGAAATCCAGATGGGGTCTTGCCAGTACAGGTAACTCTGCCACTAACATCAAGGCCAGCAGATTCATTTTGGTCAGAAGGATCAACATGGGCAGAAACTTCTTACACTACTTCCAGGCCCAGAAGACAAAGTATGGCTTCCTGGTGGAAAATCAAACATGATTAAGAACAATTATAAAGAAGCATATTTGCTGGGGCATTTTAGGAATGGAATGCAGGTCAAGATACCTGAGTCACTCTTATTTCCAGTATCCAAGCTTCCAGCCCCGAAAAATTCACTGTTATTCTCTCCAGCCCCCTCATGTCCTTTAAACCCAGGTCCTTGTTTATTCTCCAGATTCCCATGGACTCCTGAATCTGTGGCAACTACAGCTGAGGAGCTTGGTCCACTTACTTCATTGGGATCATCTGGCAAAGGCAAAATAACAATCACAAGGATGACATCGGCTATGCATTCTTCTTCATATCTGCACTGTGTGGGGATCAGAGCGTTCACAGCTAGATTATTAGAGACCCTAGGATAACTAGAGCTCTCATAACTGTGTCAGCCTTCTCCCTCAAAGTCTACACCACCATAACCAGGACCAAAAGAGTTCATTTTAACCAGAATGACTCCAGAAAACAACAACAACCAAACATTTACTTTTCATTTCTCCATTGACAAATCATCACTAAACCAAAGAAATTCAAAGTGCAAATCTGAATTTCATTTCAACTTTCCTTTCATTTCCTAACACATCCATAACCACACAATGAGAACATGTGTTTCCTCCATAGGAAATTTAAAAGAAAATATAAGTTATAGATAGACAGGATGTCCATGCAAAGGAATGCAGGGCAGGATACCTGAATCACTTGTATTTTCTTCATTGGAGGTTGCAGAGCCTGTAGATAGACTGCTAGTGCCTACATCCTGGGCATTTCCAACAGAAAGAGCTGTTGGTTGATCCAGGACTATGTGACCATTGCCTAACTCTGTGGGGAGTTCAGAGGATGAGGAGAGATGCAGCCTACTGCTTCCACTTGGTGTTCCTGGGAAAGGCAAAATCATAACCATAAGGATGGCATGAATGTGCATCAGTCCTCAGATCCGCACTGTGTGGGGACAAGTTTGTTCATGGTGTGATTACTGGACACGATGGGTTATTACGAGCACTTAGAATCACTTGGTCTAATTCATCAAGGTCTAGACAATGACACTGTATCTTCTCTGACCCTCTCTAATGGCAGAACTGGGGAAATGAATTCTCTCAGTTTGATAGAAACTGAAAATCCAAGGCAAAGACAATGAGTTCTGAATCTGTTTCAAATCCACAGCACAGTGCAGTGGGTAAGCCCTAGAATCATCACTGAACTCATGGGTCTAGTTCCAAACAAATTCAAGTTGCTCATCAGTTTGGGTCACAAAAATCTTTTCATTTAATGCTCTGTACGCAATCCCTTTTTCCACTCATAATTCAGCCAGATTATTAATTAGAAGGGTGGTGGCAGACTATACTTGTCAAAAGTAAACAAAAGACCTCTCCTCATAAAATATTTGACAAGAGATACCCAGGTTTTATCTTGTCAGAGAAATCTTCTTCCATGTTCACTAAGATCAATGTTAGCAATGGGCTTTGACCCAGATCTTTGACCAACCACAACACTGTGCTGCACTTTTCCAGTTCTTTACCAAGGTAACCAGACTCTACAGCTGGGATAAGACACAAAACAAAACAAAACACAATTGCTGCCAATAACACAAGGGTTTGGAGCTTCAGCAGTCACTGCCACACAGTGACTCTTGACTACCTGAGACACTGGTACTAGTGCTTGGCTTTCCACGTTCCTCTGTCAGGGCCTCTAAGGTTTTTTCTATTTTCTCTTGAAAAATCTTGATATCTGAAGAAACTAAAATGATATCATCACAATATTGGTTAAGAATTCAATACTCATTCTTTGTTTTCAACAAATGAGCAATCTGCTTCTAACCACCTGTCACAACATCATCTACTGCTTTTTAGACATGATGATTTGTTCTCACAAACACTGATTTAACAAAATGTACAGCTATCAAGCTGCATACTTCCTTGGTTCTTTGCCTTTCTTGAACCTATGCCATGAGCAAAGATTCACAGGATGTTGCTACAGGCTATTATCAGAGGGTGAATTTAAACTACAGATTTCAAGGCCCAGTTTATCTCTGCCCTTCCAATAACAATGGCCAATTAAATAACCTGAAATTGTTCACTTTCACAAAAAACAATGTCATAAATAAGGACTCTGTTTAGAACTCAGCTGTTCACTGCCTGCAGTCCTACAGGGATCCCTCTTTTTTATAATCCTATTTACCTGATCCTTTGTCACTCTTTTCAACTTAGGTTTGCATAGTGGCATATATCAGGATTGACATTTTAAGACAGTAAGGTTTCAGTACTGATCAATACACACACTGTGGTCTGAGAAAGGAAGAATCAACATTCTGAGGTCTTCTATGTATGAATTAACAAATTAAGTTTACAAATTCATCATCACCAAACCAATGTGATTCAAAATCTAACTTTGTATGTAATGTCACCTTTTCTGTCATTCCCTAATGCATACAGAACCAGCTGATGAGAACAAGCATTTCTTCAACAAGGAGTTTAAAATTGAAGTGCATGCTGAAAGCAGGGCATGCACAGACTCTAAGGCAGGTCAGGATATGACGCTCTTGTTTCCCTCATTGGAGAATGCAGACTGTAGACTGACTGCTGATCACTTTAATCTAGTTATTCCCACCAGAACAGCACCTTGGTGACCCTGGAATGTCCCAGAGTCTCCTGACAGTGGAGACTCCATCTGAAAGATGCAGCCTGCAATTTTGTATTGAGTCAACCAATGAAGGTAAAATCATAACCATAAGGATGGTAGCCTGGGCGTCCTATTCATAACTGCACCATATAGAGACAAGTATGTTCATAACTTGACTCCTGGAGATCAAGGGTCACCAAATATCCTGGGGGTCATGTGGCCCATTTTCATTACTGCCTCTACAAACAAGCAAAATAGCCACACTAGCCTTTTTAATTGCAAAACTGGAAAAACTACTTCTCTCCCTTTTATAGGAAATGAAAATCTGAGATAAATAGATGAAGGAGGAGGAAGAGGAGGAGGAGGATAGGGAAGAGGAGAAGGAAGAGGAAGAGGAGGAGGAGAAGGAGGAGGAGAAGGAGGAGGAGAAAAAGGAGGAGGAGGAGGGGAAGGCAAAGGAGGAGGACGAGGAGAAAGAGGAGTACAAGGAAAAATTTTGAACCTACTGACAATTCTCAGAAAAACCAAGCTTAATTGTGAGGGGATACCACAGCATCACCATTGACACTCTTGTGTCCAGTCCCAGAAGACTTCAGGACTATCCCTTTCCCCTGATCATAAAGTTCTGTTCTGTAAAACCTCTAGATGAATGCCTTCTTCCACTCAGAGTTCAGCCTGAATATCAGGAGGTTTTTGACAGATTGTATTATGTAAACATGATCAAAACTACATGATCATAAAATATCTGACAGGAAACAGAACCACATTCTTCACTGCCAAGAAATATTCTTTCTCTTGCACTGTGATCAATGTCAGCACACAGTTGGACCCAGATTCATGACATATCAGATGTCTTCCCTTGTTCGTAACAGGCTTCTAAAAAGCACACCTAAACTTTACAACTAGAAAATATTCAGCTGCCAACAAACAAGAGTTTTGAACCTCAGCACAATTCAGGTTTGACTATTATACATTGACACTGGACTACCTGAGTCCCTGGCAGCATTCAGGTACTTCTCTAAGTTTTTCAATTTTTCAAATAACACGTCCTTGCTTGAATGTTCACTAGGTGTGCCAGCTGAAGGAGGAAAAGATTTCATTAGACTACAGGACATAAGTTCAATATTCATACTTTGTATTGAGAAAAATTGAAAGTCATCACCAGACCATGTAACAATACATAAATTACCACATTTTCTATAAACTTTCTACGTCCTCACAAAAAACTGACTTGGCAGAAAGACCAGCACCTAACCTACATCCATCCTTCTTTCTTATCACCCAAAAAAGAACAGTGTAGTCTAGCCATGGAAAGTCTAAATGAGATAAATTTAGCCATTTCACCATATCAGTAAAATTAGAATTCAAAAGGTCCTAGGTAAGACTACACCTATTGTGAACACCAGAACTGAGCACAGATTCCCAAGGTCCTTTTATCAATGGTTATTGTCACAGCATAAACTTCAAACAGAAATTGAAAGTTCAAATTTAGCTCTGCACTTCCCTCAGCAATGAAGAAGTAAACTTCACTGAATTCCATCCCATTCAGAAAATGTAATGACCTAAACTATTGACGGCATTTACATCTCACTGGTTTACACTGCTGAGGCAGATTGTCTGATCCTCTGCAGGCCTCTCTCCTTCTTACAATACTATATTGTCCTGTTCCCTTGTCTCTCTCTTCATCTTAGGGATGCACCCTGATGAAGCACAGGATTGAAAGGTTAAGACAGTCAAATTTCAGTAACATCACCTCAAATATTTGGGTCTGTGGAGAGAAACATCAACACTCTAAGACTGTAACTGAATTATGGAGATCATTCAATTTAAGATTACTGATTAATCCTCACTAAACCAATGTGATTCAAAGTTCAAATCTGAATTTCAGTTCAACCTTGCTCCTACTGTCTAATATATCAACAACCACACAACGAGAGCACATGTTTCCTCCCTAGGAGTTTTAAACCTCAATAAATGGTATAGGTAGGATATCCATGCAAAGGAATGCAGGTCAGGATACCTCCTCCACTGGAGGTTGCAGAGCCTGTAGATGAACTGCTACTCTCTACATTCTGCTCAGCTGCTTGTGGACCCTCGACTGCGGATTCATCTCCGAACTCCGTGGAGAGTCCATTTGAAAGATGCACATTCAGCCTACTGCTTCCACTTGGTGTTCCTGGGAAAGTCAAAATCACAGGCATAAGGATGACATGAATATGCGTCTGTCCCCAGATCCGCACTGTGTGGGGACAAGTTTGTTCCTAGTGTGATTAATGGAGATAATGTTGTATCAAGGGTGCAT
>CM052718.1:11173091-11194716 GCA_028551405.1 Uromys caudimaculatus
GTAAATCAAACCCAACCCAACCAAATCCAACCAAAACAAACCAAGCCAAAGAAAGCAAAACACAACAGCTGCCAATAAGACGAGGATTTGGAAGGTCAGCTTTCATTGACACACAGTGACTCTTGACTACATGAGACACTGGCATCAGTGCTTCTATGTCCATATTTCTCTGTCATGGACTCTACAAATTTTTTAATTCCCTCTTCAAGAGCCTTGACAACTGGAGAAGCCAAGTTGTTATTATCAGAATATTGGTCAAACATTCAGTATTCATTCATTGCTTTCAACAAATAGACAATCTGCTCATAACCACTTGCCACAACACACTCTGTTACCTTTTAGGTTCTCACACACACTGACTTGAAACACAGTACAACTCTCTAGCTACATACTACCTTGATTCCTTGCATTTCCTGAACCTATGCCGTGAGCAGAGATTCCCAAAAATATTTTATCACAGGCTATTGTCACAGGATGAATTTCAACTACAAATTTCAAGGTCCAATTGAGCTCTGCCCTTCCAATAACAATGTCCAAATAAATAACTTGAAATATTTCCCTTTCAGAGAAATGAATGCTCTAAAATAATGATTCAATTTAGAACTCAGGTATTCACTTGCTTAGGCTGATGGCCTAGAGGAATCCTACCTTTGTATACTCCTATTTGATCTGTTCCTTGTCACTCTCTTCAACTTAGGTTTGCACATTAACAGATTTCAGGATTCATATTTTAAGACAGTAAAGCTTGAATAGCGATCAACACACATACTGTGGTCTAAGGAAGGAAGGATCAACATTCTGAGGTCTATACATCAATTAATCATTTAATTGATGTTTACAAATTCAGTATCACCAAACAAATGTGGTGCAAAATTCAAATTTGAATATAATTTCAACTTTTCTGTCATTCTCAAATACATACAGACCCAGCTGATGAAAATAAGCGTTTCCTAAACAGGGAATTGAAAATGAAAGAGCATCCTAAAAGCAGGACACCCATGGAACACAATGGAGGTCAGGATATACAAGCACATACAAACAAGAGCACATGTTTCCTCCCTAGGAATTTTAAAACACAATAAATGTTATAGGTAGGATATCCATGCAAAGGAGTGCAGGTCAGAATACCTCCTCCATTGGAGGTCGCAGAGCCTGTGGATGAACTGCTACTCTCTACATTCTTTTCATCTCTAGGAGATGCAGCTACTTCTTGACCTTGGACTCGGGGACCATCTCTTGACCCTGTGGAGATTCCATTTGATAGATGCACACCCGACCTATTGCTTCCACTTGACATTCCTGGGAAAGTTAAAATCATAACCATAATGATTATTTGAATGTGCACCATCTTCAGAACTGCTCTCTGTGGGGACAAGTTTGTTCATCGTGTGATTAATGGAGATCATGGGTTATCAAAAGCCCTTAGAATTATCTGGTCCAGTTCTTCAAGGTCTATTCAAAAAAAAGTCTGACCCTCTCTAATGACAATACTGGGGAAACACGTTCTCTCTTTTTGATTAAAAATGAAAATCCATGATAAAGACAATGAGACTCTAATGTGTTTCATATCCTCAGGAGCTTACAGCTGACTAGAGTGTGTATGCCCTAGCCTCAGTACTGAGAGTCATTTTATTGCAGTTCCAAAAGAGTTCAGGTCTTGTCCTTGGTCCTGCTCCCAAGTTTCTGTTTTGTATATGCTCTGCACATAATCTCTTCTTCCACTCATGGGGCAATTAGGCTATGAGAAGATTGTTGACAGACTATATTATGGATAGGTGATCATAACACCTGATTATGAATTATCTGACAGGAAACACACCCAGACTCTTCATTGTCAGAGAATTCTTCTTGTATGTTCACTAAGATCATTGTTAGGAAAGAATGTTGACCCAGGTCCACAACTAACCCCATGTCTACCCTTTATTTTATTAGTCCTCTGTCACTGCACCTCGGCTTTACAAATGGCACTTAACACAATTGCTCATATAGCAAAGATTTGGAAGTGCAACACAATTCAGAGTTGATTGCCACACACTGATACTTGACTGCCTGATCCACTGGCATTCATCCTTGGTCTTTGAAATAATATTCTCAAATCATTTATTAGCAATGTCATTTTTCATACTGTATGGATATTAGCTATAGAAGGGAAAATTATTTTCATCAGAACCTAGATCAAAATATTTACCTCTGTATCTCGACAAATTAAAAATCATCCCTGACCATATGATACTACATAAGCTACCACCTTTTAGACAATGTGTCTTTTTTCTCACAAACACTGACTTTACAGAAAGTTCAGCATCTAAACTAAATCTATCCTTGCTTTTTCTTCTTACCCAAAACGTAACACAGTGGTCTCTGCAAGGAAAACTAAAAGATCTCTCCCTGTTTCTTTCTTTTCTCTCAAAAGAGAAGATCCATGTGGTCTCTCCAAGGAAAATCAAACAGACTAATTTATTCCCCAGACCATATGCAACAATATTCAA
Source organism: Uromys caudimaculatus (assembly GCA_028551405.1). Taxonomy (NCBI): domain Eukaryota; kingdom Metazoa; phylum Chordata; class Mammalia; order Rodentia; family Muridae; genus Uromys; species Uromys caudimaculatus. Next base: position 11,175,581 of record CM052718.1, read on the forward strand.
ATTTTAAAAGATCCTAGCTGAAACCATACCTATTATCCTCACTCGCCCTGAATGCAGATACCCACAGAGCTTCCAGCATAGGCTATATTCAGAGGACAAAACTTAACAATATTTGCAAGTTCACATTTGGCTCTACCTTTCTTTTAGCAATGGCCATATCATATAACTTGAAATGTTTCACTTTCAGCCAAGCACAATGCTGTAAAATACAGAGTGGATCTAAACCTCACTGGTTCATACTGCTTAGGTCAACTACTTGATCCACTGCCAACATAGCTCCTTCTGAGCCCAAAATTATCCCCAACTTTCCATCAAAGTCTGGACAATACAACCAAAACATCTGCTATGTTTGTCTCCATCCAAAAACATGTATTAACTATTCTTTCCCTTTGATGAAACATGAAAATGCAAGCTACAAAACAATGAATTTTAAACCATTTGAGATTCTCAGAAGGATCTACATTAGTAGAGGTCTGAGAAATAACCTCATCCCTGAGTCTAGTAGGTTCGTCCCATTAGAGTCCTGTCCAGTCAGTTCTCAACCTTCCATTCCTTTCAGTAAATGCTCTGCACCAAATCCCATCTGTCCATGTTTTACACCCACTTCTTCCATTCACAGTTTGCCCACACATCTTAAGTAGCCTACCTGACCCGCTGCCACCACGTCTGCTGATTTCAGTTCCTACTCTGACATGACCGTGGATAGCACCTGCAGAAAGTATGTCATGTGAAACATTGTCATATGCAGACCTAAGGACTCCAATAAATGTAAATTCAAAAGGAATAGAAACACCTACAGAACTTTCATTTCATTCTTCAGCATTATCCATCCTATCTTTCCTAAACTCATCAATAACCAGGACAATTTTTAACTCCAATCTTCTTCCCCCACCTTATCCAAAATAGAGTACCAAACGTTACCTCCCAATATAAAAGCAAAATAAAAGAAATAAAGAAACCTAAAATTAAAGTCTCTGATCTTCCTATTCACATTAAATTAAAATATTACTCCATATAATATAGAAATATATTTAAAACTCCTTGTGAACACCCCAGGAGCTGAGACCTGATAGAATGTCTCCTAATCTGAGCAGAGGTGCAATGCCACTAAGCGAAGATAAAGCAGATGCCCGGGGATCTATCGGACTCAGATGAGATCCATGTAGATTTGCAGAGCCATCAATACCAAGTTTAAGCTCACTTTTCAAGTTACTTTTACCTACAGAATATAAAAAGAATGTCACAGAGGATAGTGAAACATTTCTGAACTCCAAAACTTTATTACTATATTAGAAAACAATATCTAGATCACCGAAAGCATATCCTCCACAACAGATTATCTGACTCAAGTATTTTTCTAATAAAAGCATTGACAACAAAAGAATTCAAGCTACAAATTCCAAAGCCAACAACCAAATCTTTCTTCATTGTTTTGAGCTACAAACCAATAGTTCCCATTGCAAGTAACAAAAATAAATAAATAAATAAATAAATAAATAAATAAATAAATATTATTAAAAGTGGCTCTCTGATGATTCATCGCTTATGTAGTATTTGAAAAAAGATCTTTTTTTCACAAGTTAATTAATTTAAATAATTCAAGCCTAAGTCTTGATTGGAAAGCAACAGGGATCAGATACAATGACTACAGTTACCTTCATCAGACAGACCGTTATCTTTGCCCCCATCAGAACTCTTGGCATTCAGGTTTAATTTAGGAGATGCTGGCAATCCGACTCCAAAGCGTGAGGAGGAAAAGAAGCCAGATCTATTTCTGACATTTGTAGCTGTTTGAAACAACAACAATATTGTCATGAGAGAATGGACACATCTTGACTTTTCCTCTTTAATAAAAATGAAGAGAAAAATATGGAAAATTGAAATGTTTTGAGGATCGACAAACAATGATGAAGAAATAAATAAGGACATGCACGCCCTTTGTTTTGTATCAATAACCTCCATCAACATTCTTGGTCTAGTGACAGACATGCCTCTCCACAGCTTTGTCAAGTTTCCTGATGTTTTACTGGTTCCTGCCAACATCCACATCTTCTAAGGCCAATGACTCCATCTCAAAAACTACTCAGCGTCGCAGAATTTTATTAACCCCTGTTTCCTTCACTGACTTTGACTTCCAAAGTTAAGAATCTTTGTAGCTACCCTTGTGAAAATTTACCTTTTTTTAGCTTTCCTTTTGTCCCTAAAGAAGACTACATTGAGAATAATAAAAACCCAATCATTAGCATTGTAACTGTCACAGAGAAACAGGGCTGGAGAGTTTTCTAGTCTGCGTGACAAAACAATAAAAACAAACAAACAAGTACTGCTTAAATGATTTTCCCAAAGTCCACAATAGATCAAAGATGGCATCTCTTTCTTCCAGACACAAGGCCCTTCAGTACAGGGTATTTATATTGCTGCTTTCTCTGACAATAGCATGGTTCTTTAATTCTAAACAGACAAATTAGAAATCTTTTCCGTTAATTCATCCAACACTAAATCCATGGCCACCAAAGACCAGGTATCAACCACAAATCTCTATTTTGCTAATAAATGTGATTTTCTAAGCCCAAATTGACCGTGTTTTTCCAACATAAATTCTAGGCTTATGATCTGATACTAACCAAAGTTCTGGAAATTGGGACTATTTCTGGAAAACATGGGACTCAAAGTGGACAGACTTCCCTCCAACCTACCGACAGGCATATATTAAGACAAACAGCAAAGCGGTCCCGTTAAACAGAAAACTTCTCTCATGTGTTCTGATACAAGTTGTATTGATTGGCACCTGAAAATACAATCCAGTGTATTCAGCCAAAGGCCAGGAAGAAATGGCTTACAGATGTGATTCCAATACAATATAAATGTTTTTAAAGAAAACCTAACACTATTATTTTCTGTGTCATGTAAATTACTGACAATTATGATCTATCAGACATGGAGTTTGCAGTTAAGAATTTGTCCCTGGGTTCCCTTCAGGCATATGGAGATGTCATAAATTCCATACTTGAATTCTTGCTTTTTTGACTTGCCTATTAGCTAAAACCCTCACAGCCTCATCTGAGATGTACATTCCTGCCAGACAAACTAGCTTAAGTAGCCTGGGTCAGTGGCGTTGCCATCTGAATATCTGTGAGCAGTAAAAGGGGGACTTGGGAGCAGATAGCAGACACTGCCCTTCCACAATATGGAAATTGTATTAAATTCCAGCAGTGAGAGGAGAGAGCTGCTACTCCAAAGCTGGTAAGATCTTCAGAAACCATCTCTAGAACAAAACAGATGTGTGCTCAAGTTGAAAATGCAGTGTGAACTGAGCCCCTGCTTTCCCTTAGGCACAGTTTTTGGCTTTGGGAAAACACTGAAATCCCAGATCAACCTGCTTGAAGAGTTCAGAACAGGGCTGAGGGGGTGTAAAGGAGGAGCCACGCGGTGTCAGCACAAACCCAAGAGGGTGTTTTCTGTTTCCTTATGTAGGTAGCCTCACAAATGAAAGACCAATTTTTCAGAGATACTGACCTTTTGGTATACTGAGAAACAGTCCCTCCTTTTGAAAAACATAAGAACAGAAATAGTATAATGTGTTTAAAGATGACAAAATACTTTTACTTCAATTCTCCCGTAAAATTTACTATGGACAACCCCTCTTTATGTGTGATAACTAATATTCCAATACTAATTTATTATTTTGGAGCTTTCTTATTTAATAAAATTCCCTCATGTGATTAGGGGAAACATTGGCCTGTTATACCTAAAGTCACACTATTCCAGGGCAACCCAGTCTTGAAAATGCAGAGACTGACAAAACTCACCAGTTAATATTGATCAGTGCACTACTTCTTTTTCCCATAACAGCCTTGACCTAAGAGTTTCCAATCTAAATTTTACCTAATTTCATTTTTCCTAATATTTTCTTAGTAATGTATCAGTTACAAATGAGAATAAAAAATGACCTAATCTATTTTATTTTAGTGAGAATGAAGAAACTAAAAAAACTTAGAAGCAATATATGCGCACATTGTCAGATCTATAGTTTATTATAGATTACATGGTTACATATATATTTATATGTATATGTTTTTATATGTGTGTGTGTGTATGTGTGTGTGTGTGTGTGTGTGTGTGTGTGTGTGTGTGTGTGTATAGCTTTAGTTATAACTAATACTTTTCTATTTATCCAGGACCTTTACATTTTTTCTTCTTTCTGTAAAGTCATGATTGGGGAAACCATATAAATTTTATTTTGATTGACTATCAAACTACTGCTTGTTTTTTTTTTGTTTGTTTGTTTTGTTTTGTTTTATTTTGCTCAATTCTTAAATTTACCAGAATGCTTTCAATGAGTCTGGCTTTTTAAAATATCCAAGAAATTTGTTAGTTTACTAAATGTTTTCCCTGTGAAATTTTGTTTGAGTGGTGGACTGATCCTTTTTTGAAGTGATGTGATTTGTGAATACAGCAATTGTCAGTGTAGCATTCTAGACTTAATGGGAATGAAAACTCAAAGCGTAGTTATCAACGCATAAACTGTGCTGAGAATGAGCAATGACCTTTAAGGCTAACACACACATGCACACACACACACACACACACACACACACACACACACACACACACCTCCAAGATCACCTCTGAATGCATAAGTAACATCTGCTGTAATAAAGGCATGGTATTCCTGCATACTATCCTACTTTGCAGCACAAGGAAGAAGTGGAGAACACTAAACGTTAAGTATACATGCATTCACCAAATTAAAAAGGCTCAAATTCTTTACCTTTGCAAACGGCGCAGAGCACCACAGCCAGGTACAGAAGTATCAGCTTCATGGTGATGATCTGGGACCTAAGCGTAGAGACTGTTCATGCCGGAGAATCAGGCCCATCATGGTAACTGTAGCCTGCATATTTATAGGCCATCCCAACCCTGGCTCTGGTCAGCAGTTGGAGTGACAAGCTGGTGGTGACAGCACAGGTAAACATTGCAACAACGCAAAGGCGATCAACTGCACATCAGGTTAGTATCCAATTTCTCTGACATCGTCTGCCTTGGTCCAAGTCCAGTTTATGCCAACCACAGAATATGCCTTCTTGCCACCCTGTGCAAATAGCAAAGCCAGGAACTAAAAGCCTGAGGATTAAACCTCGTATATGCCGATGACATGCCTTGATCAGCACCCTGTCAATAATCACAAATGTCTTAATGCTTCAAGGAACTCAAATATTTTGATATATTAGAATTGTCCTTCTTTTGACAATTAAATGTATTTTAAACATTGACTTACCTTGAAACAATGAACCCTTTGCCTTTGCTTACAATATGAAATAGTTATTTCTTTAGAGATATCCATGTAATTATCATCTAGGTACAGACATACTACAATACAGGAATCTATCCTTGTCACAACTCTAACTTTATTATTGAAAACTTCCTAATATTTTAATTACACATGTTTCCCACGCACTTTACAATCAGATAGACACATAAGAAGAAATATATAGAAGTGTTGACATGAGAAAAATATGTTTTAGGACAGAAATAAGATTAAATAGAAAACTGATTTAAGGGTTATACATCTGTCCAAAGTTCAAGTTTGAGTGAAGGGTGAGGGCTGTTTCATGCTTAACAGCATAGGGAAAGAAAATCAAGATGTCTTTCATGCTACCGCATAGATGTGAGCCCTGGAGAGCCAGACACACAGCTCCAGTGCTGCTATTTGCTTCTCCTTGATACCCAGTTGCAACCAAGAAACCTGCAGAAGCTAAAAGATAGAGAAGATTTTTATTATCCCTAGAAAAGCAGCAAATTTGTGTAAGATGATTAAAAACATAGACCAACTTCCTCTTTCTTTACATTTCTGTTACCTTCTCACAATTATGTACCCACTCCTCACTCAACCAAAGATCAAAATACTTAAAATCTTTTCTATCTGTTTGGGGTAACACATCCACTGAAAGCCATGCGAGATTCCCCTCTGGATCACAAATATGGTGACTGTGCGCACATGGATACATTATTGCTAGAGCAAAGGCCTCCTTCATACCAGCGAAGGAGAGTTCTGACTTCAGAACTGGAGAAATGGTTTAGTGGGCAAAGTGTTTGACATGTAAACGTGAGAACAGGACTTTGCATACCCCAAATCCAAGTAATGCCGTGTGGCATAGCACCAGCCTCTAATTCCAGGGTTTAGAAGGTAGAGACAGGGGATGCCTGGAGCACGTTGGGTAGTTTCATGGTCAACTAAGAGACCCTTTCAGATGAATAAGATAGAGAACATTCAGAGAAACAGCCTTAAGACTCCAAACACAAGTGTATCCACACACGAGGAAATACCCGTAAGCATATGCACACACAGCACACATACAGACACACAAAGAGAAGGAAAATGATTTCATAAGGCTTCCAAACAACAATTGTAATTTTTTTCAGTACTGAACAACTTAAAACTTTAAATATGGGGAGGGGAGGTTTCCAAAAAAGGAAAAATCATATCTAAGAGGGAACATTGCTCGTTGAGGCATAAGACTCAAATTAACCACTATTATTTATTCTGCAGTTTTCTTCATAATAGACAACTTTGTTGTATAGGGGACTTGATGCCACAAATCTCATTTTCATGTCATCATTCTGATGCAGTTATTCTGTCATGAGCTTAATAGTTGGCTGAGATACACAGACAGATAGAACAGATCACAATTTCTTGGGAACTTCTGGGTACTGAGAGGAGATATGAGGTATAACCGGTCAGCTCCACTCAAGAACAAACCAAGGTCGTGCATGAGACCCAGAGAAAGCAGAGAGTAGGGCCTCATGCTTGGACAATGGAAAGAAGGTAAGAATTGGGCCCGTCAACTAGGGAAGGAGTCTAGGTGGTAAATGCATCATGGACAAAGTCAAATGCGATTTCAAATATTCTAAGTCTTACAAAGTCTTGCTTCCTGCCTTTCTAATCGTGTATCCCCGCGTTCTCCAGAAGCCTTCCATCCTTCCTCAAACCATCAGTAACACCAGTACACCTGCTTCTTTGGTATGGCCAGTAATCACCATTATTAGCTTTCCTTAACCCTCACTTTCCTTAGGCTCTTCACCTGTTTGGGAGCTCCAACCAAGGCTTTAATTAAATTCTTTCCTTTCCTCTACCTATGTTCCATAAATGAGCATGGTTGGATAAGGTCATACACTCAGACTAAACTTCCTCACCACATGTGAAGAGGGAATATAATGGAGCGATTCCAGCTGCTGTCCACTTTGTTCTGATGTTCTATTGTATATTCACTGGCAGCCTCCAGCACCTTCTAGTCATTCCTCGGGGGTTAATGACATTGCTTTCAATTATTCTGGGAAAATAAATGTTATCAGAAGAAAAGCTGCAAGCTTCCAGACTCCATATTCTCGTCTACTGGCATTTGTAGCCACGCTCTACCTGCCTCAGCATTGATTCAGATAAACTCCTGCATCAGGATCTGAGATTTCAATCAGGAACACCTTGTTAGCACTTCTTCCATCTCCCACTCTGACCCCAAGATAGTACTCTTTTGGTCCTCCTTTGGATTGTGATTAACACTTACCCCACTCTATGCAAGGTATTTTTTTTTTAACTTCCTCAGATTTCAAGGTATCTGTGATGGAGACCATTATAAGAGTAAAAGGTATCTACATATGAGTCTATACTGTTAATTTCTAATAAACATTAGCAGGATTGTTAAAGACTTCTTGTAGGATGTAGACTCATTTTGGTCAAGAGTTTCCAATTGAGGCAGATCAGTTCTACACGGATCTTTAAGGACTTTTAAATGCTTCACACTATGATAACAGTAGAATAGTCTCATAATGTGAACCTATGATACATATCTTAAAGGAATGCCCATCAAAAAGAAAATAGCCAAATGTCAATTTTGTGATTCAAAAGGGTGTGGCTTAAGTCTATACACTTAGCACTGTGCTTCCGGAGACAGTCAACTGTTGGGAGGACAAAAGCTTCAGTGTGGGCAAGACAGAGTGTTTATATAACAAGGCTTGCCCCAAAAGGAAACATGGGACATCTTACACAATGTCTGCTTGGGCTGCAGAACAAGAAGTTCTCTGTTGTCATACACATTATGATCTGAAATCTGGAAAGGCAAACTCCTCATCGTTAGAAATGTGTTATTATATGAAAAGTCTTATTCCGGAAGAAATGAAAACTAAATTAAAAATTTGAGAAACTATTCATCAAACTCACGCGACTAGGTGAAGCCTAAATAGTATTTAACATTCTCTATAGACAATATAATCTCGTTAGTGGTATAAAACCTCCAATTCAATCTCAACATTTTCTTAGACTGATGTTCAGAATGCATGGGAACTGACAATACGGAGATGTGCTTCCAGAACGTGTTCAGAACTTCTGTTCACTACCACTTCAGATCTCTGTAGGATCTTCACCAGTGGTGAGGCTCCTCACCCACCTCACTCAGAAACTCACTCCTACTCTGTTTGCAAACTCATATGCCTTCCATCCCAGGTAGACCTTTGCTAAATGCTCTGCCATTTTCTAAATTTACTGATCATCTTAAGGTTAGCCCATTTTCTGCATTTACTGATGATCTTAAGACTAGTCCATTCTCTGCTCCTGTCTTCCTAAGGCTAGCCCATTCTCTGCTCCGTCCTCCTAAGGTTAGTCCATTCTCAGCTCCTATACTCCTAAGGCTAGCCCATTCTCAGCCTCTGTCCTCCTAAGGCTAGCCCATTCTCAACTTCTGTCTTCCTAAGGCTAAGCCATTCTCAGCTCCTGTACTCCTAAGGCTAGCCCACCCTTTGCACCTGTCCTCTTTTCTTCTGAATAAAGTTATTTTCTGCACTTTGTCTTCTCAATGTGTCTTGCATATTAGTGTCTCTACCAGAACAAAGAGACAGAAAATACAGGGCTACTAAGGATGGTGACTTCCATATCTACAATGTCCTTTTGAGGTTAGGATCAGCATTCAAAAGTACCAGGAAGTATTTCTACCTGTATGCTTTAAAGGGGCTCAGGCCAATACTACAAAAATTCAACAGTTTGCTGAGCCACACTGAGCATGCTTCTCTGCTTTTCATACTGAGCAACACACAGCATTTTGCATTCAAACTTTCACTTATCTTGCATGAACAAACTTAATCAGTATTTTTAAACCAAATAAGGCATGCTATAGTGACATAACAATAGTTTATTTTATTACCCACAAAACTTTTACCCATGAATATATAACCTTATATATTCATAATCTTATAACCTCTGACAGGCTAAAGGCCAGAGACTAAAACTCACAGAGACTACTTTCAGTCTATAGGGAAAATGTTATTTCAGAACAAGTAAATTGTTATTTTATTCTTTTTTTCATACATCAAATGTCATATTTTAACTTTATTATGATGCTTTGATTAGTATTAAATGAAAAACATCTACGAAAAGTTTGATTAATGTATATTCAGAACATTTTGAGACTCAACATATAATTTATTTAACATGATAGTTTTGTGAAGATGAGATACATAGCAACTTAAAATATATACTTATTTTTACAATAATATAATTATAATTTGATTATATCAACATTTTTTACTTATTTTGATTTTTATTTTTGGATATTTACTTTATATACATTTCAAATGTTTTCCCCTTTGGAAGCCCCCTATCCCATTCCCCCTCCCCCTGCCTCTATGAGGGTGCTCCCCCACCCACCCACCTACTCCCATCTCTGTCCCTAGCATTCCCCTACACTGGGGCATCTAACACCCTCAGGCCCAAGGGCCTCTCCTCCCTCTTATGGCCAACAAGACCCTCCTCTGGATATTTTATTCTTAGTTGGAGCTCTGCATGACTAATTGTTTTTAAATGTGTAACCAAAAGAATTACTTCATAAGCAAATATCCATGTAATTAAGTCAAGAAATAGAAGATTAGAGGGCACAAGGTGGCACATTAGATGCTTCCAACTCTCAGCAGGCTTTTTTAGGAGATGTTGTCAGAACGGGGCAAACACTTTGAAGGATGATGACAGTAGTGAAGGCATTGAAGTTTAGCTGTGAACAGAGACTAGAAAAGCCTCTAATGTTCAGAAACAGGAACAGGCGACCAGGGAAACATATCCAACCATTATACTGTGGCATCGCTGCAGAGAGTAGAGCAGAGACAAATTCAGTAAACTAGGTTTCTTCCTAGAACAAACCCACCAGGCCATGGCACAGTGCAGAACTATACAGACTAGACAGACTGGGCACCTGCAATCTGCAGGACACACCCTTACTGTGAGTTTCTCTTTCCTTTCCGTGAAATAATCACAGGGCACTGTCAGGAACCCCTGTTAAGAATCTCACCTTTGATGCTTTGGAAGTCAAAATGGTAAAATTTACAGTTGTGCTTCTGGGAACCTGCTACAAAAGCCATGCCCCGATCCAGTATGTGCAGCTTACGGGACCAGCCTGGCTAAGGGGAAACAACTGGGCCAAAAGTGTTGCTAGCTCCTCCTGGTGGGAAGCCAGTCTGGGCTCCAGAAGGGGCTAGTGGAAGGAGAGATAGAAATAAGTACTCTTCTGGGAGTTACACAGAGGGCAGAAGACAGCATTCACCCTACCTTTCTGCAATGTAGATGGATTCACACCTTCTGTCTACACCCTCACCCTAAGCAGACACAAGCAAAGGCACCAGGTACCCAGATTGTACACCTGATAGAAGTGCTCAGGTCTGTACCTGCCTATCAAAGGTCTGCAGGGTGAACTAGAGCAGAGACAGCTGGCGCTGCCCCTTGGTTGTTAGACAATACCAAGGTCAAAAGAACCAGGTGGACAAAACACAGCCTAACTTCTCTGCTGAACCGCGTCCAGAAAGCTTTACTACCTAGGCTAAGAGCCTCCGCTCCCGCCCCACGTCTTGAAGGAAGAAGGCTGGTCTTGTTTGAGTTGGATGGATGGAGTTTTGGTTTTTGTTTGTTTGTTTTTGTTTTTGTAAAGACCATGCCTACTTAAAAATTTACATATGAATATTTCTTTTTCATTATCTTTTTGCCCTCTTCCCTCTCTTCTCCTTTAATGTTCTATTTTTCATCTTTCCTTCTCTCCTTTCTTTATATTTTTTTTACTGGATCATTTTCCCTTCTGTTTCTCCTTCTTTCACTTTTTTGAAATTTCCTTTCCTCTGATTTTTTCACTATTTAACCCTTTAACTCTTCTCTTGGGTCTCATGTGCCCTATTTATTTATTGCTCTTGCTTTTTTCCTTATTTTTGCATCACTTTTAAAAACCACTATTCTTACTCTTACTTTTACCTAGTACTATCTTTTCCCGTCACTCTCTACAACCTTTGCAAACTCTGGGGCTTCTAGGGTTGTGGTGCTAACTGTTCTTGAATGGTTACTTTATTCCCTTTGGTTTGTTTACATGTTGCAGATGGTTACTACAGTTTTCTTCTCCATGGGCGGTTCTGGAAATGGACCTCCTGTCTAGAGGTAGCAGCGAAGTGCTTATCTACCAAGACACACCCCTAGCCAAGTTGTTAGAACTGTACCATAGTCTAGTTACAACACAGTCACATCCAAACCTCAGTAAAGGCCATAAGGTAAATGAGAGACTACAAACTTGTAGCTAATATTATATCAATCCCAATATGGAAAAAAATAAATATAAGAAAACAGGGCAACATAGTTCTCTGAAAATCAAGAATCCTAATAGCAACTGGGGCCAGTGATATTAAAGTAGAGGAAATACCACAGAAAGAATACAAAGATTATTTTGAAAATAGCAGTGAGCTCAGACAAGATGTATATAATCAAATTAATAGAACATAAAACAATAGGCAGGATGTTTAAGAGCAGTTCAATAAAAAGTCGGTATTCTGAAAACATGAAGCAGAATTCTTGATAACGAAAAGCTCTGTAAGTAAAAGTGAAAGCCAGGTGAACACCAAACAAGGACAAGGATCCAGGCAGAAGGCAGACCTTCAGAACCCAAAGACTCAGTGAGAATTAGAGCAGTCACTCATAAAACCTTTGGTACATGAGCGAAATGCCCACTGTTTTAGTCAGGGTTTCTATTCCTGCACAAACATCATAACCAAGATGCAAGTTGGGGAGGAAAGGGTTTATTCAGCTTACACTTCCAATTGCTGTTCATCACAAAAGGAAGTCAGGACTGGAACTCAAGCAGGTCAGGAAGCAGGAGCTGATGCAGAGGCCATGGAGGGATGTAACTTACTGGCTTGCTTGCTTCTCCTGGCTTGCTCAGCTGGCTTTCTTATAGAGCCCAGAACTACCAGCCCACAGATAGTACCACTCACAAGGGGCCCTCCCCCCTTGATCACTAATTGAGAAAATGCCTTAGAGCTGGATCTCATGGAGGCATTTTTCTCAACTGAAACTCCTTTCTCTGTGATAACTCCAACTTGTGTCAAGGTGACACACAAAACTAGCCAGTACACCCACTTAGGAATTTTCATATAGATGGGACCACTAAGGTAAAAGACACAGAAAATCTAGTCCAGAAAATAGCACCAGAACACCTTCTTTAGATTTTAGCAGAACATTCAGTTGTATGAACCACTCAAGCCTCAAGACAGGACAATAAGACGCATGCCATCTCTTCCTATAGTCAAAATTCGAGAAGATGGTATAGATCTAGAAATTTAACAGCTGCAAGAGATATGCACCAAGTTACTTGTAAAGGCAAAACTTTCAGAATAACAGTTAGGCCATTAGCATAAAGTCTTAAGCAAGGAGAATGTGAGATTATGTATTTCCAATACCGGAAGAAAAATAACTCCCAACCCAGATCACAATGCCCAACAGTCATCCTCAAGATTGAAGAATAAATAAAGACCTTCTAAAGCAACCGCAAGCTGAAAGAATTCATGATCATGATTACTGCAGAAGATACCTAAATAAATGCTGAATATTGACTAGAGAAATTATCAAAATCATAAGGGCATAGCAAAAAATGAATCTCACTAAAGACAGGTAAATAGAAACTTATCCAGCATTAAAAAAGCACCAACACAAGGAATCAGTGTGTGTTTTTCTGTAATAATCCTGTGTATACATGGTCTAACTCTCTAATTAAATGGCAGGGACTACTTCATTGGATTGAGAAATAAGACCCAGCACTTGTGTATACAGGTGTTACCATTCAAGTGTGGGCAGCTGTCTTCCCCTAAGTAAACCATATAGATTTCTCTCCCGAGTGCCAAGATTGCTCACCTGGCCAAGGAACTTGACTCTCACAAAGTTGGATATCAGATTGTGTTACAAGGAGAATCACTGACTCAAACAAGCAAAATCAGTATTTCTCTGAACCACAATGAACTGGCTGAGAATCCTACGCCCCTACCCAAGCCTCAGGAACAACACAGAGACTAAGTGATGACAACCCTGATCCCCTCTAAAATATAATAACTTCAGGAAGCCCCATGATTGGACCTTCTGGTTACCAGAGAAAGGGGAGAATAACAGAGCACGTCTTTTGTGTTCAGACTCCATCTCAGAGAACCTGAGCTAAGGTTAAACTCAAATTAACTAACAGGCCATTACCTAGCACCAGTTTCCAGGCTACCCCTAATAAGACCTGTGTCTAACACCAGTTTCCAGATCATTCCCCAACAAATCTATACCCCCAGGTTAAAAGCTTGCCCCTGACACTTCATTTCCTAACAACCACCAATCAAAAACAATGACAAAAACAAACAAAAAACCAAAAAAACATTAGTTAAGTTTATGGTTTGGCTCCCAACATGAGCCAATTATGTTAAAGGCCATAATAGCCCCCTAATCAGAAGTGTACCAGACTAAATACTCCTTTCTTGCCCCATAAATGTTTGCCTAAAACTAGACTCAAGGCTCCACCTTCCTGCTATGCCAGAGCTGACAGGGAGTGCCAGGTCAGGCTCCTATAAAAAGACCCTGCTATGATTCCATCAAAATCAGCTTCTTTCCCTAGGTCCTGTGAAGGCTCGATCCCCCAGCATAGGGGAATGCCAGTGGGGTGAAGTGAGAGTGGGTGGGTAGGAGAGGGAGCACCCTCACAGAAGCAGGGGCAGGGGCATGGGATAGGGGGTTCCAGAGGGGAAACTGGGAAAGGGGATAACACTTGAAATATAAATACATAAAATACATAAAATATCCAATAAAAAATAAATTTTAAAAGATATTGAATTTCATATTACAATAAAAAATATTGGCTTCTTGGTGGTCTTTCAGGGTTCACAAACATTTCCTGACACAACAACTGCTCTCCTCATTCCTGGCTCAGCCCACCACTCAGGTAACTCAACAGAACGTTGGCTCTGCAGATGAGCTTCAAGGTTTGAAAGTCTTTCCTCTTAGCAACAAATATAAAGCTCCAAAGCCACTTTGGGACCGAGGAAAAAGTGTTCCTCTTCTCTACTTCACATGTAAATATCTGTATTTGCATCCTTAACTCTAGCTTTACATATTTAATATTTGCATATTTAACTTTTTAACTTCCTCACGTAATTCAAGAAATGCATGGAGATTTGGAAGCCCAGAGCCTCATTACCCATTTTTTTAAATCTTGACATGCCAAAGTAAAAGAAAGAAAGACTAATATTTTTGCCAACATAGACTTACTGGGAAGACTCCCAGGGAGTTTATTATTTTTTAAGATTTAATTTTATTTTATATTTGTGTATGCTTGCACATAGAGGTTAGAGAAGGCCCAAGACCCAGAGCTGAATTTGGAGGAAGCAGTGAGCACCCAGGTACATATGTTGGCGACTAAAGTCCAGTTGTCTGAAAAGACATAGAGAGCCTTTAGCTACCCCTGCAATGGTGGGGCCCCGGGGATTTCCCTCTTCTACCCTTCCACATTAACACGTCTACTGGTGTCATTGTATTTTGGTGTTCTGGTGTTGGTTAGGCAACCACATTGCTCTGATATCGTAAGTGTAGCTTCCTTATTATTTCTAGAAGACACAACCATATAGCAGACTTCCTGACTCTTATAAGCATTTCACTCTTTCTTCCATTATGCTCCTTGTACTAATTTTCTCAATAAGTGATCAATGGGGGAGGGTCCAGCTCATTGTGAGTGGTGCCATCCCTGGCAGTGGTCCTGGATTCTGTAAGAATGATGAAGAAGCCAGAAGAAGCAAGCCAGTAAGCAGCACCCTCCATGGTCTCTACATCAGCTCCTGACTCCAGGTTCCAGCCCTGCATGAGTTCCAGTCCTGACTTCCTTTGATGATGAACAGCAGTGTGGAAGTGTAAGCTGAATAAGCCCTGTCCTCCACAACTTGCTTTTTGGTCATGATGTTTTGTTGTGAGGTTGTGTTATAGACTAGGCCTGGCCACCTCATGATCAATTGCTTTCTGCATTTTTTTTGCAAGTTGTGGCTTTTTGTAAAGGTCCTCAGCTGTTACAAATAAGGGTTGAGGGCTACATTAACTGGTGAATGTAGAGATAAATATTTAGAATACAGATAGGAATGGTACTCGCTTACTGAAGTAGTACTAGTAGGTTCTCCTTTAAGATCCAAGACACCCCAAGTCCCAGGTAGTTGGATAGGTGTCCAGAACTAGACTGTCCCTCCTGTGGTGTGGGCCTTAAGTCTGATCAGATAGCTATTGGTTACTGACCATATGTGTGCTATTACGTCTACATAGAGGGCTAAACTAGCATGTAAAGTGTGTGTTCTGATGCAAGCTAAGAGGTTGAGGACAGTGTGGCTGAGGTTTACCTAACTAGTTTGGATAAGAAAACAGGCTAGTTCTGAGGATTGGGGAGTATGCTGGGCCTCCATGTGAGTTGTAAAAGTTGGATTGGACCTGAAAGTTGGCTATGATACAGGCAGGGTCCCACTCAGTGTCTTTTGACATATAGTGTGCTAATGACTAATTAAAACATATTGCTTTCTTACATTTTCCATAGTGTAAAATTGTGTCCCCAAATCTTAGCATGACAAATATAATTTTTCTATTTCCATTACTTTAAAAAATATAAAGTTATTTGAAGTAATAAGTTTTAGACCAATTTATATGGAGACAGAAACTAAGACCACCTGAAAAACCATTTTATTTCATGTAAAGCCAATATTCCTCCATAAAGGAGGTAAAATGGAGACTTCCAGCAGCCAGTGGGTGGGCTGGGAAGTTAATTTTTCTGAAATTGGCTCATAGAAATTACCTTTGTGGAAACAAGGGTGTATAAAGTAATTTAGAGAAGCTACATCAAATATGATTGAATTGTCTGGAAAGCATAATAATTTAATTACAGTATTGTTAGCATGTGTGTTTACCTTTGAAATATATGTATATATAAATAAAAAGGCATCCTAATGTAAGTGGCTACAGCTGGTATTTATCTTTGACATAAAATAGTTCTTGCTAAACACAGTTTGCTAAATGTCAACTAGACACCCAGGTTTACTCAAGCACAGAGGCATAGAAAATTGAAATGTGATCTAATTTATTATTTCCTACTTCAAGAAGAAAGAACTTTCTAGAAATTTATACAAAGTTTTTGATGCAAATATTCACATATAAAACCTCGTGTTGTGGGTATGGGGCTACTCATCAGACACAGTGGACAGGAAATAAATGGAAGCTTACTGAAGGGTGAGGCAGGACAGGCAAGAGAAGAGTCACGATCACATGTGTGACATATGCAGTTTACATAAAGAGAAGCTCACTGTCTTGTGCTAAAGCAATTTCCATCCAGGGATCTTCAATATTGATGTTTCTCTCATTAGCTGTTTACCTCCAACAATTAAAACAAAGCAAAACAACAGAAACAGAATGCGTTTTATCCCTCTGCTGTAGGAAAATGTGTCCTACTCAGAAGACAGCAGACATACCGGGGATGTAGCTCGCCTAGTTAAGTGCTTCCTATCTAGCAAACGTAAGGTCCTATATGTGATGCCTAGCACCACACAAAACTGTGGCTGAACATACTTGTGATACACAGTCAGGTAGAGCGTGAGTATCAGTTTAGTGTCATCCTTGGCTATAGTGAGTACAAGGCCACCCTAGGATGCTTGAGCAAATTATCTGGAGTAGTCTAGATAGGAGCTCTTGCCACAACCTCTTATATATGTTATTTGGGGATGATGGGGTATGTTGTGACAAAGTCAACGGGAAACTGTCATACAATGGGAGTAAGTCAGTGGGAAGCTAATCGAACAATATTGCACAAGGGAACACAGACTATCTTAAGAACATTACAGACTGAGCATGAAGCAGCCTTGGGACTGATGAGCACAGCCCCTGTGATGGGAAGAGCTGGGTTCTCAGGGTCTGAAGTCATAGTTCTCCCAATGCCCTGTATCCAGGCCACTGCTGTCTCTACCATGCATGTTCTCAGTTTAGCGAAGAAACTGTGTTTCTTCCAAATAGCAAAGCCTCCGAGATCCTGACTCCAGCCTGCAACTGGCTCTGCCAAGCATGTCTGTGCTTTTGGACAAGGAAATACATTCTCTCTCCATACCTCAGGGCCTAAAAGAAATCACTGGTTCAGCCCAGCTTTCATCAGACATGCCTGAGAATAAATCACATTGTATAGCCTAGCTGTGTATGTTATAGCCATATAAAAAGCCAAGTGAGTCAAGATAAAAATTGAGGCAAGGAAGTTGGCTTTTTAAAAAAAATAAACTAACTGAAGAAATATGTTCTTGTCAAGTTCGTGATTGACAACTGATTTAGGGGTGGTTTATACAGAAAATAGTTGATGGAAAATTGGCGAGAACTTTCTCACTTGGCAGAGTTTGCGACCAGATGCTGCACACCTGCTTCTAATGTCCAGTTATGAAGACGCTTCAGTGCCATGGATCTGAAAAAGTGTCATGACTTCCTTTGGCTATCCTGGATGGTTATTTTTCCCATATACACACGCAGTTCCTGACATGCTACCCAAAGACTGAAAGACAAATGTCAGAGGTTAAATAGGGAGTATGGTGGTTTGTATAAAAATGGCCTCCATAGGTCATCGAGAGTGGCACTCTTAGTGGCCTTGTTGGAGCAGGTGTGACTCTGTTGGGGAAATGCACCACTAGGGGGCGGGCTTTACAGTCTCAGATGCTCAAACCAGGCCATCTGTGGCTCTCTCTTCCTGCTGCCTGCAGATCCAGATGTGGAACTCTCAGCTACCTCTCTATTACCGTATCTGCCTGCATGTCAACATGCTTCCCCCCATGCTGATAATGAACTAAACCTCTGAAACTGTAACCAAGCCCCAATTAAATGTTTTCCTTCATAAGACTTGCTGTGGTCATGGTATCTCCCCACAGGAATAGAAACCTTAATTAAGACAAAAGTTGGGTATTGTTGTGATAGGCTGGACCATTTTCTTTTTAAAGGTAAACCCATGTTTATTTACTAGCCCTGTTAAAACATTATGCAAAACACATTCAAGAAGCAAGTAATCACAAGGCAAGCTTTTGCACTGCAGTCCAAATCTACTGAAGTATGGATGTGAATTTATACAAAATGACACCAGTTTAATTAGGGCTTTTAGTTTATATTTGGCCACCGCAAAGTCGCTGTAACACCAGGTTGGTAAATTAAAATAATGTGGTTGCCTTCTGAATGGACACACAATCTGTATACTCAATCGTTAATACATGCAAAGCAATAAGACACTGTTAAATAAAACAGCAATAGTTCCTGCAAATTAGGCCTTGTGACCAATTACACATGGTTAAAATGACTTCCCACACTCACATCCACAGTACTGGTCCACCAGTTAACGTCTCAGCCAAAAGGCTACACGGGTGGAACAATCACTACCAGGCAGAGATACTAAACCTTGTATATTTGATAATGCAGACACACGTGTGCATGAGCGAGCAAGGGAGTCACAGTGTGAATCTACAGCTGCAGGAGCCTGAAAAGGGTTTACAGAAATTGTTAAATCATTAAAAATATGTTTGAAAATATGCACTTCTTGTTCTAGACGTCCCACTGTACACACAACTATAAGCATTGTTCCCTATGTAAACAAACAAACAAAAAAAAAGGAAACAAATAGATTTGAAAATTCTGCCAAAACCATCCAGTGGAAAAAAGACAGCATTTTCAACAAATGGTGCTGGTTCAACTGGCCGTCTACATGCAGAAGAATGCAAATTGATCCATTCCTATCTCCCTGTACAAAGCTCAAGTCCAAGTGGATCAAGGACTTCCACAT
>CM052718.1:11195216-11223507 GCA_028551405.1 Uromys caudimaculatus
CCTCCTCCTCCTCCTCCTCCTCCTCCTCCTCCTCCTCCTCCTCCTCCTCCTCCTCCTCCTCCTCCTCCTCCTCCTCCTCCTCCTCCTCCTCCTCCTCCTCCTCCTCCTCCTCCTCCTCCTCCTCCTCCTCCTCCTCTTTCTCCTCCTCCACCTCCTTCTCCTCCTCCTGTGCCTCCTTCTCCTTCTTTTTCGGAGTCAGAAGTGTTGAGATGAAGTTGCTACAGACAACCTGCTGCTGTTACCAGATAAACTCACATGCACTTCCCTAGAAGGAGGCAATTCATATCATAACAACACCATTATTGGAGTCAAGAAAATTAATTTTCTACTTATCTGCTAACTGGTCACCTGACATCATATCTCACATTTTCTCTTCATTTTGCTAAAGAATTTCATTGAAAAATGATTTTAAGTTGCTGCACAGTGCTTACTATTGAACAATTTTCTATTTACAGTTGTATTTATTTAGATGTTTAATGTTCTTTGCCATTATCAACAATCTTGTCATATTCATTTTATCCCGCCAAATGAAAAGCTATTTATCTTTCTCATGGAATGAAAGGTTGAATCTTCTTTAAAAGAATTCTAAAGTTTGGGAGATGGGTCTATGTGCTTGCTGCAGAAGCACAGACCTGAGGTTGGATTCCCAGGACCCATGTAGAAGCGAGTGGTGGTAAGATACATTGCTAGCATTGGAAAGATTCACACAGCTGAAAGAACAAGCTCAGTGGGAGACCCTGGGCAAAAACCAATGGAAGGGTATTAAAGAAAAATATCCAAAATTAATTCAGAGAGAGAGAGAGAGAGAGAGAGAGCATTTCAGACATAATCCCGGAAGGACTTTGATTTGTCTTAATGAATAGGCTAATTAATTAATTTGTGGTAACAAAGATAAAACCCAGGATCTCTTGCATTCTGCAAGCTGGGCAAGAACTCTGTTCCTAGACTTCAGCTGTTTGTAGTTTTTTCTTAGTTTGTTTGTAGAAACCTGTAGTCTTTAATTTCATTGGGTGGAATGCAATCCTAAGTTCTGGAACTAATGTAACCGCTGGACTTTTAGATGAGTTAGTGACTTTGAGGAGGTCTATAAAATGTCCTCCTCTTCTGTATAAACCTCTTTGTTGGTAACAGTTGCATTAAACAAAGAGAAAATTGATAAAGGCTTTTGTTTTTCTGTGAGATTTTATATATTTGACTGTTCGTTGTAGCCAGGCAGGACTCCCTGTGGAAGGACAAGGATACCAGCCCGCCCATGGAACCTTCAAACCAAAATCTGTCCTGCCTACAAGAAATGCAAGGGCAAAGATGGAGCAGAGACTGAGGGAATGTCCAACCAATGACTGGTCCAACTTGGGACCCATCCCATGGGCAAGCACCAATCCCTAACATTATTAAGGATATTCTGCAGACAGTAGCCTAGCATGACTGTCTTCTGAGAGGCTCCACCCAGCAGGTGACCGAAACAGATGCAAAGACTCACAGCCAAACTTTAGTCAGAGCTCAGAGAGTCTTGTGGAAGAGTTGGGGCAAGGATTGAGGGACCTGGAAGGTACAGGGACTCCATGGGAGGACCAAAAGTGTCAACTAACCTGGACCCTTGTGGGATCCTGGAGACTGAGCCGCCAACCAGGGAACATGCATGGGATGAATCTAGGCTCCTGCACATGTGTGGTGGATGTGCGTGTGGCAGATGGACAGCTTGGCCTTCATGTGGGCATGTCTCGGTCACCCCCCTACACTCCCCACAACTGGAACAGGGGATGTCTCTGCTGTCTCTGCCGCCTGCCTGTGGGTCCTGTTCCCCTAGCTGGGCTGCCTTTTCTGGCTTCAGTGGGGGAGGATGTGCCTAGTCCTGCAGTGACTTGATATACCAGGGTGGGTTGGTACCTGGGGTAGGGCTCTCCCTCCTCAGAGGAGAAGGGAGTATGGGGGTAGAGGTTTTTGAAGGGAGTACTGGGAGGAGAGGGGTTTTGTGTGTAGTTTTGATCTATTTGCCTTTGCTCTAGAAAGTGGCTGTGCTACCAGCCCCCACCCAGCTCCCCTTGAATCCATAGATAAAAGACAGACACACAGTTGTTCCATTTCAACTTGCCTTCTTGGCACAATTGCTGGGCACTACTATCTCCTGACTGGAAAATGCACCCTTATCATTATTCTTAGCTCTGTACCTCCCACCTGCCCTTACTTAGTTGGTCGGCTGAGTCTAGTCCCTGCTAAACATCTCTGACCTCACACCTATAGGTGAGGCTACAGCCCATTGCTCCTCCCAAGCCCTCACATGGTTGCCTAGTTCTCCTCTCTCCAAAGCATGGTGAACTCAGTTCTCCTTCCTTGCATTTCCCTGCCTGTCCAGGGACCTGGAAGTCCTGCCTGTCCCTTCCACCCAGAAATTGGCCCATGGCTTTCTTTTCTGACAGATCAAGAACCATTTGGGGAACAGGACCTTAGTATCAGCACTGACCCTATGGGGTGGGGGGACCAGGTCTGTGATCAGGATGTAAAGTAAATAAATAAATATATGGAAATAAAGAGAACCCAATAAAATAGATACATTATGCCTACAAGTTAGCCTCTACTTAATAATTTACTATTCAGTGTTTATCAATATTATCCTTCAGTATCATCTTTTAAGACTAAGATATCATAGTAGGAGTGTGAGGCTTTATAGTAAAGATCAAAAGATCTGTCCTTTAAGATAGGCAAGTGGCATGGTGCCCGAGACAGACCCTCTCAGTGCTCACTGACTTGTATCTTACTACAGCGATGACATGGCCTGACTTAGACCTCATCCATCTCCTTGGCCTGTTTCTTAGCAGTTGACCTACATGTGGACCCTGGTGTTTACTTTATTTATTGCTGTGTCTGTTTCCTTTCAGGGTTCCGGGCACCTGAAGTTGCTAGAGGAAATGTCATTTATAACCAACAGGCCGATGTTTATTCTTTTGGCTTACTACTTCACGATATTTGGACGACTGGGAGTAGGATCGTGGAGGGTTTGAGGTTCCCAAATGAGTTTGATGAGTTAGCCATACAAGGGAAATTGCCAGGTTAGTTCTGTTTTTATCTATAAGAAAGAGTTCCTTTCTGAATGTCAGCATGGTCATTTGAAGTTTGATGACTTTGGCTGCATGCATAAATATTCTTAAATTTTTTGATACAATAATGAAGATCATACAAAAAAACCTAGTTATTTTAGGCTTAATGAAATCCAAAGTAACTATTGGTATGTTTGGTATTACCTTGAGAGGACATTTGAGAAAGGAAAATTACCATTAGAATCAGGATTGTGTTTGTAGTTCTGATAACAATTGCAGAATGCATAGTAGCCTGGGATGGTTTCATTTTCTTTGAGCAAAATAATTCATATTCATGAAGAAGCTTTTAATAATTTATAAAATCCTTTGCTATGAATATTAATGAAAATTGGTAAATGAGTACTTAATGAGAGGAGCTTCATTTTGAATGGGTGTCTCAGGCTTCAAGGAATTTCATGACCTTTCCTCTGTTCTTGACTACTACTTCATTTGCAAATACAGAATTATGTAGCTATTTCTGATAATTCCTTCTCCACCAAGATCTGCTTCTGAGTATACACTTAGGGCTGTGATGGCCACTATGGCATCAACTGCCCTTTCGGGACCTTTAAAGACTCTGGGAAAGGAAATTGATTATTGTCAAACTCAGCTCAGATGCCACTTATCCATCTTCCTTATCACACCTGTTAGCTTTCCAGGACAAATGCCCTGGCCTTCGTAGCACACCCACTTGAAGGGTGGCTGGCATTTCTAGAGGAAATACTAAATGCACGCAAACCAACTGCAGAGATGTGGCTCTAAATGCTTGCTCTCTGTGAGTATTAAAGCAAAGGTGTTTTCACAGAAGCTATTTATTATATGAGCAAAAGTGTTTTCAAAGTCTCCGTGCAAATATCAAATAAAAATGTCTTTATTACATTCATTTGATTTTTATATTTCTTTTTATACCATAAAAAGTCAGCAGATCTTTTATTTGTTTGTTTGGGGTGGTGGTAGTGAGATGATCTCATGTAGCCCAGGCTGATCTTAATCTTGCTATGTAGCTGAGGCTAACATTGAACTTGAGATCACCCTTCATCTACCTCCTAACTGATGGAAATACAAGAATGGAACCCCTTTGTGACAACTCTCCTGAAGATGAAATTCATAAAACCAACTCTGTCATAGTAAACTTAGAATTACGGATCAGAGTTTCCATTGCATTTTTGAACTCATATATGTTGTAGTAAGCAGTTAAATTTTGATTTATTTAGTGTGCTGGAATTGTCATCTTTATGTTTCAGATCCAGTTAAAGAATATGGCTGTGCTCCATGGCCTTTGGTTGAGAAGTTAATTTCAAAGTGTTTGAAAGAAAATCCTCAAGAAAGACCCACTTCTGCCCAGGTACACTCATGCTAAAATATTTTAATACTTTGTATCAAACATCATATTCTTTTGTACACTTATAAGCATATAATTTTCAAATATATACCCAAACATATAAATTAACATATACATAGACAGAGTTAAATGTTATAATGTTTTATATATATGTGGATGTGTGTGTGTGTGTGTGTGTGTGTGTTAGTTATAATTTTTATAATCTCTGTCTTTCTAACACACACTGTAACCCCAACACCCCAGGAGCCACCATCACTGATGGTAGGTACATATAGTCACTTATTTCTTTGTGTATATATCTTTTATTGCTGATACATATAGTTACACACATGTATGTCTTTTTATTGCTGTGCCCACTTTTCTACTCAATTATCTACTTAAAGATTTTACATATGAGAAAGACATTTTTCATATATGATGTTCTTTCTTGTATATCTAGAGTAAAGATTTCTTTTTGATTTTATGTGGCTTCCTTTATTGTTTCTGTTAGCATTCCTCCTGGGCTCCATTCCACAGTTACCTGGCATCAGCCAGGTATGCCTGGCTTACTGTAAAAGGGTCTTTTTGCTCCTCTCCTTGCTCTCTTACTCTCTTACTCTCTCTGCCTCCTTTCTCTCTCTGACCCCTGTCTCCTTCTCTCCCCTCTCCCCACTGACATGTCCCTGGTGGCCTCTCCTCCCCCGCCCCCCCCCGTGTGTGTGTGTGTGTGTGTGTGTGTGTGTGTGTGTGTGTGTGTGTGTGTACTCCCTTCCCAACTCCCCTTCCTATGCCCTAAATAAACTCTATTCTGTACTATAGCCATTGCATGGCTGGTACCTCAGGGGAAGGGTTCCTGAGCACGGGCCCGCCGAGGCACCCTCCCGCCTCACCATATCTGGCTCTACAAACATATCCTTGGTGTCCTCTTTCTTTTCTGCAAAACACAACAGTTTCTCTTTGCGCATATTTAGGAACATAATGTCTTCATTTTAGTGTTTAACATCTTTTGATGCTTGTTTCTTTTTAGGTCACATTTTAAGGGATCCTTTCCCACAAGATTATAAAAATACTAGTTTTTTGTTTTGCTTTGTTTTAATTAAAGTTTTAGCTCACTACCGTCTCCTAGGGACTTGGCCTCTTTGTGAGGAACAAGGGATTTCCTAGTTCTTTCTAGAGACTCCTTTGGCTTTTCCTTTTAGTCTATCTCCAGTTCCTTTGTCTCCACTGATTCACAGAACCTCTCTCAGGGACCCAAAACTGCCACAGGAATAAGGACCTTTATCTTCCTTCGGTCCTTCATTCTTGTATCTCCAGACTTACCCTATTGGATAAAGTTTAAAAATGCATTGAATCTAATCTGTTAGTTTGTGTCTTCTTATTAGGGGAATTGAGGTTATTAATATTGAAAGGTAGCCAAGAGCAGTGTTTATTAATTCTCATTATGTTGTTGTGGTGGTGCGGGCTTCCCCCTGCCACTTTTGACTAACTGTTCTGGGATTATTCATTCACTGTATCATTTTGGGTAGAGTTAATCTTATCTTCAGGCTGACTTTTTCTCTCATCCATAGCATAAGTACCGTTTCTCTCATCTTATGGACTCCATAGCAGCTCTGAGATTCTAAAGTGCAGGGTAGCATTGCAAAGCTTAGACTTAACAGAATTTGTCTTGGCACAGTGTGTTGTACTAAGCCAGGCATAGAGAAAATAAGGAACTCTCTTGCGGTCTTGGGTGTTAGGAGGCTGGCCCAGCTCTCTTCTACCTTTCTGGCTCTTGCTTCCATTTGCTTACAGTCCATTTAATGCTCCACTGTTCTCTAGTGCCTAAAGGAAAACTCAAATGCAGATCTAGAGATGGTTTCTAAATTGTTAAACAAATATGAATTTCACTTCCTTCAACTGATAGATGTACTTCGTTTCTGGCATGACATGTTATTTTTTCTTTTCCCAATTGGTGTGATTCTGAAAGATAGAATTGAGTATATAACTTTGGTTTAGTTGACGCTTTTGAACTTTCCACGTTAAAATAAGTACCATAGCACAGATACAAAAAGTATATATTGTGTTTGTTTTTATATGTAATTTTATGTGTAATTTGGACTATTGTATTTGATGATCTAGATTACCAAGTCAAAGTTTAACTGAAAACTATAGGTTTTGTTTGATACAGCTTTAGGATACATTTGATTCATGAGGAAGAAATATTAACTTGATGGATGCTGTTGTGTCATTTTCAAACTTTCTCAGGTCTTTGACATTTTGAATTCAGCTGAATTAATTTGCCTCATGCGACACATTTTAATCCCTGAGAACATCATTGTTGAATGCATGGTTGCCACAAATCTCAGTAGCAAGAATGCCACTCTCTGGCTGGGCTGTGGGAACACGGAAAAGGGACAGCTTTCCTTATTTGATTTAAACACGGAAAGATACAGCTATGAGGTAAATATGAATTCTTTCTAAATTAGAAATCTTTTAGAATACTTTAAAATAACTTAAAGCCTACATCAGCTAAAAAGTACTTTGGAAGAGATCAAATAAGAGCCAATGTAGAAATGTTTTAGTTAACTTTCCTTTAGAACAATAAGTGCCTGTGGAATCAGGTCATTTTGTTTTGACATCACAGTATATTTATGTATATACACATGTACATATATATACACGTAAGTGTGTATATATATGTTTATATATGCATACATGTGTGTGTAGTATGCATGTGTATGTAACAGCTATCTTATTATTGACTCATGGAGTGAGAAGCTTAGTAGGAGGTAAAGGAAGACAATAGAATAAGAATCTCAGGAAAAAAGCTGTGCTTTATGAGGAAGATGAGGCTCAGTCTCTTCCCTCAAGGGCTCTGAAGTCTGACCAGAACTGTGAAATGTTCACACATAAAAAAGCCAGATGTTCAAGTATACACATACATGTGCCAGACTAACATCAGGTGTCTATACACAAGGGGTCAGGTTGTCATCAGGTGCCTGTATACAGAAAACAGATGTTCATTCAATGTCCACACAAAAGGACCAAACGTTCTGTGGGTGTCTGTTTACATAATAAGAGTCAGATGGTCATCAACGGCTGCACACTATGTGTTAGAAAGTCCTCGGGTGTCTACATGTGAGTGAGACATTCCTTCTCCAATAACCTTAGAATTGGGGCTGTGCAATCACACATTTCTGGGTATGTTGACAGCCAATACTCCCAGTAGTGGGGAAATGAGCAAAAGAGTCTGTATGTGACACCTACAAGATAGATCAATAAATTGACAAATAGTTAAATTCATAGAGTTAAAAAGTAACGATATTTTGACTATTGCCTTGAAATATTGTGCCAAAAATTATGCTTAAGGTGAATGAACCCTTTCACGTGATCTTGATGAAGTAAGAATTGGTTCTGAAAAAAATGAACTTCAATCTTTTATTTCAGATTCAGGTATATTCTGAAACTAGGTAGAAATTTTTTTTTACCAGATGTATCATCTATTGTTGAAAATGGAATAAAATAGACATTGATGGTAAAAGTAAGTGCACAAAGGTAGTCATATTTAAGAATGTTGATAACAGGACATTTTCATTGTATACATGATCTCATAACTTAAAGTAAAATCATGTCTTCTAGATTTAACTTTCTTTTCTTTACAGGAAGTTACTGATAGTAGAATTCTGTGCTTGGCTTTGGTGCATCTTGCTGCTGAGAAAGAGAGCTGGATTGTGTGTGGGACACAGTCTGGGGCTCTCCTGGTCATCAATGCTGAAGATGAGACAAAGAGACACACTCTTGAAAAGATGACTGATTCTGTTACTTGCTTGTATTGCAATTCCTTTGCCAAGCAGAGGTACTGTTATCAGTTAATTGAAGGAAATTATAGAAATTTCAGATGCTTTAATCATTTGTAAAATTATTACATCAGTCAAGATTTCTTGACTTCTGCCACTTGCTATTGGTTTGCTTATTTAAAAGAGAACCATGAAGGACCACAGTGATATTCGTGCCTTTTCTATATGAATATATAGCGGAGGCAGGTAAAATTATGTTAACTATTTTTCATGGGAAGCTGCGGCTATGCTATTACTTCCTTCTGGCTTGTGTGTGTGTGTGTGTGTGTGTGTGTGTGTGTGTGTGTGTGTGTGTGTGTGTGTGTGTGTGTCTAACTGATGCTGAATGTTCATTTATTTTTTTCTTGAATGCAGACTTCAACATAGCACCAACTTGGTATGGGATGAATTGAAACTGTAGTTACTGAACTACTGCTTTGCAAAATAATCTGCACTGTTTATAAAATGTAAAAGTGTCTTCTCTTTTTGAGTTTTTGTGAGTTGGCTCAGCAGATAATGAGCTGAGTTGCTCCCAACTCAGAAATCATGAGTTCAATACCTGGGACCCACATGATAGAAGGAGAGAACTGAGTGCTCCAAGTTGTCCTCTGTCCTCTGTCCCCATGCCACGGCTCCTATACACCTTAATCTCCCATGCTGAAATAAATTGTAATAAATTTTAAGTTGTTGATAGTTAATATAGGTTAAAAAATCTTTTAAATTTTGTCACTTATTGGGATCACATCCCAAAGAAATATAAGTGCTTAGGCAATCATTCTATCATTGAGCTGTGGATAGAGCATAATCAATATATCTAAGTAGCAGAGGTTTAGGCATGAGTCATAGGCTGGAAGATGTATAATGGAAGACAGGATAATTTCCATGGACCATTAGGATTATACTTGATATACTTCTTTGTTTTAAGCCAACACTGGACAAAGTAATGTACAATATGAATCTTGGGAGCTGGAAGTATGTACTGCACTATACATTTTTGAAGTAGAAACTATTTGGATAGTGCTAAAGAAAACTTTCATTGGGTTGAATTATAAAGGCAAAGAGGATTTTATTTGATGCTGTCATTGGAAAAAGCAAACTAAATCTCACTCAAATAAAAGCGGGAGAGCTTTAGGCGCAGGGATGGGTTACGGCTGTGGAAAATATTGAAGGATATTGTGGGCAATGTTGGGGTATTCTTGTGAATCCACCAAATGTCTTTGCTAATTGTCCCTTACTGAAGCTAGGTCCCTATTTTTATCCACGGACTGGAAAATGGATACATAATCTCTGTGCTTTCAGGAGGGGAGGCTGAAGCTGTGGCCAGAGAGGCACCTGTCTCGGGTTTAGTCAAGATGGGAGAATTTAAAAGCCAGGCTACTCAAAACAACGTTATTTTGTAACAGTTTTCACATTTTTCCTTTCAGCCAGCAAAGTAACTTTCTTTTGGTGGGAACTGCTGATGGTAACTTAATGATATTTGAAGATAAGACCATTAAGGTAAATGTTGAATGCATCCTACACAAAAGTATACTTTTAATGAGTTCGTTTTAGATATTTCTCCCCATATGTGATTATCAGATTCCTGATAAGAAGCATCACATATTTCTCCTGTTATGTATTTATTGTCCCATACACTTAGCATATAATACAGCCTCAGAAAATACTGGCTGCTTGAGTCAACGATTTACATGAATGAGCTGAAGGTAACAAGACATGAAATCCTATTTGAGATGGTAGAAATGAAGATAATTCCATGTGTAGTGTAGGAATGAGGAAGATGTTCTCTATAAAAGCATTCCAGGGAAAAAAAAAAGAAAGAAAGACACTGAGGTTTGACTTGCTGGTGGGCAGATGGAGGCATAGCTCAGTAGAGATGGTGGATGATGAACCTTCACGATGCCTGGGTTTGACTCCCCTCTCTTCCTCCTCTCTTCTTTCCCTCCACATGAAAGCATTCCTTCAGTACTGGGTATATCATCCAACTTCCTGCAATGCTCCTTTAGTCATTACTGTATTTATTCCTCCATCAATTCATCATGGTTCCATCGATTCAATCAGCTTCCACTTCCTGACACCAGCTTTTTAAAAATTATCTAAAGCAGCGTTTCTCGACCTGGGGGTCACAACCCCTTTGGGGACACATTATCAGATATCGTAGATACCTTCTATCAGACATCTGTGGGAGGTCTCCCTTGTCTGAAAGGGAGGGGAGGGGAGAGGGAGGGGCTGGGAGGAGAAGAGGGAGAGGGGAAGCTCCAATCAGGAAGTAAAATCAATCAATTAATTAATTAATTAATTAGGGAATAAAAGAAGGAAGAGAAAGAGAGAAAGAGAAGCAGCTCTGATGAATAGGCTGTTTCCTGCATGGTCTTTGCACAGGGAAGAGAAGAGTTTGATCATGAAGTTACAGCTTGAATGCCAGTTTAACTAAACCCTTTCTTGGAAGAAATTTGAAAAGCGTGTCTAAATTCCATGTCATTTATAATAGAAAGCATCTCTGTAGAGTGGAATGTTGTCCAGCATCACATTGCCTGCTTAGCCCGCTCTCTTACTCTCTGCAGTGTAAAGGAGCTGCCCCCTTGAAGACACTACACATAGGCGATGTCAGTACGCCCCTGATGTGCCTGAGCCAGTCCATGAATTCATCTGAGAGACACATCACATGGGGAGGGTGTGGCACAAAGATCTTCTCCTTCTCCCATGATTTCACCATTCAGAAACTCATCGAGACAAGAACCAACCAGCTGTAAGCTATTTTCCTTTTATATAGCAAATTTACCATGTACTCATGCTTTCCTCTTTAGAATTATATTAATAAACTACTCACAAACCATGTTGATACTAAATATCATTTGAAATGCAATATTTGTCTCTTAAAAGATGAAACAACCTTAATAGAATGTTTAGCAAGTTCTAGCCATCACAATAGCATTAAAGTATTATTTAATTATTGGTAAATTTAGAAAATTTATAATTATGAGGCAATACTGTCTAGTTAACTGAAGCTGTAGATTTTTATATATTCAGTTATTTATATTATCTTAAGTATCAATTGTAACAAAACTTAGATTTTTTAAGGATGATAATTTCTAGATTTAATAATTGGTTATCAAAATTACAACCAAGTTAATGACACCAGTTTCAGAAAAGAATGAAAAAATATAAGCCTTGAGCTAGTGTGTTTTTAAAAATCTTTTGTTTTTAATCTGTTCTATAATAATAATAATAATAATATTAATATTAATAATTTTATACATGTATAAAGGACATTCTGAATACTGTTACTGCATGCTCTTAAGTCTCCCTTCCACCCCTCACTAATTCCCTCTTCCTTACAATTTCCTATAAAATATTCAACTTTCTATGTGTCTTTCTATCTCTCCTTCTCTCTGTCTGTCTCTCTGTCTGTCTCTCTGTCTGTCTCTGTCTCTGTGTGTGTGTGTGTGTGTGTGTGTATGTGTCTGTCTCTGTCTCTACCCCCCCCCCCCACAGTCCCCACTGAGTTTAACCAGGATCATCTGTGCAACCATGGTGTACTGAGAGTAACTGATGGTTGAGCGCTCAGTCCTAAACAGGACATTTACGCCTCAGAGGTCATAGCTGAGATGCTGACCGCTGAGCAAGGCAATGACAGTGCAATTTAGTCACAACCTCATAGCAACTCTGACTGCCTACGTAGGTCTACCCAAGACTGGACTCATCCCCTGAATTAGTGAGGGGTCCATGGGTCCTGGCCTCTACCCACTGAACCATGTGTTACTGGTGGGTTCTTTAGGACATTAGTCCTTGTCTACAGCTGAGATCCCCCAAGTTGTCCAGTAGTCTCCAGTGAATGGTTTCTATTTTAAATTGAATTTTAACCAAATCTACTTTTTTTTTTTTTTTTTTTTTTTTTTTTTTGGTTCTCCTCAGAATCAGGCAGTGTAGGCTGGAGGCAGAAGCAAAAACAAGTCAGATATTGGCTTTGCTGTGTATTGGTTTTGTTAACTTGGACAATAACCTATCAGTATCCATTTCATGGTCATTCAAATATTGTCCTATTTTTCATCCCAGAGGGATATTTAGAAGGTTAAAAAAGATTATTGTAAGGATGTTAACATAATGCTTAGAACTTGATGAGCTCTCAAGTACATAAACTGTGATGCGACAGCTACTAGCTCTTGGTCACAAATCTCTCTTTTGGAGGATTTGCTAGTTGTGTGTCTGTCTGGTTCTAACCCTTGACAGCATTGCCCCTTGCTCTCATAGTGACTTGGCTTTCCCAATTGTTTCTCAACCCCCTGAACCTCTCAGCTGCTACCATGGCCCAGGCTGTCTATGGTTGTGTTAATAGCAGATGGTTTCTATCTAGTTCTCAGTGTCTGACCATATATTGTTCTCCAGTCTGTCTCCACATTGGAAACAGAACCCTTGAGAATGCAAGCCAGATACACTCTCCTGCTGAAAGTCTTTCAACTCTCCCTATGTGCTGTATTCATCCTTTAGTTTGGTTCAACTCTTTGGATTCAAATTTTACTGCTGCCCCTGTGTTTTGGCTAAACTGAAATCACCTCCATTCTCAAAGATCCTATCCCTGGCTTATCCCTCCCAGCTTCTCCATGTGCTTGCACTCTGTCTGCATTCCTGCTGAGCTCTTGCTCTGTCTGCCTCAGTCCAGATGCTGCCTCTTGGGTAGCCGCTCTCCTAGTCAGGGAAGTTTCCTGGCTTCTGTTTGTGCTTTCATTGCTCCGGGCCTTTCCTTTACAGCAGAAATCTATTGATTTTTAATGCCATATCTTAATTCCATTGTTCACAGTGGTTCTCTGTGAGCTGTGATCAAAAATTGCCAGGTAGCTCAGTCAGTCTCATGCCCGGGCCATGCTTCATGCCCATGAAGTCAAGACAACTAAAAGGATTCCGGCTTCAGTTTCGATGCTTTATTGTATTATGGTATTAGATGATTCTAAAACGTAATCAACATTAAGATATACTATAGTATATTACAAGTTAGTATAGATGAGCAGTATTTTTGCTCTATTTATGGACATGTTTACTAGCCTGTGTAAGTATTTGGGTAGCCCCTTTTTTCTGTAATTTTCACATTTTATAGAAATATACAATCCTTAAATATTTTAGAAGCAGAGACATCCATTTGATATAGAGCATCTGATGGCATCATGGGTATGTATTCGTACCTTGTGTGGATGGTTACTGGAAAACAACCATGAAGATCAGCCTCACCCAGAGGTTCATTTTCCTAGAGAGATGAAGAATCACATAACATAAGGCATGAGAAACAGTTGCCTTCTTCTAAGAGTATTTACTGTTGCACTCTCCTCTTCTACACACACACAGAGTCAGAGCACAAACCAGGGACAGTGTCATCACCAGCAACCTTGTAGTTAGTGCTGCATTCGATGACTGGAAGACATATGTAGTACTGAAAAATGTCTGCTTTTAGAGCCTATGAGACTTGTTTTGTGTTTTGATTCTGCGACACGTCAGTCACGTGGCCTGGGTAAATTATTTACCATTTATAATTTTATTTTTTGCATTTCTAGGCATTGAGATTCATCTTTTTTATATAAATTTATTTGCATTTTTTATGCTGGGATAGAACATGGGGCCCTGTGAATGCTAGGTGACGTCTCTATCACTGACTTAGGTCTGTAGGGATGTAATTTTATGGTTAAGAAACAAACAAGACAACACACAAAACTGGTGTGTAGTTCTAAAACCGTGTGTGCATGTTTGTGCTCATGGAAGTCTTTATTGTAGACTCAGCAAACACTTCAGCAAAACTGCTGAAAACAATGGCTCTCTGGCAAGAGGGGATATTTCCATCTTCCTTAAAGAACAGAAAAAAAAATGGAGGAAAAAACCTCCTGCCTATTAAAAGAAATATTGATGGTTTTTCAATTCCCCTGACATTTTTATATATTCTGTCTAAGTCAATCACAAATGTGAAGTTTCTCACTTCTTTCCGGATGTCCATTCACCTTGCTAGTTCACTCTTTGTTGATCCATCCTTCTGTCTACTCACTGAACAAATGGTCTAGCGTAGCAAAGACACTTTGCCATGTATGATAATGCTGTACTGAACTGTGGTCGTATAGGAAAGATGTGGCATTTGTGTTTTGGGAGTTATATTGACAGTCTAGTGTGGGAGACACACTGATAAGTGAGACTTTCTGTTTAATAGGACTATGAGAGAGATTACAGCTATGCAATTAGGGGGAAGTAAACAGCTGGCCTGTTTTCTCCCAGAGATCAGGGAAGAATTCCAGAGAAGCTGACATTTAGGTGAAACCTCAAAACTGAGCCTAGAGCTTGCCATGCAGACTGAGCCTAAAGTCTCTAATCTGTGAGCTATATATGACACCTATGTCTAAGGAGGTTAGTAGAGCAATATTTGAAAATGCTTTCTATTTTCTTCTGTTTTCAAAGAGAATAAATAACAAGTGTCTAAATTCTAAAGCTCTAGGAATGCACTCCTTTGAATCTATATGGAAGGTTTGTTCTTTTCATATTTGATTGACCTACATTTACAAGGCTATGGTCTTCTTTTATGTTTGGAGACATGGCCACTGTAATTTATTTCCCCATCTTTTTAATTCTAGGTACAAATAGTTAATTCTCAGTTTTCCAAACACTCATGGCAACAAGGATTCTGTTGAAATGTCTAAAATTTACTGACATTATATTTCTTTTAGAATTTAAGAGGTAGTGTAAAATTCCATACAGAATCAGATAGGCCTACACTATAAAATCAACCCAGAAATGAACATGAGTTGTCTGTTTACTCTATGGTCAAGTACAGACAAAACCAGTTAACCAAAATGAGTTAAATAGCCAAGTCATTCAACATGGTTGAGGGGAAAATATGTTATAATTACAATAGTGTAACTTGTTTGATTTTGAAAATAGCATTAACTTTCTGAATATATTTTTTCTACCTCCCCCCCCCCCAGGTTTTCTTATGCAGCTTTCAGTGATTCTAACATCATAGCGGTGGCCGTAGACACAGTTCTCTATATTGCCAAGAAGAACAGCCCTGTCGTAGAGGTGTGGGACAAGAAAACAGAGAAGCTCTGTGAATTAATAGACTGTGTGCACTTCTTAAAGTAAGTGCATTGGTTACTTTACCTCTGGTTTTATAACTCAGGGTCCACAGAGAAAGGAATTGTGGCTTCTTTTTCTTTATTCCTGTCTTCTAGGGAAATTTTTAAAAAATTTATTTTGGAGGAAGTTAATTCTTTGTTAACACATTCATTATATTTTCTTACACACACATTATGTCCCTAGATCATCTATATCTATCTATATATATTTAATCTATATCTACATCATCTATCTATATATATATATATCCTTGAATATAAGTGACTTGTTTGTCATTTGTAATTTTTGGATTTCACAGAGAGCATTGAAACTAATTCCTCTACATTAAAACTGGGAAATTTCATTATATTTATAGTAACTATTTACAAGTTATAATATTCATTACAAAACAATCGCTATCCACCTTATTGACTTGAGGATTTCCTACAGTTGAGTGGTTACTGCAATTCCACATCATTGAGAACTTGCGCTTCCTGGTGTTTTGTGTTAAACAATTGAGCTCTGCAGGCTTTAACTCTGCCCAGAGCATGAAGCCAACCCTCCCTTGTCCAGGTTTTCCTTCCAGTGCAGAACCCTGATGCTTGCCTTTTTACTGAATACGTACGTGCAGGCTCCGGTTCCTGTCATTAATCTTTAAGCAATACAGCATAAAAGCTGTTTACACAGAATTTACATTACATCTGTACATCAGTCCTTTAAAGTTGGAGGGAGGATGCGTGGAAGCTTCCTGGAAGTGCTGTGCTGTTTTTAAATAAAGAGTTGTAATTCCTGTGGTTTTGGTAACTAAAGCCAGGGAACCTGTGTTCAGAATTCCGAGACGACTGCTTTGCCACCTTCAGGGTTTAAGAAGTCAGTAAGCCGTACATACACAGGTAAATCTATCAAGTCTCTCAAGTGTGAATAAAGACACCGTTCTTTATGGCTCTAGGGAGGTGATGGTAAAAATAAACAAGGAATCGAAACATAAGCTGTCCTACTCTGGGAGGGTGAAGGCACTCTGCCTGCAGAAGAACACGGCTCTCTGGATCGGAACAGGAGGAGGCCACATCTTACTCCTGGATCTTTCTACTCGGCGAGTTATCCGCACCATTCACAACTTCTGTGATTCTGTGAGAGCCATGGCCACAGCACAATTAGGCAAGTTTCTTTCCTTTACATAAATCCATATTTTTTATGATGACAAAAATATCATGTCTTTAAAAATAAAATCTCTTGAGAATTTCTGATACCACTGTAGTGCTTTCAAGGGTCCCATGATGAAGCCAACACTGGGCTAACCTCTGAGTAGGGCCAGTTAACACTGAAAGGGATAGATGCTCTTAGTCTCATCAGAGAGGCAGGCAACCTCAGATGCAACCAATTTAGCTCTTAAGAGCTGTTTTCACTATATCTAAGGCAAAAGCGAAAGTGCAGACTGTGTATATTTCACTTTTCATCAAATAAATCAAATGAATGTTTATTTTGGGCGTAGCGTAAGTTTCACACCCTTGTCAGCTTCCTGCTTGGGTTTTATTCTTTAAATAAATTTATATTCTTAGAGCAATCCACAATGAATTCCCCAGTCCACAGGCTTTGCTAACTTTTAAGTTTTATCTAAGCTTAGTTATTGTTAGTAGTTTTTTTCCCATTTAAATGTGAATCATAAATACATTTAAATGTGGACTCTATTTTTCACAAAGGAATTTTTCAGTATCTTCCTTTGATGAATAATTTTCTTTAGAAAGCAGTAATTGTGCCATGTATGCAAACCTAATGATGTAGCACCCCAAAAGCAGGTTCGTGAAACTTTAACAAATGAGAATGGAAGCACTCATCATAAGAGGAATAAAGTTAGCACCAAAAGGAGGTTCCCCTGCCTGGCATGGGCTTTTCATCTGTGGGTACTGGAGCTGCACGCATGAGCTAGAATTAGGTGTGTCTGGGACACATTGTCACATAGTGTTAAACAACCAGGGACGGAGATATCACGGTCGTCATAGCCACAGCCACTGTCTATCTACCAACTGTGTTAAATCCTCACCTTTAGTTTGTATGCATTTTGGGGTCTAAGTGGTTGGTTATCACTAAAGTCTGTAGTCAGCACAGTGAGTTGTGGGCGATCTTAAAGTCAAAGTGAGTTACAACATACACTGTCTGCTAGTGTTTTGGGTACTTGTCTGTCTCCATGGCTGGGCACTTTTCTTATTAGTTCTGACTTAGGAACATGGAGTCTCTCCTAGGGCTCTGTTCTGCCTGAAGCATTGGCACGTGTGGCTCTTTTTCTTAGTCACATTAGTCTGTCTTGTCTTGCTTTTTGATGCAGCAGCTCAAAGAGGCTAGTGGTGATGAAGTTGAAGTCCTTCTTCAGATTTTTGAAAGCCATCACTGACATGACATTGGGCAGTTTTGATTTTCCCCCTTAATGACTGGATCTTTATTAAAGCATAGATTGCATGTCGATTAGGAGGGTCTGAATGCTTTCATCTATATCATATTGTTAGGACCCTGCCAAAGACCCAGTATATATCACACTGTGGATGGATAATTGCCAAAAAAACTAGCAAATGAATCAAGAGAGATATTCGATCTTAAAAGCTCTCAGTGTATCTATCTGCCTACCTTGTTTTCCAGGTGCTGTATGTTTGTGCCTCTGTTTGACTAGTGCACTTTCCTGGGCTTCTTGTCATCCAATGTTCTAACTCTGGGGAGCAATTAAATGTAAATATCAAACCATTATGTAACAAAGGTTAGAGAGTTGTCTCACATTCTTATAAGTAGCCTAGGTTTTCTTTAAAAAATGTTGATCTGTTGAGGGTTTTATATAACTAAAGTGTGTCCTTAAGAGTAGCAGTGTCAAGCTGGGGAGATTCCTCAGCAGTTAAGAGCACTGACTGCTGACCTCTTCCAGAGGTCCTGAGTTCAATTCCCAGTAACTACATGATGGCTCACAACCATCTGTAATGGGATCCAATGTCCTCTTCTGCTGTGTCTGACAGCTACAGTGTACTTACATACATAAAATAGAGAAATCTAAAATAATAATAATTATTATTATTATTAATAATAATAATAAAAGTAGCAGTGGTAAATCAGGTCCAGTATATTTGTGTTTAAGATATGGATAGCTGAATTTTAAAAGTTGAATTTAATGCATTATTCTAATAGAATTTTCTATGTTTCATTTTGGTAAAGGAAGCCTTAAAAATGTCATGCTGGTTTTGGGGTACAAGCGGAAGAGTACAGAAGATACCCAAGAACAGAAAGGTAACGTTAACATCATGCTTCATGTCGGGGAGTGTGTGGCATGATGGGAGAGCACACTGCGCATTGTAGGCTGATGGCTGGTGTAATACATTCGACATTCAGCAATGCCTCCATAACATTTGTGTGTGTGTGTGTGTGTGTGTGTGTGTGTGTGTGTGTGTGCACTCACACAGGCCTGTGTACACTAGATGTTAGGGTGCATGGGTTACAGTGCATGTGTGAAGGTCAGAGAACAACATGAAAGAGTTGGCTCTATTCTTCCACCCCATGGTTCCCGGAGTTCAGACTCGGATCTTCCGGTTGCGGCAAGTACCTTTAGCTGCTGAGTCATCTCATTGGCTCCCATCATCAATTGCAATTTAAATTATAACTCACACAGACATTTTCAAAATTAAACTTTAGCAACTCACTCAAATTTAAATTAAGTGTAACATTCCAAATTGTATTTTAAGAGGGTCATCTCCATGATGCCTAATATTGAACAGCATTTAAAATAATTCTATTTCTTTCAGTAAATGAAATGCTAGATTATAAAATGTTCTTCTTGAAAGTTTGGAGCTTCTTAATGTCTGATTAACATTTCCAAGGGGAACTTGTTTTATAATAGCAATAACTTAGTTCATTGTTTATGCTAAATTTATGTGTATTCATATGTTCAGAACATAATATTCATAAATAAAAATGTTTCATAGTGGGTTGTTGAAATACAATTTCTCTTCTTCTTACAGAGATACAATCTTGTTTGTCTATTTGGGACCTCAATCTTCCACACGAAGTGCAAAATTTAGAAAAACACATTGAAGTGAGAACAGAATTAGCTGATAAAATGAGGAAAACATCTGTTGAATAGAAAGACGTCAGTCTCCTTGTTATATGGAATAAGACATCAGATATCCTTGCCACTATATTAGAAAATGTATTCTTTTTAAAGTATATTTTTTAAATGTTTACATTGAAAAGAGTATGTCCGTTCTTTACAAAGCTCATATGTATATGAAGGAATGTGTATGTTTTATGTTTAATTTAATATATGTAAAATATTTATCAGCAAATATGTTTTAAAGAACTATTTAATTTAGTACTATATTTTCTATACTCCTTAACTAATTTGAAGGGATAAGCAAAATAAATCTACAAAGCATTTAATTTCAGTATTTATACTAAAATTAATAAAAAAATAATGTTTGTTTGCTATGCATTGTGAAGATAAAGTCTATTTTAAATTGTTGATTAAGACACAGATGTTGCTTGATTGTCTATGGACTCTGCAGAGTAGAATAAAAATACCTGGGCAACTTCCCATGTAAGAGACACTTTCATATCTTGTTTTCAAGTCAATTAACAGCATAATTGTAAACTGTCATATTTTCACTAATAAAGATTTTTGTTAGGTCAGGAATTATCTCGGGTGCTGATGCAAACTGCAGCTAACA
Source organism: Uromys caudimaculatus (assembly GCA_028551405.1). Taxonomy (NCBI): domain Eukaryota; kingdom Metazoa; phylum Chordata; class Mammalia; order Rodentia; family Muridae; genus Uromys; species Uromys caudimaculatus. Next base: position 11,215,204 of record CM052718.1, read on the forward strand.
CAATTTCATCTCAAAGACAATTCCATTAAACCTGCTGAGAAAACATAACACAGTTTGTGAGCAAAGGCCTTGTTTCCAAGACCCAAATAGGAAACCTAGTGAAAACTGCTTAAAAGTAGCCAAGATATAAACATGGAGGCCTCATGTCTGAGAATGACAGTCTTTCTATTTCTACTCCACCTTTAAATGTGGATGCCCTAACATTTATATAATCATAGCGCTCATGTCTTCATGTGGTACATTTCTTTCCTTTGTACTTATTTATTTATTTTCTACTTATGTGTGTGATCAATGTATATGTGTGTGCCATGCTCACAAATGGAGGTCATGACCACTTGCAAGATTTGGCTGTCTCCTTCTACCGTGTGGATGCCAGAGACTGGACTCCAGCTATGGGGCTCAGCAGGGCCTTACTTCCTGAGCATTTGGTTGGCTCTGGCCCCAGGTGCTGTTTGTGGTTCTCAGTAGTAAGATGAACCTCCAGCTACTTGCTTTCTACTTCCTACTTGATTTTGTTCTAATGCATCTACTTATATTTCCCCTAAATTTGTGACCCTACATATATAAGTGTATATATATGTAAGTATAAAATCTTACTATCAGAATTACATAATTCTACAATTTCCACAAAACCACAGAGACAAATATACAGTTTATTCATCAGTTTCTTGAATAAGGAATTGCAGTGCAGCAGAGCAAAAATAACCACTTGTGTAGTTATTTAAATTAGGCCCATTCTGACAACATGACTTCCTATAGGAGTTATTAGTATATATGTAATAACTTGAGAAACATTCCCACTTTAGGAAAGACACTTGTAAGGCCACTGACCATGGCTGATACTCATCATTTCAAGTTAATTCCCATTATAGGATAACAAACAGAATTGGCCAGAGTTTTAGCTATGAATACTATAAAATAGTTTCTACTTTTCATAGTGATATACTGTACTGGTTGGTTTTATGTGTTGACTTGACTCACGTTAGAGTCTTTGGAGAGAAAGGAACCTTAGTTGAGGAAATGCCTCCACAAGATCCAGCTGTAAGGCATTTTTTAAATTAGTGATCAATGGAAAAAGACTCATCCCACTGAGCAATCCCTGGGCTCGTGGTCCTAGGTTCTTTCAGAGAACAGACTGAGAGGGGAGCTGATCCTGTACCACAGGGCTCCATACCCAAATAGTGCAGGGAGAGAGCTAGCCTCCCAGGTGTGTGGAAAAGCCTGTGAGCAGAGGTAAGACCAGCACCTCTGCTCAGAGGGATCCGCCTGGAACCCTCAGGACACAGGGACTGAGGAGCAGCCTTCCGGTTTCCATCTATAGCTAGAGACCTGAGCTTGTGCCACAGGACTCCATACACAAATAGTGCCACAAAAGAGCAGGTCTCCCAGGAGTGCTGACACACCTTCGAGCTCAGGCAAAACAACCACGTCTGTTCAAATTCCTGGCCCAAGAGAGACCCTAGCAGAACCATCAGGACACAGGAACCAAAGAACAGCTGGGGACATGATCCTTCTGATTTCTATTGGCATCCCAGAGCTGTCCCTGTACCACAGCTCTCCAAACCCAAATTCCTCTCAGAGAGAGGTAGTCACCGAGGAGTACTGACACAGAGGGTTGCAAGAGAGAAAAGCCACAGTCAGAGAAAGCAAGACCAGCTAACACCAGAGATAACCAGATGGAGAAAGGCAAGGGTAAGAACATAAGCAACAGAAAGCAAGGCTACTTGGCTTCTTCAGAACCCAGTTCTCCCAAAACAGCGAGCCCTGGATACACCAACACACCAGAAAAGCAAGACTCAGATTTAAAATCACATCTTGTGATGATGATAGAAGACTTTAAGAAGAACATAAAGAAATACAAGAGAACACAGGTGAAGAGGAAGAAGCTCTTAAAGAGGAAACATAAAAATCCCTTAAAGAAGTACAGGAAAACACAATCAAACAGGTGCATAAAATGAACAAAACCATCCAGGATCTAAAAATGGAAATAGAAACAATAAAGAAATCACGAAGGGAGACAACCCTGGAGATAGGAAACCTAGGAAAGAGACCAGGAGTCATAGATGCAAGCATCAACAACAGAATACAAGAGATAGAAGAGAGAATCTCATGTGCAGAAGATACCATAGAAAACGTTGACACAACAGTCAAAGAAAATGCAAAATGCAAAAAGTTCCTAACCCAAAACATCCAGGAAATCCAGAACACAATGAGAACACCAAACTTAAGGATAATAGGTATAGAAGAGAGTGAAGATTCCCAATGTAAAGGGCCAGGAAATATCTTCAACAAAATTATAGAAGAAAACTTCCCTAACTTAAAGAAAGATGAACATAGACATTCAAGAAGCCTACAGAACTCCAAATAGATTGGACCAGAAAAGAAATTATTCCTTCACATTATAGTCAAAACACCAAATGCACAAAACAAAGAAAGAATATTAAAAGCAGTAAGGGAAAAAGGTCAAGTAACATATAAAGGCAGACCTATCAGAATTACACCAAACATCTCACCGGAGACTATGAAAGCTAGAAGATCCTGGGCATATTTCATACAGACCCTTAGAGAATACAACTGCCAGCCCAGGCTACTAGTAGAGGCTATTTCTGATTGTCAACTTGACTATATCTGGAGTGAATTACAATCCAGAATTAGAAAGCTCACCTATGATCTAGATCTTGAGTCTGGAAGACACAAGTTTCAGGTGTGGTGATACGTACACCTCTACTCTGGGCCACCACTGCTGCTAGAGATCTACATAAGGACATTGGAAAGAGGAAGATTCAATCTTCTTCGCCTTCAAGCCTTGTGAGACTAAGCGACTGCTAGATCCTTAGGTTTTCATTCACAGCTCCTGCTGACCATTGTTGGGGAGTTTGACTACAGACTGTAAGTCATTAACAAATTCCCTTACTATATAGAAACTACCTATAAGCTCTGTGACTCAAGAGACCTCTGACTAATGCAGAAGTTGATGCTGGGAGTGGCCCTAGAGGAGCAAAAAGCAGTATAAGGATGAATCTTTTAAGAATCTGGAGTTGCGCTGGGCAGTGGTGGCACACGCCTTTAATCCCAGCACTTGGGAGGCAGAGGCAGGCGGATTTCTGAGTTCAAGGCCAGCCTGGTCTACAGAGTGAGTTTTAAGACAGCCAGAGCTACACAAAGAAACCCTGTCTCGAAAAACTAAAAACCAAAAAAAAAAAAAAAAGATTCTGGAGGTGGTTTAACAATTCACCAGCACCTTCAACTGCTGAAACCTCTCCAGATACGCTCTCTTCTGGTAGCTTGGAGAATATTGAAGACCCATGGTTGGAAATATATTTTAAACTTAAAGAAGCTAATGCCATTGAGCATCTTGATGAATTGGGTGATTGTGTGCTCAAAACTTTTTGCAATATGGGAAAAAAATTTCAAAATGACTTTGGTGGTCGGTTGTTCTTAGCATCTCTGGAAAAGATGATGAAGGAAAAGAAGGAGTTGTATAATAAAATTGAATGGATCCAGGTGCAAGTGAGCAATCTAAAAGCTGCTAAGTGTGTCCTTGAAGAGAATCTTCTCTCCAGCAGCCATAGAGCTCAAGTTGCAGAAAATCAAACTGAAGCCCTCATTATAAGGTTGGCTAAATTGCAGTGAAAGTTCAGGTCTCAGTCTCAGAGAGTGTCAGCAGTTAAAGTAAGGGCATTAATTGGCAAAGAATGGGATCCTATAACTTGGGATGGGGATGTGTAGGTAGACCCTGTTGAAGCTGAGAATTCTGAATCTTCAGATTCTCAATGGTTTACCCCACCCGAGGAAGTAGTATCCTCAACCCCACCCCTTCAAATAATGCCTTCACCACATCAGGAAATTAATTCCCCAGAGTCTGATAAACCAGCAGTGACTTTTGCTGAAGAAAATGCCAGACAAGATAATATTGATGTTTCTCAAGGCCCACCAATAGTTTCTTCTAGACCTATAACGAGACTCAAGGCAAAACAGGTCCCTAGAGGGGAGGTAGAAAGTGTAGTCCATGAGGAAGTGCGCTACACTATTAAGGAGCTTAATGAGTTTGCTAATTCATTCAAGCAGAAGTCTGGAGAATATGTGTGAGAATGGATTTTAAGGGTGTGGGATAATGGTGGAAGGAGCATAAAACTAGATCAGGCTGAGTTTATTGACATGGGTCCTCTGAATGGAGATTCAAGGTTTAATATGGAAGCTTGTACAGTTAAAAAAGGTGTCAGAAGTTTGTTTGGTTTTTTTTTTTTTTTCACCAAGAAATGTTTATTGAGACTTTGTATCATGGGAAAATGTCAAAGCCAAAACCAAAACCACAATGTAAATCACAAGAAGAATGTATGACTTATTGCCAGGAACATGAACAAATTAGTACACAATAGACAACAACATAGATGAATCTCTCCAAGTTAATATTGAGTGAGAGCATACGCATACATAAGACAATGTTCTCCTTGATTACGTTTACATACATTTTAAAGATATAAGGCTTATTTCTGACAATAATATTTACCTTTAGAGGAGGATGGAAATGAGTTGGAAAAGGAAAAAGAAAGAGTATTTTACTGAAGTTCTATTTCTTGAGGTGGTTGATGAGTTTAACAGATTTATTCAGTGAAAAGTAACTGGTGTGCAATAGTAAATTATGTATGTTTTTGGGAATGTAGTTGTAACATTTCAACATAAACACACACATATCAGTGACATTTTTAAGTGATCTGATTTGGCCTGATAAGTTCTGTGAGAGCTATAATAGCATCTATGATGAGAAATTTACATTTTAAACACTTCTACATTTTAAGTATTGAGAATCACTATTGAAAATTTTGTTATCCTCTTAAGATAGAGATTGTCTTAACAGTGAGGTGAACTAGAATTTAGGTGTGCCTTATACTGAAAATCATGACCTTCGCTATTATCATCTTTTATTATAATTAGACATTCTTTTTTGAATGGTTGGCTGAAGCTTTTACCTAAAGATGGCCTACTGAAAAGGAGTTGGAGATTCCTGATATCCCTTGGTTTGGTGTTGATGAAGGAATTTTAAGGCTCAGGTAAATTGCAATGCTAGAGTGGATACGTTGTGTAAAACCTAATTCTCCACAATGGGAAGGCCCGGAAGATATGCTTCACCAATCCTATAAGACAAAAACTGGTGAGAGGGGCACCATCACATTTGAAGAATTTTGTTTTTGCCCTTTTCCTTGTGCCAGACCTTAGGGTTGGAGATGCTGCTGCTCAATTAGATGAATTAAATGCAATGGGTTTAATTGGGCCTCAAGGTAACAAGGGCTAGGTCGCAGCATTGAATCACCAGAGACAAGGTGGTCATAGTTATTATAATGGACAGCGTAGACAAAACAACATTTATAATGACATATACCGTGATGATCAGCACAGGAGAAGTGAAATTTATAATGCCATGACTCGTTCAGACCTTTGGTTTTGGCTAATCAGTCATGGTGTTTCCAGGTATGAAATACATAGGAAGCCTACTGCATATCTGTTTGATCTGTATAAGCAGGAAAATTCTCAAACAAATGAAAGAAAGGCTACATTGCATCCTGGCAAAAGGCAATCTCGGGCAGTGAATCAATTTCCAGACTTGAGCCAGTTTGCAGACCCAGAACCCCTTGAATGAAGGGGTGGCCAGGTTCCCCTGAGGAAGGATCTTGATATGACACCTAAAAGTTTTGCTGTTAGCCTTTCTCCAGTCCTTCCCCAGAGGGGCCTATGGCCTTTTACAAGGGTGACTGTACACTGGGGAAAAGGAAATAATCAGACTTTTAGGAGCCTATTGGTTACTGGCTCTGAATTGACGTTGATCCCAGGAGATCCCAAGAAACATTATGACCCTCCTGTTAAAGTAGGGGCTTATGGAGGACAGGTGATTAATGGAGTTTTGACTGATGTCCGACTTACAGTAGGTCCAGTAGGTCCCTGAACACATCCTGTGGTCATTTTCCCAGTTCCAGAATGTATAATTGGTATAGATATACTTAGAAATTGGCAGAATTCTCACATTGGTTCCCTGACATGTGGAGTGAGGACTATTATGGTTGAAAAGGCTAAATGGAAGCCCTTAGAGTTGCCTCTGCCAAAGAAAATAGTGAATCAAAAACAGTACCATATTCCTGGAGGAATTGTAGAAATTACTGCCACTATCAAGGACTTGAGAGATGCGGGGGTGGTGGTTCCCACCACATCTCCCTTGAACTCTCCTATCTGGCCAGTGCAGAAGACAGATGGATCATGGAGAATGACAGTTGACTATCGAAAACTAAATCAGGTAGTAACTTTGATTGCAGCTGCTGTACCAGATGTAGTTTTGTTACCTGAGCAAATTAACACATCTCCTGGTACCTAGTATGCAGCTATTGATCTAGCAAATGCCTTCTCAGTACTTGTCCATAAGGACCACCAGAAGCAATTTGCTTTTAGTTGGCAAGGACAGCAGTATACTTTTACAGTTTTGCCTCAAGGATATATTAACTTTCCTGCCCTGTGTCAAACTTAGTTAGAAGGGATCTTGATTGCTTGTCTCTTCCACAAAATATCACATTGGTGCACTATATTGATGACATTATGCTGATTGGACCAAGTGAGCAGGAAGTTGCAACCACTTTGAACTCATTTGATAACGCATATGTGTATCAGAGGATAGGAAATAAATCCAACCAAAATTCAAGAACCATCTACCTCAGTGAAATTCTTAGGAGTCCAGTGGTGTGGGGCATGTAGAGATATTCCTTCTAAGGTGAAAGATAAATTTTTGCACCTATCCCCTCCTACCACTAAGAAAGAAGCACAGTGTTTAGTGGGTCTATTTGGATTCTGGAGACAGCATATTCCTCACTTGGGTGTGTTACTCAGACCCATTTACCAAGTGACTCGGAAAGCTGCTAGCTTTGTGTGGAGTCTGGAACAGGAGAAGGCTCTTCAACAGGTCCAGGCTGCTGTGCAGGCTGCTCTACCACTTGGACCATATGATCCAGCAGACTCGATGGTATTTGAGGTGTCAGTGGCAGATAGAGATGCTGTTTGGAGCCTCTGGCAGGCTGAATCACAGAAGAGACCTTTGGGATTTTGGAGCAAATCTTTACCATCATGTGCAGACAACTATTCTCCCTTTGAAAAACAGCTCTTGGCCTGCTGTTGGTCCTTAGTGGAAACTGAACGTTTGACAATAGGACACCAAGTTACCATTCAACCTGAACTGCCCATCATGAGCTGGGTGTTATCAGACCCTCCAAGTCATAAAGTAGGACGTGCACAGCAGCAGTCTATTATCAAATGGAAGTGGTACATTTGTGATTGAGCCCGAGCATGTCCTGAAGGCATGAGCAAGTTACATGAAGAAGTTGCTCAAATGCCTATGGTTTCTACTCCTGTAACAATGCCATCTGCTGTCAAGTATGTGCCTATAGCCTCATGGGGTGTTCCCTATGATCAGCTGACTGAAGAAGAGAAGACTAGGACCTGGTTTACTGATGACTCTGCACGTTATGCAGGTACCACCAAGAAGTGGACAGCTGCAGCATTACAACCCCTTTCTGGGACAACCCTGAAAGATACAGGTGAAGGAAAATCTTCACAGTGGGCAGAACTTCGGGAAGTACACGTGGTATTGCAGTTTGTTTGGAAGAAAAGATGGCCAGATGTATGACTGTTCACTGACTCATGGACTGTAGCCAATGGACTGGCTGAATGGTCAGGGACTTGGAAAGATCACGATTGGAAAATTAGTGAGAAAGACATCTGGGGAAGGAGTATGTGGATAGATCTCTCCAAATGGTCAAAGGATGTGAAGATATTTGTGTCCTATGTAAATGCTCACCAAAAGGTGACTTCAGCCGAGGAGGAGTTCAATAATCAAGTGGATAAGATGACCTGTTCTGTGGACAGTCAGCTCTTTCCTCAGCCATTCCTGTCATTGCTCAGTAGGCACACGAACAAAGTGGCCATGGTGGCCAAGATGGAGGTTATGCTTGGGCTCAACAACATGGTCTTCCACTCACCAAGGCTGACCTGGCTACAGCTGCTGCTGAATGCCAGATCTGCCAACAGCAGAGACCAACACTGAGCCCCAGATATGGCACCATTCCTCGAGGTGACCAGCCAGCAACCTGGTGGCAGGTTGACTACATTGGACCACTTCTTTCGTGGAAAGGACAACATTTTGTTCTTACTGGAGTAGATACTTATTCTGGTTATGGATTTGCCTTTCCTGCATGTAATGCTTCTGCCAAAACCACCATCTGTGGACTTACAGAATGCCTTGTTCATCCTCATGGTATTCCACACAAT
>CM052718.1:11232567-11246303 GCA_028551405.1 Uromys caudimaculatus
GAAACATTGGAAATGTATATAAAGTATCAAAAATAAAAAAGGAGGAAAAAAAAAATACCCTGAGGCGTCCCCAAAAAAAAAAAAAAAAAAAAAAAGAAAGAAAAATCCCAGACATGCAACATGACAAATGAAAATTACTATATCAAATATTTGAAACCAGCATAGATTAATATATTATTATAATGTTTTCTAAGTCAGGAGGAGAAAATTACATCCTGCTTGCTTTTGGTTTTGTTTCCAACATAACAAAAATAGTTACCTAAGAGAAACTCAGGTGCTTCCTCAAATTCCAGCTCATCATTGTTCAACATAATATTTCTAGGCAGGTCAGCCAAGATCAAGTCTGGAGCAATCTGGGATATTGGAATAGTGAGCCTCGGTTGATCTGGATTTATTAACAGGTCTCCTAAGAAGTATGTAAAAGGTTATTTTAAAAATGTAAGGGTATACAAGATTTGTGGTCCTGGCTTAAGAAAACACATCTTTAGAGATTGTTCTATTAGACCTAGATTTTTTTCTAAAAGAACCTGATAGGCTCATAATATCAATATTAATGTAGTTAGAACCTTAAAGACACACTCCTAGGGTCACTCCTTATGTGGTAGAATTCCAGCCTAACTTAGAGCAGATAGCCTGTGACTAACAAGGTATTAGTCTCCATTTCTGTCCCATCTATGTTCTGTAACATGAGTTCATGAACTTCAAAGGTGAGACATTCTGAGTGAGACATCTCCCAAGAAGTCCCAGGCATTTGAATACTGGGCCCCCAGTAGTTGGTGGAGTATTGGCTAAGACCAGCTGTTTGCTAGGTGTCAGAAGTGTGACCTTACCTGAGGAAGTATCCATTCCCAATGAACACTCACTGCTTCCTATTTGCTACCTGAGATGTGAACTCTCAGCTCTCGGCTTTAGTTGCTATGTTTGCTACCTGCTGTCAGTGCCATTATGGACCGTGACCCTCTGGAACATGAGCCTCAAATAGACTCTTTCGTCTATAATTTGCCTGGTCGTGGTGTTTTAGTACAGCAATAGAAAAATGGCCAATAAAGCTATGATATGCAGCACCTAGTATTTAAGCTTGAAGTCAACACTTTAAGAAAACAGAACACAAGATCTTATTGACAGAAAATGAACTTTACTGTTCTGAACTGTCACCATAATTAAATGAGGCATCATTCAGTTCAATCATATTGATAAGAACTATTCCTATGTATTAAAAGTCATGTAAAAATAGCGAGTGTGCCATAAAAAGAATTTGTGAATTGTGTCAACACCTACCTTCTTCAGCCTTCTTCATCAACTCATCAAGCAAGATCTTCTGATGTTCTTCACCATCATTAAAACTGTACAATGCCCACTTTTTCAAGAGAGTTTCTCCTTCCCCACAGATGTCAATCTCCAGCAACCCAGGAAACCATTCTTCCATGAGTGAGTCAATATGATCCACAACTCGGCCCAGAAGAATACAACCTACATAATTCAAAGAGGGGGGGAGGGGGGGGAGAGGGAGAGATTGAGGTAAAACAGTGGAGTAACTGCTACCCCTGTTTTATACAAAGAAGAATCAGAATAAGAAAAAGCAAATTCTATCCCAAAGAGGCAAAGGAAGAAGAGCTTCCTAAATCCATAAAAGGGTCTATAGTGAGACAAGATAGAAATGCAGATGAAACCACAGGACATGGAGAAAAATCCATTACCCTGGAAGCTACCTGGTTCAATTCTGATTGTCAAGTTAGAACCAATAATCTCACTACAATCAACATTTCCTATATAGAGAAAATAGTTCTTTATATGGAAATGGATTCAGGGTCTGGGGCAACATCTCTGTGGATTATGTTTGTCCTGTAAAACAAGGGCCTGAGTTCAGATTTCCAAAGCCCATAAGAGTCAAGCATGAATGTGCATTCCTGTAATGCTCCCCACCCCAGCACTTGGAGGACATAGGAAGTGGAAACATACAGATTCCAAGGAAAACCTAATCTAGCTGAAATGCAATTTTAGGTGGCAAGAGATAGATAGCATCCAATTCTGACTTCTAGTCTTTATATACAGAAGCACAAGCAAAAGAAGTTGTACACACACACACACACACACACAAACACCACATATACATCTAAAAGAAAAAATAAAATAAATATTTTCGAGGAACAATGTTAAAATAGCAATAATCAGACTGATAGCCTGAGTGCCTTGAGTTTAATAAGACCTCCATCCACTCTCAGATATTCTCTGGGGCTCTGGCAAAACTTAATACCTTTGTTGAATGCAGAGATATTCTAACTCCCTCTATTTTAGAGTGTTAATTTATCTACTGCCAAGCTGTTAAGCATACCTCAAGTACCACTTGTATCTCATTTTAATTCCTTAGCAACCTTTGATGACACCCCCAGAAAAGACTAAAATACTTTATAACTATTGGAATGTAATTGCTAATCTCCTTTAAGAGCCCACACTCAAGCTCTCTCTAGTGTGCCTCATTTGCTAACCCAGTGCCTTTCTATGTTGACCTTTGTGTTTAAGATGGATGTTAAAAATGCCTTTCAGGAAATTCTGACTCTGTTTCCTACTGGCTTATCCTGAAACCTTTATCTGTGACGGAACCAAGAATCTGGCTTTCCCTGAATGGAGGTCCCTGAAAAGCAAGTAAACTTTTTGTATGCTGCAGGTGGGGGTAGACCTGGGTCTCCCCATCTGCCCTGTTGACAGGTAAGCAGCTGAAGGTATGAAATAGATTGCTTATGAAATACAAACAAAACAAAACAAAACCAACCAAACAAAAAAACTGGTTGACCATGGATGAATGAGACTAACCAACAGGCATAGGTCAGGAAATTCCATGGGACACAATGATAGAGTGAACACAGCCCTGGGATCCAGTTTAATTGTAGGCAAGAAGAGGCTCTGCCCAGGTAGTGAAGTATATAGGGAAAAGCTAGCCTTCCTCTGGTAGCCTTTTCAACTGAGAGTAACTGTGGAGTCTGATAGCCCTTGTCCTGAGATCAGTGAGTAGATTAACCTATGCTGTAGAATCCAAGAATTCTGAAGCTCTAGCTGACTACTTACCTTACATAACTGTGTACCTTCAACAAAGTAATTGATACTTCATGGGTATTGAAAATGCAAAAATGAGTCTGACTCTACAGACACACCCACCCCCAGTTAGAGCACTAGTCACCCCAGAGGATATGATATGGAGACCCTCAGGAGTGTGGGATGGCCTGCCCAGCCCACATACTGAAAAGCTATATGTGACCAACACAGGCAATCTGATTCACAGAGAGGTGAAGGGAGCTCTGATGACCCATCAGGCTTCTGTTTGGTTTAAGCTCAGCACCAGACTGAATCAGAAAAGACAAAAATCTACAAGTTCAAATGACTTCCCTTATAGCCACATATTTCTACAGACTGATTTCAGGGACCATAAAGAAGCTGCTTTGAACTTCTATATTTTGAGGGAGGAGGTTTGGATCCCCCTTTTTTTTCCTTTTGAGTATACTTCAGTAGATTTTTTTAAAAAAAACTTTATTATATTTTGATATTCTTATTTTTATTCTCCATATATTTATCTAATTTTTATTGTGAAGATTTTATTATTAAGGAATCTTAAGCTTTTCTCTTTCTTGACACTTGTGTTTCTTCTCTTTAGCATTCTGCTATAACTTAATAGCAGTTTGACGTGTGTGTATGTGTGTGCATGTACACATGTGCATGTATATTTAACAAAACTTTGAATTTTTATTCCACCCTTACATATATATGTATGTATGCATGTATAATATATATACAAATATATGTATATATACATATATGTATGTATGCATACTACATATAAACTAGTACATATATGTATATATACATATATAGTACAATTTATTTATTATAAAATATATTATAATTATGAGAAATGTAAAAGAAGAAATATTTTTTCAATTTTTCATTGGGCAATGTTTTTTCTTTTCTTTTTTAAATCTTATCTCTTTTATCTCCTTCACAACACTCTTCTCCACTTCTTCTCATTTCCATTACTCACTGAACCTTGCTTCTCCTCTAATTTTACTCTTTCCCATCTCCTTCCTTCACTTCATTCATTCACAATTTCTGCATTCATGCTATATAAACTTTCACTCCCTAGAACTCTTTATATTCATTTTGTAAACTTTATTCTAAAGTTACCTGTGATATATTAGTGGTCTTTTATCAAATTTAAGTATGTGTCTATATCTAAGTATGTGTCTTATATTTTGTTGGCTTATTGTTACAACTATAAGAATAGCTTGGGTTTTGTTCACTAGAAAACTAAAAGAAATATTGAAATCAATGGAATACTAGAAACATGGTAAGCAATAAGACTCCTTCAAAACATCACAACACCTCAGCAAAGACTTGGATAAAATTCTAGATACAGATTTGTAATGGTATATTAGTAAAAATGATTAATAACTCCAAAGAGAATTATTTAATTGAAAAATAAAATATTGTATTAGGAGAAGAACAATACAACATAAAGGAGAAAGTCACCAAGATAAATGGGGAAATCTGGAAAGAAAATGATTAAATGACTTTGATTAAAAACAAAAAGTGTTGAAAATAACTCAAGGACTCAAACAAAAATAGGAGGGGTGTGAGGTCACTGATAAATGCAAAAGAAGGAATACCAGGAATTCAAGATAAGACTACTTTCAAACATCAATTCTTCAATCAGGAAGCAGGTCCATGATGCCCAAGAGCTCTGGATCAAGAGAACAAACTTAAGAATTCATCAGTAATCCTTACCATGAGTAACTGAGCAAAAAACAATGATTTTGAGCAGATATTCAATGTAACCAGAGCAGGAAATCCCCCAGATGTAGAGAAAGAATTGACCATGAAAACGCTGAGGCATTTAGTACCTCAGCAGATCAGGGAGATATTCTTCATGATATACTACAATCAGGATCTCAAAGATACAAAGTTACAATGCTAAATAAAATCTAGAAAGAAAAAATCCAACTCACTTATAAGACAAAAACATTAGAATAATATCCGACCTCCCTTAGCAACCATAAAACCAGGAAAGCACATAATAACACAATTCAGCAAATCTATTATTTAAAATTGACTGAGAAATAAGAACACATGAGGATAAACAAAACTAGCGCATCTTATGACCACCAAGCCAGCACTGCAGTAGAAAGCTGTAGTAATACAATATGCAAAAAGGGGGTGTGTTGGGCTGAGTGTTGTCAGACCGAGCCCGCTCAGCGTTCGCTGCCTGCTGAGTCCGCCCGGGGCTAGCCTACGGAGTGCGGAGTGCGGGGGACTTCTGGTGGTTCCAGGAAGACCCACAACCAATGTCGACGTACGCCCCACCGCTCAGCCCGGAGAGCAGATTTCCTCGAGGGCCCAAGTGTTACAGCCCCTTAGACAAAGTTCTCCCACGCCAAAGTAGTTTTGCAGCTTTATTCCTTCTGGATGGTGGGCAGCGGGCGTGGGCGGAAGCAGGGATGGAGCAGGCTGGCGGGCAGAGGCAGGCGGAGAGCAGCGTAGAGAGATGCAGAGAACAGGCAGGCAGAGAGCTGTGCAGAGAGCAGGCAGGCAGAGCCACGCAGAGAGAGATAGAGCTATGCAGGTTGGACAATCTGATACACTGGTTGGGAGGAGTCAGGGGATTGGCAACCGGTGCTCTCTATTGGCTAGGTCTGGGAGCTCTCTAGTGCCACATTTGCCTATGGGAGGGGTCAGGGCTGCTTTTCAAGTCTCACACGCCAGGCCTTTCTCTATACAGGGGTTGTAAAGGCTGTGACTGATTTTACAGGAGTCATCCGGGAGTGTTGGCTAAAAATATAATCCGGTCCCTCGTGAATATTTCATGGGGACTTCCAGAATTTTCAGCCATTGCTCAACCAGGTCTCAGTTGCCTGTAACAGACCACTGCCGCCACAGGGATAGGGGAAGCTTCAGTCACAAGAGCACAGCAAAGAGACATCATGAGAAGAATAAACAAAGAGGGACTAGAGGCGAATCAATCATACCCAGTACAAAATGAAACCCTAACCCCAGCAATGGAGAAGTGAAAGAATGAGAAGAGAAACCATGCTATTGGAACAAGAGTTGGCAAAACCATAGGAATGAGCAAACCTCTCTTAATGTAAACTTTAAGTATAAAGGACTTCAAATAAATAACCACACCAGAATAAAAGAGGCTTCAAATATCCATGTGCACGTGCATATATACACACAGACACAGACACAGACACACAGACACACACACACACAAATGCAAACAAACAGATCTCCTTGTCAAACACACATACAGACTGGGGTCAAATAATGGACGTAGGCTAAAGCCAAAAACAAACTGGTAAGTTTTGATATTAAATCAATTAGACATCAAAAATGTAGTCAGATGATATCAAAGTGACTATATACTTTTTTTTTTTTTTTTTTTTTTTTTTTTTTTTTTTTTTTTTTTTTGGTTTTTCGAGACAGGGTTTCTCTGTATAGCCCTGGCTGTCCTGGAACTCACTTTGTAGACCAGGCTGGCCTCAAACCCAGAAATCTGCCTGCCTCTGCCTCCCAAGTGCTGGGATTAAAGGCGTGCGCCACCACTGCCCAGCAACTATATACTTATAAAAGAACTAATTCATCAAGAGTATGCAATAGTTGTAAGTGTAACTGTACCCAATATTGAGGCTCCCAGTTTCACAAAGCAAACAGTAATGGGCATAAAGTCACATAAGTCCTGATACGGTAATAGTGAGTGGCCTCATCAGCCCCTTCTCCTCTTTAGATAGTTCAACCAAAAAAAGAAAAGGGAAAACAGCAAAGTTCAACTATATCACAGCTCACATGCACTGAACAGACATCTGAAGAGTTTTCCTTCCAACATATAGGAGTAAGATTTGCCTCAGCACCAATATTTTTTAATAAATATGAAAAAAGGAGAATAATTTCTTGCATTCAATCAATTGACAGCAGAATAAGAGAAAGTAGTAGTGAGTGAAAACCTACATACATTATGTAAATACATGGAAACAGAATAAAGCACTTAGAATGAACAACGAATAAAGACTTTGAATACCAGTAGTTATTACAGAGATGAGGAAGGAAACAAAAAATGTCTGACATCAGATGAAAACGAATGTGTAACAGCAGAGTGAGCGCCTGGTGTACAGCGAATACAATGAAGGTAGCTGAGAGGGATGGCTACAGTGGTAAGTGTTTGCACAAGAAAGTAAGATATCGAGATGCCTTAATGAGGCATTTCAAAGCCTCAGAGAAACAAGAACGAGCTAAAACCCCAGGTAGTAGGCAGCAAGAAATAATAAAATCCAGGCTGAAATGTATGAAATGGAGACCAATACACAGACTCAAACAGTCGGTTCCTCGAACAGGATAAGCAGAGGTGATGAAACATAAAGATAGGTGCTCTAAACAGAAAGGAAGGACTCACACTGCCAAAGCTGGGATGAAGGGACTGCTGGAACAGATGCCAGAGAAAGGAAGAAAAGGACTAATAAAATCAGAGAGGAAGGGGGTGCTAAAGACAGATAACAGAGAAACTAAGAGGAAATAGTTTGAAAAATACGCCCTCAGAAATGGAAAAGAGAACACGTGGATGAATTTCATGGTCTATCAAAATTGAGTTAAGAGGTTAGTGACAACTCTAACAGATGTCTAAGCAACAAGACAGGGCCAGTAGTTGAAAGTATCTCTGTAAAGCAAAGCTAATGAAGAGACAGGTTCTGACCAATCCTCCCAAACACTTAAAACAAGCTAACATCTATGCTCCTCACACTGTCCCACAAAACAGGGAATGAATGCTACCAGACCCCCACTACAAAGCCAGCATGGCCTTGATACTTAAACAAGCAAGCAAACAAAACCCAGGGCTATAGCTCAGTTGATAGAGTGCTTACCTTGCATGTGTGATATGAGGGCCTGGTGTCTGCTAACACTACGTTAACTAGGACTGCACGCTTATAATTCCAGACTCAGGAAATGGACACATGAAGGTAAGAAGTTCAAGACCACCATTCTCAGCTACACACAATTTTGAAGTCAACATGGGCTATATGAAAATCTTAAAGAGAGGGAAAGAAGTAGGAAAGGAAGGAAGGAAGGGAGGGAGGAAGGGAGGAAGGGAGGGAAGAAGGAGAAAAGAAAGGAACAAGGAAGGAAACTATAGACCAATTTCCCTCATGAACATAGATGCAAAACTACTCAGTAAAATGCTTGGTAACTGAATTCAAGATGGGTAAAAATCATGTCCTGTAACTAAGTTGACTTTTTCTGCAGGGATTCAAGAGTGGATTATCACACACAATTCAATAAATACCAAACAGAACAATACTTAAGAACATACATCATATATAATCATCGCAATAAATACAGAAATGCTTGGCAAGCTTCAAAATTTCTCAGAATAAAATCCCCAAATAACCTGAAACTAGACGGAACATATCTCAGTGTATATTTATGTAAACATACCAAATTGAGAAACACTAAAGGCATTTCCCATAAAACCAGGGACAAGCTAAGGATGTCCACTCTTTCCACTTTTATTCAATATATTAGTTAAATGCTTAGCTACAGTGATAAGAAAAATAGATAAAGAAGATAAATATAGGAAAGAAAGAATTCAAAATACTCTATTTGCTCATGATAGGCACATGTGCTTAAAGGACCATGACTACGATAAAATTCTCATAACCTTTCATCACTTTCAGCAAATTTGTGGATTCAAAATCAACATACATAAACCAGTAAATATTCTACACCAAAAATTAACTTACTAAGAAAGAATTTAGGGGGAAAATCGTTATACAATTGCTTCCAAAGTGTAAAAAGTTTCCTAGCAATAAAATTAACCAAGACTTCCCTAATAAAATATTTGAAACATTATAGAAAGAAATTGAAGAGGAAAGGAAGGGGGAGATCAGCTAGAAGGAAAAGAAATGAAGAAAGGTGGGGCAGATCTATATGAATATAAATTCACATACCTGAAAATGGCAAATGTATGCGACCTTAACATTTAAAAAGAACTGGAGAGGACATTAGAAAAAAGATACAAAGAGCTCATTATTGGTCATTACTGTCAAAATTATGACAGCTACTGTTACCCAAAGCAATCTAGTAATTCACTGTGACATTAAAAATTCAACTTTTCACAAAATGAGAAAAAAAATAATTTGTTCCTTGTACAAAATCCAATTCAAACTGGATCAAAGAGCTTAATGGAACATCTGAAACCCTAAAACTGTCAAAAGAAACATAAGGAAAGCACTTCAGGATACAGGCAAAGGCAAGGACTCTTTGAAAAGGACTCTAATACCATAGAAAATAATATCAAGCATTGACAAGTAGGACTGAATAAAATTTTAAAAGCTTTTTCAAATTAAATAAAAACAACCAGGTAATGTAAGAGACAGCCTACTGATCATAAAAAAAAAATTCTCTTAATCCATTCAACAAATGGATTAATAAACAGAGTACACAGTTCTCAAAAGAAGAAACAGAAATGGTCAGGAAAGGTTTCAAAACTTGTTCAACATCCTTAGCCATCAGAGAAATGCTAATTGAAGCTCCTTTGGGGGACTTCATCTTATCCCAGTCGAGAGGAACATCAGGAAAACAGATGACAAAACCGTGCGGTCAAGATGTGGGAAAGAGGAGCCCTCTTGCTTGCAGGTGAGAACGCAAACTGGGGCAGCCAGGTTGGAAATCAGCATGGGGCTTCCACAAAATTACTAAAAATAGAGCTATCAAATAATTGCACAGCAGCTGTGAGAATGCCTGAAGGCACCAGAGCCCCCATGAACACTCCTGTACATAGCAGTTACTGCTGCACTGTTCATGGTGACTAAGATAGGAATCTAGCCTAAACGTCCATATCAGAGGAACAGAGAAAATATGACATGTATTTTTAACACACACACACACACATATATACACACACACATACACATGTAACACACTCACATGCATACATACATACATACATACATACATACATATTAGAGTTTTATTCTGCTTTAAGAAAAATAAAGTTATCTCATTTGCTGGGAAAGAGATAGTACTAAGACATGCTAAGCCAGATAAACTAGATTCAGAAAGAAAAGACAAATATCCTGTTTTCTTTCATTTGCATAATCAATATTTAGATACAAATATCCTTTGTAGAAAATACATGGATACAGATGGGGCCATAGGGGAAGAAGAGGTTCAAAGGGAGGGAATAGGAAACGGGACAAAGTGGCAAGGTGAGTGTAAAACACAGCAACAAAACCCCCATAGTTTCTCTCTTACAGAATCTAGGTATATGCATGAATGCATCCATCCATCCATCCATACGTGCATGCATACACATACGCGCACGCATACATACATATGTATCTGTATGCCCACACATATACCCCTGCACGTGTGTGATGTGAAAGCAGAGGGGAACTCTTGGGGAAGGCAGCAATGGCGGGCAGAAGAGAGACAGATGAGCATGGTAGGGGAGAATAAAAAGACATTTGTGTGTGAAGATGTCAAGGTGAAACCCATGATTATTTTTTAGAGGACCCAGGTTCCATTCCCGACCCTCGTAACTCCACTTCCGGGAGATCCAGTGCCCTTTTCCGGCCTCCGCAGGCACCAGGTTGGTAAGTGGTGCACAGCGGTACATGCAGGCAAAACACCCATACAAATAAAATTTTAAAACTAGCCAGGTGTGGTGGTTCCCACCTTTAGTCCCAGCTCTGGAAAGGCAGTGACAGGTAGATCTATCTCTGTGAGTTCCAGGCCAGCCTGGTTTATATAGCAAGTCCTGGACCAGCCAGGTTAAGACCTTGTCTCCCACCTCCCCACCCCCAAACTGTTTAATGTAATCACTTAAAAACTTTAAAAATAAAACAAAGAACAAAGTGCTCACTAGCCTTACAACTGTCACAAAACTGGAGAAGAGAGGCTGGACATTTACTGGATGTGGGGAGGTAGATTTGTTTTGCATTCCTGGACTCCGTGTCTTCCTACAGCCTCCCACGTAGCTGAGACAGCAGGTGATCTCCATGTCTGTGGGTCAGGGGGAGGGGGCCAACATATAATTAATATCCTCACCTTTTCTACAAGACGGAACTGTGATTTTCAAGAAACTCTCTGGGCGATTGTCTAAGACTTCCGAGCCTACCAGACAGTACGCTTCTGGAGACCAATTCAAGTAGATTCCTTGCCGCCAATACATTCTGTTCGGGCGTAGTGCTCTCTCTGAAAGTTTGAATAGATTCATATGCATCCACTGATTACTAACTGCTTCATTAACTAGAGGGGGGAAATCGCCACTTACACATTAAGTAACGATAATGTATATTTGTTTTAAGATGAGCGTGCATTAGCTTAATTATGAGACCGTCTTCAAATGAATATAAATTATTTCCTTAATGGTTCAGTTGCATAAGTCAATTGTTGATACACAGTCGACGCTCATGATATGGAGTTTGCCATGGCTGATATATGAATAATCATAAGCAAGTTTTCAGTTTTTCTTTAAAAAATCAATTCTCATATTACCACCATTCTTGAACTTTTAAATGCATTTTAACCACCTTTATATTCGTTGATACCAAAACCAAGATTTTTTTTTCAGAAACCAGTAACACTTTTGTGATCTTTTGCCCAGCATCCCTCTCTAATATTTCCCTGTACTGTTGTAATGCCTCTTACTTTGGAGTAAAAGTGCACCATATAAACATAGTCTTTTCCCTTTCTCTAAGTCGCTGAGAGTTAGGCAGGAGAAGAGAGGGATCAGAGTTCTTCTCTTAGAAGGCCAAGACCTGCTATACTTGCTGAGGAAAAGCCCCTAGTTACACATTGGTTATTTACATATTATTCTTTGTTGATTTGTATGTATGTGTGTGTGTGTGCACATATGTGTGTATGTATATGTGTGTGAGCGTGTTGTAAGAGAGTTTGTGTGCATGTGTGCACATGTGTGTATGTGTGTTAGTGTGGACATGTGTGTATGTGTGTGTACATGTTCGTATGTGTATGAGTGTGCTTATTTGTGTGTATATATGTGAGTACGTATACATGAATGTATGTGTGTGTATGTGTGTGTACATGTGTGTATGTGTGCTGTGTACTTATGTGTATGTGTGTGTGTATGTTGTGAGTATATACATGTGGGTATATGTGTGTGTTTGTGTGTACATGTGTGTGACTCTGTAAGAGGGTGTGTGTATATTGAATATTTAAACAAATGGCTCTCACTAAGCCCCACCTTTTAGTGCTATTGTTTCCTGTTTCCTAAGTCTTGGGAAGTATAATACTCAGAGTGATGTCAATATATCTAATGTAAGAACTAAGACAAGAAAATTGCCTAAGTTGGTGCATGCTCATGTGTTGACCACTCTTGCCTTCCAAACAGGTTAACTCTGGGAAATGCTATATGCTTCTTTTAACATTTCTTTCAAGTTTGTCTTAATAGTAGCTTTATTAGGTACATACCTCTTCCAGAAAGCATGAAGGGTGAGATTTCAAGTAATCGGTTAATCAGTCTTGACCAAAATCCCATTGGGAAGTACGGCATTTCATACAGCCGGATGATGACCTCAGAGTTCTCACAGTGAGGGAGCTCTATCACCGGCCTGTGGTCAGATAAGCTGAAAAAGGACAGAAGCTGTCAGAAACCCAGAATGGCAGACTGAGCGTGGTGCCTGGTGACCTGAACTTTCACTGCCTCAATCCCAGGGAAATAACTACTCCAGACAATTGCATTTTTAAAAATAATAATCTCTTGGCATACGATCTTCTACATTAAGAATTTGGAAGTTACCTCATCAATTTGAATGTATGCACAGATGGAGTAGATGGATAAAAAAAAATTCAACAATCTTATGTGCACTACTACATTAGTACAATTAGTGCAAAGGCAGATATTAAGATTACAGGATGCTTGAAACGAGTACATATCCTAGAAATAACTACATATCTATACTCGGAATTGGCTGCATCCACTAAGGCAACTTGAACTTTAGAGCATTTCCCATTTACTTCCAAAGCAATATGAGAGTTCTCTACAAACAAAGTTAGAATTTGTCCTCCCCAACAATGCCCTGTTCATTTTAAACCTTCTTGGAAACTCCTTTTCTTCCTTAAACTTGCCTAATATAACTGCTAAACTGCCAAGTAGAGATGGGCACACATGTGCACACACTGCTTTACCATTAATCTTTTTCAAATAATTTGAGTGTTAAGCCAAATAGCAATTATATGCATGAAATCACTTATTTTTAAAATATTAATCAACTGCAACTTTTCTTTCAAAATATATGCCATGCCTTGCCAGAAAGTTTACCAAAACTAAAAATTAAACATTAATGTATTTATTACAGAGAAAAAAAGTTACTTTGTCAACCAAAATAATGTAATCTGTTCAATTTCTATTGGATTTTTAAGGTCTATCTTACCTGCTTGGAACCAGCAGATATTCTTCCCCTATTGGCAATGCAATCTGAAATTTTTCTAATAGTTTAAAGTACTGCATCATGTAGTTCTTTGGGAATCGCTTTTTCTTTGAAAGGAATTTTTCCACATCTCTCCGGGAAATGATGCCCTTAGGATGTTTCTGACAGCCGTCCACTTTCACTGTCAAAATCTGAAAGATTCCAACTCATGATCACTAGGTTTAATTTCTGAAATGTTTCCAACTTAAACATCTCTCTCTCTCTCTCTCTCTCTCTCTCTCTCTCTCTCTCTCTCTCTCTCTCTCTCTC
>CM052718.1:11246403-11348336 GCA_028551405.1 Uromys caudimaculatus
GATCGTCAGGATTTTCTTGGTCCCAATCCCCAGCATTGATTCTACGGTGTCATCATTGGCATATTCCTATACATTCCTAGAAATTATCTTCTAAATATTAATCTGACAGGTTGGCCGTGTAGATTGGCATTTCCATGACAGGAGACAACTTCTACCAATGGAAGAGAGGCAGTAGTAAGACCACTCCTGGTTACTGGCTTCTGCTGGTTGAATGTGAGTTAGTAAATCTGAAGAGAAGTGGAGAATCTGCCCTCTCACATAACACCTGGGAAAATTCAACATAACTGAGGCACTGGAAATTACTGTGCCAGTCAAGAATATGAATGTGGCTTCAAAGAACCTAAGTCCAAATTCGGGCTGTAGGATCTTGGAAAAGGTAGCTTCTTGTTGTTGTTGTTGTGTTGTTGTTGTTGTTGCTGCTGCTGCTGCTGTTGTTGCAGTGAACACATATATTTTGTTATCAGCTTTAACTATCA
Source organism: Uromys caudimaculatus (assembly GCA_028551405.1). Taxonomy (NCBI): domain Eukaryota; kingdom Metazoa; phylum Chordata; class Mammalia; order Rodentia; family Muridae; genus Uromys; species Uromys caudimaculatus. The sequence continues at coordinate 11,246,880 of CM052718.1, forward strand.
GTGGCTTCATTCTCCAATCAAAAGACACAGGCTAACTGAATGAGTCAAGAAACAAAATCCACCCGGTCTGTTGCTAAAGATAGGCGCTACCTTAGAATAAAAGAATGAAAAAACATATGCCATTCAAACGGGACCAGGAAGCAATCAGACACTGCTATCTTAATATCTGGCAAAATAGACTTCAAACTAAAACTAATCAGAGGAGATGAAGAGAATCATTTTATTCTAATCAAGGAAATAGCCAAGAAGACATTACTATTCTAAACATGTATGCATAAAATTCTGGTGCATCAAATTGCATTCATTCTTTAAAATGGTTTAAAGACACACATTAATATCAGTATAATCATAGTAGATGAATTCTCCAACAGACAGGTCATCTTAAGGGAAAATAAACAGAAAAACACCAGAAGTAATAGACACCATAAAACAAATGGACTTAACCCAAACACAAAAGAATAAACACTCTATTAGCTGCACTCAGAAGCTTTTCTAAAATAGGTTACATTCTAGGACACAAAACAAATATTTACAAAGGCAAAAAAATGGAAATAACTTCTGGTATCTTACCATAATTCAACAAAACCCAAAATTGACAGCAAACACATCTCTTGTAACTACACAAACTCATGAAGATTAGATAACTCATCGCTGAAAGATGAATGGATCAAAGAATAAAACAAAAAAATAAATAAAAATTTTCTCAAACTAAATGAAGATTTAAAACTAATACAACAACACCTATTAAACATATTGGAAGTAGTCTTACAAAGGAAATTTAGAGCTATAAGTGGTTCATTAAAACAAATCAGAAAAAGCACAAATAAATGACTTAGTGATGTAACTCAAAACCTTTGAAAAATAAGAAGAAACCAAATTCAAACCCAGTTGACATTATTAAATAGTAGAAATCAAAGAAAAATAAATGGAATAGAAAAAAAGGAAAAAGAATAATACAAAGAATTAACTAATCTAGGAGTTGGTTCTTTGAGAAAAAAAATAAGATTGACAGATTCTTGATCCAACTAATCAAAAGAAAGAAGAAAGGAAGAAAGGAAGAAAGGAAGGAAGGAAGGAAGGAAGGAAGGAAGGAAGAAAGAAAGAAAGAAAGAAAGAAAGAAAGAAAGAAAGAAAGAAAGAAAGAAAGAAAGAAAGAAAGAAAACAGAAGGAAGGAAGGAAGGAAGGAAGGAAGGAAGGAAGGAAGGAAGGAAGGGAGGGAGGGAGGGAGGGAGGGAGGGAGGGAAGGAGGAAGGAAGGAAGGAAGGAAGGAAGAAAAAGAGAACCCAAATAAACAGAATCAAAAATGAACGAGAAAGCATTCCAACAGTCACCAAAGAAATTCAGACTATTTTAAGGCAATAGTTTCAAAACCTATACTCCACTAATCTGGAAAACTTAAAACGAAGTGGTTCCTTTTCTACATTACCACCAAAATTAAACCCAGAATAATTCAGCAATCCAAATGGAGCCATAACAAATGAGGAGACTAAAGGGGTGATAAACAAAACCTTCCAGCTTAAAAAGAAATGCCTAGAACCAGATGTATTCGCAGCAGAATTCTACCAGACTTTCAAAGATCTATAGACAGTCCTTTTTAAACTATAATAAACAATAAATAAATAAATAAATAATTAAATAAATAAATAAATAAATAAATAAATGAACAAACAAATGAGAGAACAACAAGAAGAAGAAACTAGCACTTCTGAATCCCCTCTAAAATGCCAGCATCACTGTAATGCCAAACAAAGACATGACAAAAAAAAAAAAAAAAAAAGAAAACAATAGGTCAATATCCTGATAAACATGGACTCAAGAATGCTCAAAAATACTTGCAAGCCTTGAGAAGCCCTTTTTTTGAAATTGTTGGTCAGTCTTCTCCAACAGACTCACAAACATTATAGACTACTGCTGTTGTCTTTGGTTGCCCCAGAGAAGCAGAAGATAAGTTTTTGTTATTGAAAACACCATGTTCTTCCAAGGCAAGGTCCAGAGACCTCTGACCTTGAGCTGACTTGAGAGCCTCCTCACTGAGGACGAGTTTTCATGGTTCCAGGACACACCGTGCAGTCTTCCAAAGGAGGGACGTAATTAACAGGCCTATCCAGCTATGTTGCCTGCGAACCCTAACAAGGTTATAGCATAGTAACCTAAAGGATAGAGTAGTAACATTCACTGTGTGCCTGGTGTAGGGGAATTCGAGGGCGAGGAGGTGGGAGTAGGGGGGGAGCACCCTCATAGAAGCCGGGGAAGGGGGATGAGATAGAGGGTTTGTGGGGGGAGGGGGAAGACTGGAAAAGGGGATAACACTTGAAATGTAAATAAAGAAAATATCCAATTAAAATGGAAAAAGAAAAGAAAAAAATGAAAGAAAAGGTGGAAATAAAAAAACACTTAGCATTTTCAGTTTCCAAGTTTGAGAGTGGTCCTGTATACAGTGATGAAATCTGAAATCTTACCTTAATTTCATCATCTTTAAAAAGCCTATAATTTTTTATCTACCAACTCATATGCTTAAATTATAGATCTTTTCAAGCAAATAATAGGCTATGTCTCTGGCCTATTTTAACAAGAATAATTCACCATGCCACCTGATTGGTCCCATAGCTCTCTTTCATAGCTCTTTATTGCATAGTTGAATGAGTTTTGCAAACATAGCCCTACCTTAGTTGAAGATTCTGTAATGATTTTAGTGGCATTATTCCTTGGGGCACAGCATGGGTATTCATTAGACCTTCTGCACAATGACATGAAACCATTCCTTGTAGGGAGTTGGTCTGGTGCTGCTATGTATTCAAAAGCTAAATACTGGCCCTCATGTTGATCTGGTTATCCCCAGGAGGGGATCCTCCCCTACAGCGGCTTTTGCTCTGTAAACCTCCCCTCCCCCAGGTTATTCATGATTGGTCAATAAAGATGCCTCCAGCCTGGGCTGGGTGGAAGAGAGGGAAGCAGAGGAAAGGTTTCTGGGCTTGGGGTCTCAAGAAGGATCATGAAGGAGCAGGGAGGATAGGGAAGGAATCCCCGTGGGGTAGCATGGATCGTGAGTGCCATGAGCTCATAGCCTTGAGGGCTGGCCTGCCAGAGCAGAAGCAGCTCACATGGAACAGATGCAGTATCTATGGGGACTATGGCAGGGAAGTAGACAAAAGAGCATAGAGGGTTGATATCTGCCCAGCGTTAGTGCTTTAAGGCTTATTATAAACCTAAAAGTCTCTGTGTCTTTTATTTGGGAATCACATGGTTTGAGGTGGGCTAGAAACCCATGTTAGATATTTGAAGACAGCAAGGGGCTGTAACAAACCCCCATAATAAGAATTACAATTCCTGCCCTGCCTCGGTGACTCATGGAGGTGAATGCCCCTATATATTTTTGCAGATGAGTATCAGACAAACTTGCTCTTATTTTTGCATGGTTATTCATAGTGTTATTCCCTTTATTTCAATGTATCAATACAAACAAAAGTGATAGCTATTGCTGCTTTCGTAACAAGAAATTTAAATTATCCTTTTACTGAAATTTTAAATCTTCCATAGTTTCTTTGAATGGTTTAAACTCTTGGTTTCATTTTTCATTTAAAAACCAGTCATAATGCCTCACATCTGCAATCCCAGTACTTGGAAAGCTAAGAGTGGCTATTGTTGTGGGTTCAAATCCAGCCTGGGCTACCAGTGAGTCCTAGGCCAACCTGAACTGCATAGTCAGTTCTCTATGCTAGCCTGAACTACAGAGTGAGACCCTATCTCCCTGTTCCCAAATTCAGTTAAATTGGCATCATCGCACTAAACTTAAGCTAATAAAAATTTCCATGAAGTTTCAAATTAATTACTCTGTAGAATCTTCAGAAGCTTTACCGTGGTCATGGTAGGAACCTAGTTTTGTGTGGTTTGGGTTTCCATTTGGATTGGGGGAGCTCTGTCTGCTGAAACGGAGAGTTTGTTTTTGTTTTTGCTCTTTTCGCAGGGCGTTTTGTTTGTTTGTTTGTTGCTTTTGCTTTTACTGTTGTTAAAAGAGAAAAACCGGTGTGAACCAGTTCCTTCCTCTGTAAGAGATGTCTACCCTCTAATAGCATTATATATGTGTTAAGTAAATAGAAGCTTATCACTTTGGGGACAACATGATCCTTCTCTTATTTATAGAGTTTCTGTCTGCCATGTGCAGGACTTACAAAGCAAAACCCACAGGGTGAATGTGCCCCTCTCCTGGATAACGCATTCATACACATACTTGCTATTATAATGCATTCATCTACACATACCTGCTATTTGACTCCATATTCTGCATGTTCCCTTTCTTACCTCTTGGACTGTCTTGAAGTTACTTTTAAATTCCAAAAAATATATATGCCTTACATTATCAGACAGGTCAAATCAGTACTAGATATAAGGCTACCATTTATCTTTCAATTACATTAAATTAGGGAAGCAACATGAAAGAAAATATAATTGTCCTTATTTAAGAGAAGACACAAAAGCTTAAGACATGAGAAAACTGTTCACGCATAGAAGAGACATGCTCACTCCAGAGACTGTGCCCCTAAGACAGGGCACCATTTCATACATAGTCAATTCATGCCGTCTGTGGCATTTGGGCAGAAATGTGGAAACCAATTTGAATATATCTACCATTAGAACAGACACATTGCAAGTAAATGCCAATTACACTGATGTCAAAATGTTCTTTCCAGTGCCTGTGTATAGGATTTAGCCTCAACTGAGTTCCCTCTTCAAAATAATTTCCCTTTTATCTTTAAATAGATTTCAGCCCTACTATTCGAGATTGCTTAAAGAAATTCAATTAGCATTGCGGCTTAAATGGGAGAGATATGTCCAAGATGAAAACGGATAGTCACGTTGGAGACTTGGGGAGCCACGTGTAAAGCTGTAAATTATGTTCATAAATGAAATAATTGCCAATGGATGTGAGAGCTAGAGGCATCGTCCCTGCGTTCTTCTGAGCTACCCACAAATGAGTGAAACACAGTGGTCCTTAGCTGTGGTGGTCCTGTAGAACCCTGCACGATCATGAAATGTCCAGACAAATTTTACTTGCCAAAGTTGAGGTGGTACAGCTATAATCTAGAAAGTAGGTTGATAATATGATGCTATCAACTCTACAAAAAAGACCCACTACAATTTTTGGGGGGTACTTGTTCTACATAAACTCATTGCTAATGTACTATTATTGGGAAGAAAAATCATTTTTTGTGTGTGTTAAACATGAGCAGAAAACAAGATAATCACCAACGCAGCCTTCAAAAGTATAAATAGCTGCAGATCAAAAAAGTAACTTGTAAATTATCTTATCTTGTGTTGACCACAGGGCTGCACGTGTTCCAGGCTGGTCTGGAACTCTCTACATGGCCGAAGATGACCTGGAATGTCTGTCTGTTGATCTTCCCGACCCCACCCTCCTAGCACTGATTACTAAGCACTACCATGCCTGGTTTTCCTGCCTTAGATAGATTTCGTAGCCTCACCAACCCAGTTCACTCATGACATATTTACCTTAAAGATTTTCACAGTGCTTTTATTCATTTAATGAAGTCAGCTACCTAACTTACCATTGAGGTTTAGATATTTGCCTGTGACTTGGAAACAAAGACCTGTGAACTTTCAGATCCCTGTCCATTCCAGGAAGCTCTTCCACCAGTCTTCCCTATCACGTGATCTATGTAGTCCCACCCTTCTCTGATCACCAACACTAAAATGCTAAAGACTCTGGGTAACCCCTACTCTGTTCTTCAACTGCTGCCTCTAGTCCCCCAAATATAAAACACCAACCTGTGCCATGACTTTACAAAGCCACTTGGGTTCCACAAAGTACAGGTCACTTAGCTGCAAAGCGGGGTCTTGAAAATGCAGAAGAACTCCTGCAGTGGAAATTCATCAAGCAGTGAGAAGTGGGATGTGGAATAATACAGAGCCCCAGAGACTCAGTGTAGTTGGTTACACTGAGGATCTCACAGAGGAGAACCCTGGAGACCCTGCACTTGCTGCTCCTCAGCTCTAAAGCCCCAACAGAGTAAAGGGAAGTATTTCCAGTCTATACCACTTGCTCATATGTAAGTATATTTGAAATACCAGCATGCATGGAAAAGTATACATAAATAAATGCAAATTCACAATATTCTTTTGAACCTTCTACATGCATAGTATGGATATATTAATTTTCATGTAGATAAGAACCAACACAGATCTCAGCATATCTGATTTAAAGATCTTGGAGAAAGGGACTCATGAAAATATTTTCCATTCAATAGAATACAAGGATCGAAACAGTTACCCAGTCATTTACTCTGGAACTACAATCAACTAACAGGTTCCGAAAGCTACGGGCATGGCATAGGTGTGCAGTGTGCTGAGATTGTTCACTGAAATCAAAGACTAAGCAACAGAGACAACGCCTTCTGCTGCCTAAAGTGGCACAGGGCACCACAGCAGTGACAATTCTTATATAAAAGCAACTTTCACACAAACATGTGTTACTACGAAAAGACACTATTACATTGTTGCATTGTGGGTCCAATATCTCATATTAGCAAATCTGGTTCCCAGAACCCCTATATCTTCCTGCATTCTCACATAAGAACTCTTTCTTACTTTCTCCTTAGGATATTTCTAAGTATACTTTGTTTTAGGATATGATATATGATTCAATGTTCACATACATGGTGGCCTTCCAAAAGATAAAATCCATCAGTGACCTGTTTAAGAATTTTATTGACGTTCCCTTAAATTTTGAATATGGATTATACACAAGGTTCAGATATCTCTTCAAACTGTCATGGCATAACTCTGACACCCAGAATCCAGAATGAACATACAAACCCGACTCATTTAGGAAATGAACAGCGTGTGGGAGTTCATTCTCATCCAGCTGCAGCTGATGTTCTTGCACGAGTTGTAACAAGTGTTTCTGGTTAATTACAGGAAACTCAGTTGGCACAGCTTTACGCTCTGATAAAATGATTTTCTCCAGTTCTACGTAGCAATCTGGAATTAGCTGCCCAACCACAGGCTGATCTCGGATCTATGAAATTACAAATGACAAGGTGTAAAACATTCTATTTAAATCACAGATGGGTTATAGGATAAATTCAGCCATAACAGTTTTTACACAGCGCACGTGATTTTTAATAAAATTTAAACATGATGTGAAACCTATCTAAACGGTAATGAATAGGAGGTGAAATTAAAGTAAGAAAATTGTGGGCATGGAGTCAATTTGGAGGAAAAAAAACTGTGAATAAAACAGCATGGAAATAGTTATCTAGTAATAACTGGCCAAGAATGAATGGTCTCATTCCATAATGTACTGAGTTTTTATGCAAAGCACGGAAGCGGGGTAAGATATTAGTTTGTTTTGAGAGCATTGGGATATTTCTTTCTGAGATAAAAGTACATCCACAAGTATTGGATTAGTGAACTGTAGATATCAAGAGTTAGAGCTGGAAACATGAAATCTCACCAAGTTGTTTTCTCATGAAATCTTAAACTCTGGAAAACAAGATTTATTTAAATACTGATGATCCTAATCTGACAAAAAAAACCCACTTTTGCTGAGAGACAGAGAGAGATTTTTAAATGAGGTCTTGAAGTAATAGTTTCTATAACAGATTTCTTTTTTAGGCTTTTTTTTTTCTCCCTTGAAAAAAATCTAGTTTTAAAGAGAAACACAACTCTTAAAAATAGCAGCCAACCTCTTCTGCTCACCACCAGGGGGCAACCTCTTCCCATGTCTGGAGCCATAAGAGGCCTACGTTAGTCCCACACATCAGCATTTCTACTTGAATTCATAGGCTCTAAAAACCGGGTCTTTCCGTGACACATAAACACAGAACTGTGTCTCCCTCCTCCCTAATGGCACCAAGAGCTTTGTTTCCAGCACCCAAAACTATTGCTTCCGTAATTTTCCATAGTTATCCAGCATACATGAACCTTGTCTCAGAAAACAATCTATAATCCTACTAACCATCATGTCTTTCTTCATTACTCACAAATTAAGACGACATAAAACTTCAATTTCAAGATTGTGTTTTAAGTTTAGGAAGAAAACAGATCTATAGAAACAAGTGGGTGTCTCACAAGAAGCACATCAAGTGAGGGAGGAGTACCAAAGGGGTACCGGGCAGCAAGAAGATGCTTGCTCAGGAAGCAGGTTGGACAGAATCGAAAGGGATGCAGTTCAAACCGACTGGGTTGTTGACCTTTGTTTTCTTTCCCCTTTCATACCGGTAATGGAATCACTGCCAGGCCAATGTAGGGAAGAAAAACAAAAGCCCTTCTAAAGAGCACAGGTATATGTTTATAAATACAAGGAAAGATTAGGGAAGTCCAGATTAAAGGAAAAGACAAATGAGATGGGGTTGGGTGCCATCTAATAGATTCAAGGCTGCTCCTTGAAGAAGGGTCGCAAGCATCAACCAGAAACAAGGTCCCAGAAAGGTGGGCTCACACGCCTCTCTCTGAAAGAACCAGGAAGCAAGCCAGCACATGCTCAAACCAGCTTGCCAGAATGAGGACGCCATTAGCAACACTCATTCCTTTTTAATAATACTGCCATTCCAGGAAGCATGTTTTGCTTCTCTGTACAGAGTTGTTTGAAAGGCTCGTGTGTACGTAGAAGGAATCTGGCCTCGTTGATTGACAGGGATAACCTGCAGCAGAGTTTGAACCTGGATTACTGACCCAGTCACCTCTCTAGAGCAGTAGCAGTCCATGCCACCAACCCAACCACCTTTCTTACAGGCTTGCTTCCACCAAACTCAGGCTTTTTCAAAACAAACTCCCCTTCTGAAATGGACTTTTAAATACCCGACATATGCTTTAGCAACAACGGAAAAAGGAAAAAAACAATAAAATGCTCTAAGTATCAAAGACATTCTTCAGGTGCAATTACAGTCACAGGGGCAAACCCATTCATAGGTGGCCCATTTCTGAGAGGAGCAGAACCTGGGAGAGTGCGACAGAGCTGCAGCTGACAGGGCACTGCAGTGCACAGGGAAAACTTATTCAGCATCCAAATTGGAGCTATTTTGGGAATGTCTGTGGCCCAGTAAGTAATTTCTCTGGGATACGCAGGCCTAACGGGGCTCTGGTTACATTCTGGCATCTCCAGAGCCAACAGAGAAACTAGCATTGTGTTTGCCATGCTGAAACAACCAGAGCAAATTTCAACCATATTCCCCTCCTGTGAGTACTGGAAAGGAGCACTCTTCCTGGTGATCCATTTATTAATATTTTCCTAAGCATGTGGTTTATCAAAGAGAGCGTCAGGAATTTAAAGCCCAAGTCTTAAGATGAAATCTAGCTTTACGAATTCGGTAATTATTTAAAGGTTGCTGAAAACCAGTCAGTGGTCTTGGCAACTGGCAACATTAAGAGGTAAAGACTGGAATAGAAAAATATTGAAACCACCATGATAAGAATTATGATGGAGCCACGCAGGCTGATCAAAATACAAACAAGACAGCGACTCTCAAAGGAAGCTGCTAGAGCAGTGGTTCTCAACCCGTGGGTCGTGATCCCTCTGGGGGCGGGGTCAAACGATCTTTTCATGAGACCCCTCCTAAATAACACTTTCACAGTGGTCACCTCAGATGATTGGAAAACACGGATATTTACATTATGATTCATAAGGGTAGCACAACTACAGTTATGAATTCGCAACAAAGATAATTTTATGTTCCACACCATGAGGAGCTGTATTAAAGGGTCACAGCATTAGGGACGTTGAGCAACACTGTGCTAGATAGGACCGGGTGTCGCAGAAGACAGAGGCCCAGGCACCACCCTCACATCTAGCCTCTGGATGGAACCCCTGGAGAGGAAGCTGGGAGATCAGGCATCTGGACGATTTTCTCAGTGACCTGTCAACATTCTTCTCCTCCTTCTCAGGATTCTCTAGTTATTTTTATTCCCACTTCTATGAATTATAAATGAAGTGTGGCATAAATAAATAATTTTAAAATAAAAGTACTTTCATAGTTTTGAGCTATGAAAAAAACCTACAATGTCCAAATAATTGCTCTCTCCTCAAGGTTTCTGACATTTCTAAGCAGTAGCATAATGTGACAAAGAGAAAGGCTTACTTATCTAGCAGCCTGCAAGAGGCACACACTCTCCCACCTAGACCATCTAGTAGCCTTCAGGGGGCGCCCATCCCCCCACCTTGAAATTAAGGCTCTCATTTATGATGGTTTTCCGAAGCTTTGCCAGTGCATCCGACTCCTCCGTGGCGTTCACAAAGTGGTAGTCCCGGATGGTGGGGAATCCTCGCTTATTTAGGAGTTCCTTTGTGATTTTGCTTATGCAGGCTTTGCGCTGCTTCTCATCAGAAACATCCAAATGTGTGCCCACCAGAATGACCGGAGAAGAAGAGGCACGAGCCTGTGGGAACAGAGACACGACACTTCCTGTTTCAGGACAAATAAAATCCTTCCTGGATAACATTTCTGCTTAAATCTCCTATGTATGAAAGTCCCGTGCTGCAGCAATGACAGACTCAAGGACTTCAGATCCAGATAATAACGGCTGTCTTTCCTTGTTGCTGCACAAGATATGTCTTGAAATGCAATCCTGTGACACAGCAGGGTCTAGAGATGGGAGCTACATGAAAGGCTTAACTCACAAGGGCAGAGCCCAGGGAACAGACTGACTGAGATACCTGTAACTGATAAGTTAGGTCCCCTCCCATCCCTTTGCGATTTAGCTGTGCACTCTTGCCTTTCACCTCCCACCATGAAATGACAGCTCAAGAAGAGCCTCGTAGATTCCAGCCCCAAAATCTTCCTCCCTCCAGAACTGTATGAGAGAAATCTCTGTAGTTTGTAAACCACGCAGGCTTGGGTATGCTTGTTACAACAGCAAATGGCAACTGAGATTACTCTCTTAAACCTAAATAAAAATGATAACCACAAAACAATTTAAAAATTATTATTATGTCCTTTATAGTCCAATCCTTATCACTTCCAGAGTCCCACATAACCATGGTAGTGTATGTAGTTTTTCTTTTATTTTAATGTTTTCTCAGAGCAAGTTGTTTGCAAGCTGCGCTTCTAAATAAAATGAACATTTGGTAAACTTCCAGCTACATCAAAGCAGCCCAAAACTGCTTCCGTTTCTCTCTTTGGCTTGGAATTTTATACCCTGAATTTACTTTAAAGCCATTCAGTTTGGAGAATGGAAGACAAAACCCGCAGAAGCAAGTCATATTGCCACTGTAATATTTGGCTAGGTGGCTGTGTGAACCATGATACTGTCAAGAAAAGACATGTTTAAGGAAGATCCAAATTGCCAGATACACCCCATGAGTTACCAAATCCTGTGCCCAGATGTCCTTCCTGGTGCAAACCTTCGTGAGGACTTTACTCCCAGAAGAGCTCCCTGAGGCAACAGACAGCAAGCACAGGGAATCTTACCACACTCTCGATTCAAAAGGTCATATTTAAAGGAATAGCTGTCAGCAGTGTTGCAGGTAGATATTAAAGAATAATAAAACAGAGAGACCAAAGATAGGAGACAGACAGTCTGGGGCTGTTGGAGAAGCAGGATCTTCACACTTCCTACTGAAAGGTCACTGAAAATACACTGGCTATGCGCAGAGTGTATTTGATATATTTCATTTTAACTTGGTATGTCACTTAACAAAACGGTATGACCAAAATCAGTTGTGCATCTGTGCTTTCAGATTTTACACCATAAAAGGATTTCAGAGCCTAGTGACATGCAACAGTGTGGGATATCCCTCTCATATCATTACTCAAACTCTGAATGCTTCTAACTTAAAAAGAAAGAGAGAGGGAAGGGGAGAGGGGGAGGGAGAGGGAGAGGGAGGGAGGATGGACAGAGGGAGGGAGGGAGGGAGGGAGAGGGGAGGAGAGAAAGAGAACATTCAAAACAAAGGAACTGGTTTTTTTGTTTTGTTTTCTTTTTTTGTTTTTAGATATATCACTTTATAAGGACATTTTAAAAATACCAGAAGTAGCTGGGCCTGGGAGGGCACTTTAAACTCAACACTCAAAAATAGAGACAGGCAGATCCCTGTGAATCTAAGTCCTCCTGATCGTTCATAGAGAGTTCCAGGGCAGCCAGGGATACATAGTGAGACTCAGCCTCAACAAGACAAAACGAAACAAAACACCAGAAGCAAAACATACACTAGTGGGCAATGATCACACTCTATTTCCATGTGATCAGAAGAGATCACCTTGATATTGAACAGCCAGGGCTTCATGGCATCCACTTCTGCCTGCCCCTTGCTGAGATCATACACAGCCAGGTACAGAGCTCTCTGGGTCATGAAGTGGGGGTGAGTGCTGTAGAACTCCTCACGACCTAGAAGAAGATATCAGAGGTTTTAGTCTTCCCCATAGTAGATAGGACTCATTATGAAATGCTGAGGGGAACAATAAATCCTTGAGAGGAGAGCAAACAACCAACAGTGTTTCCAGGACAGCTTTGAGAACCAGGATTAGCTGCCAACCAAGCAATTACTTTAGCTGCCTCTGCTGGGTGCTGGCATTGTTCTCTGGAATGTTCATTCTGGCAAAATCTGTAGCTAATGGGCCTGGAATAATCTTACGAGATCTCACCAGTTCTTTTTCTACTAGATCAGGAAACTCGGCTTTAAAACTTCTATTCAAAACAAAAGCTAAAAGGATGGGTTGAGTACCTGCAAAATCCCACACATTCAGAACAAGGTCCTTCTTCCTTTTGCCTCGGATTTGGATGGACCAGTCTCGCACGTCTATGCCGACCGTGGCGCCCTGCATGCCGAGTTCCGGTTTCTTCATTTTCATGAGTTGTTGCAGTAAAGTGGTCTTACCACTCCCTGTGTTTCCCACAATCATGAGCTTCATTCGGTTGTAGGGCACAGCCTTTTTCAGACGCTGTTGTAGAAACCTGGATAAAAAGAAGCCAAGTAGCAGCCTGCCGAGCAGTAGGCTGGGCCTGAGTTGTTCCACAGAGAAAGTATAAACATAAGCATTGTGAAACTATAAAGGTCATAGAGCCAACAAGACACATGCCTTCTGGTATGCAATCGGTACGGATATTCCAGTAGTGATTTCAGAGCAGTCAGTGACATCGTGTGGCACTGACTCTCCCATCACCAGATGTAATCAAAATCCCTGAAACCATTTGCAATATCTGTTAAAATGCAATGTGTACATAGATACATATATATATATGTATACATATATATATATGTATCTATCTATGTATATAGATAGATAGATATAGATAGATACATATAAATGTATACATATATAGATATATAGGTATATGTATACATATATAGATATATAGATACATGTATACATATATGTATATGTGGGAGGTTTAAACAGTACAAGGAGAGTTTTAATCATTATAAAGTTCAAACTTGACAATGGCATAGAATCAAAGAAGTGTATAAATCAAAGCCTATTTTAATGAAGGCTGAAAATGAGGCAGCCTTGATTGTGTTATATGTTCATATATGTGTATGTATATATATATATATATGTGCATATATCATAAGTATAATGCAAAATAGATAGTTATATATGGCATTGTGATACAGAGATATATTGTCATTAGTCATATATAAAAGAACACAAGGTCTTTATTTGTTCGTTTTAACTATATAAGCTATTAAACTATCAAATAATTTCAGCATTGCTTTTCTCAGTAAACTTAATGTAAAATTAACTGAAACTAAACCAGTGTCCTAGATGACTCAGGAAAAACCACACTTAACTTTTATAGGTACAAGTAGTGTTAAAAATATAATGGATATAGAAAAATACATTCGAAACCGTGCTATTGCCACATTTTAATATCTTCATTTTGGGGGGATTATAATAGAATCACCTCATTTCCTCCTTCCTTTTCCAAACATTCCCACATAGCCTTCCTGTCCTCTTTCAAACCCATTGCCTCTTTTTATTTATTTTTTATTTATTCATTTTTGCATTTTTTAAATTATCTTTAATCCTTTTTTTTTTTTTTTTTTTTGCAGGCCAGTTGTTATCCCCTCCTGGTCCACCCTCTTCTCCAAGAGGATGTTCCTACCCCACTCCCACCCCGCTAGACCTCCCCACTCCCTGGGGCCTCAAGTCTCTCCAGGGTTAGGCGCCTCTTCTCTCACTGAGGGAGGCCAGACCAGGCAGTCCTCTGCTGTATATGTGTCAGGGGCCTAGGACCAGCTAGGGTATGCTGCATGGTTGGTGCCATGGTCTCCTTTTTAAATTAGAAACCAAACTGTGTCCTAAGAAAACTTTAAGGAGCATTGACTATAGCACTGCCAGCCACAGGCATCTGGACAGGTCCCACAATGATATGGTCAAAAGGAGACATTAGGGGTGGTGGATACTCAGTAGATGGGTGCTTGTCTCTATGAAGGTCAGAGTTCAGGAGCCCAGGACCCACTCAGAAGTCAGGCTATGTGTGGCAGTCTGCCTGCCATTCCAGGCTTCAGGAGACAGAGATGGGAGATCTCCAGGGAAACCTGGCTAGATCCAGGCTCAGAAAGAGGCTCTGACTTAGCCAATGAGTGAAGCAGTATCAAAGTTTAATAGTAGTCAAGGGTGAGGCAGGTTGGAGACAGACACCCAGCATCACCTCTAGGGGATGAGGAAGTCCCTCACCTGTACCACAAAGATTACAAAGGACTCTGCAGTGACTACATATAAACACATTCATTAAATGAAAAGCATAGGAGCATACATGCTACACAGTTTATTCATTTTCCTTCAAGTGTTACTCTCTGGCCATCAAAATCACAGATGGGAAAGGCAGGCGAATTTAACAGAGAACAAAAAGAATAAAGTCAGCTGACCTTATGATGTCTTTGGCTTTGCATCCTATATGCTTAAAGTCAAAATTCAGATGCAGTCCATCCAAGGGGAGATCCCATATTTTGCTTAACTTCCCCATTTCATTTGGAAAGGACCTCAGTTCCAAGTTGTAACTGACATCGAGAGATGTCAGATTTTCAAGACAGCCAATTTCTGGAGGAATCTTAACAAAACAGACAGGGTTAAACCCATTGGTGGGAGGGAACCAGTGTGCACAGCTAGGACACAAGACAATAGTGAACAGGAAATGCTTTGAGATCCCCCCTGCACAGCCTTAACATAAAGTTAAGTATTTTGCAAAATATTGCAGTTTGCAATATGCATGCTTTAAGCCAAGCAAAAAGTATATAAAGAACTTACTTCCAACGGAGTCATTTATCACTTTATTATATTTTAAATTTTACTGGGATGTGTATGTATGTGTATATGCATGAATGTGCATGCATGTATGTGTATTCATGCATGCATATGTGTGTATGCTCACACACGCGTGTATTACTTGTAGGAGCTGATTTTCTCCTTCAACCATGTGCAACATGGAGAGAACACTCAGGTTGTCAGACACAGCAGCAAGCACCTAGTGAACTATCTAACTGGTCTTATTTTTAACTTTAAAAGCAAAATCTCCCTTAACAACGAACTTCATCATATGCAATACTGAAAAGTAAGTCATCTGTATTTATCACAATCTGTTATTCGTGGTTCTATTCTGTTCTCTCATACTGCCTATGTTCTTTCGTAAATCACAAAGATATAATCATTACAAACCCCTAAATACTTATACTTTATGTTCCAGCCTAGCCAAAGTGGTTTCATTTTCTGTTCTAATTATTTTCTTCAGTAGGATGCATGAAACCTTGTGTATGCTAGATAAATGCTATAATTCCAAGATCAAAAAGGTTTTAAGCTGACTATAGTCTACTCACAGTAGAAAACATTCGTTTGCTAGAAAAAAATGTACAAGCACCAAAAAATATCCAGTTATCCTAAACATTGAACTATCAGACCTTTGGAAGCTTTTTACATAGACAACAGCTTGCGCTTAACAGGAAAATATTTTTCATATATGTGTAAATACAAGGAGGCTGATTCATTTAGGTAAGGGGTCATCCAGAGGAAGAATGAGGAGATCTAAGCAGGGAAAACACAGGCCAGGTGTCATCCAGTGAAGATGAGAGACAGAGTATGTCAGACTCCGCGAATGGTCAGAGGTAGCAGACTGATGCTTTTATAGGACCATACGTTCAAAACTAGATCTGTACACTGTGGCAGTTTGAATAGGTTTGGCTCACATTCAATTCATGTGTTTGAATACTTGGCCATAAGAAGTGGCACCACTGGGAGGTGTGGCCTTGTTGGAGGAGGTGTGGCCTTATTGGAGGAGGTGTGGCCTTGTTAGAGGAAGTATATCTCTGTGTAGGCAGGCTTTGAGTGCTCCTATGCTCAGGCTCTGCCCAGTGTGGAAGAGAGACCCGCCTCCTGGCTGCCCACAAAAGCCAGTCTCCTCCTGGTTGCCTTTGGATCAAGATTAGAACTCTCTGCTTCTCCAGCACCATGTCTGCCCGGGTCCTGCCATGTTTCCTGCAATGATGATAATGGACCAAACCGGAAACTGTAAGCCAGCCCCAGTTAAATGCTCACTTTTACACAGATGCCTTGGTCACGGTTTCTCTTCACAGCAATAAAACCCTAAGATACACAATCATATGTAACACGTCTTTAAAAATATAAAACAAGAGTATTTGGGATTAGCTTGTTGGAAATTGAGCTTTAACTATACCCACTTACTTCAGAGTAAAATCTTATCTTATTTACAAATTAAGAAATATCAACTGATTTAAAAATAATTGTGATAACACAAACTGAAATCCGTCCTCAAGTTCCTGGTAACATAAAACAAAGATGCTGGCCTCTCACCTCTTTCAGTTTATTATGAGCGAGATGCAGTTTCTCTACTCTTGACCATATGTGTGGGTTTTCACTCAAGTCTAAGGTGCTGATCTGATTCTTGCTAAAAATGAGTTCCCTTAAGTTCAGAGACTTCCAGTGTGCGGGTCCCGGCAGGAGTTCAATGTTGTTGTGGCTCATATCCAGGGACCGCAAGCTGGAATGACATGATGTCCCATTGAAAGCAGGGTAGGAGTTTTCAAAGAGCACAAAATAATGTCACTGGGAATTTTACCAGACTGAGAATAAGAAATTAATTTGGTTACATTCAGGCATGAATTTGAGATTTGCATATTCATAAGGTACTTAGAAGAAAAGGCTTTTTTTCTTTATAGTAGAGGTGTAAATAAATAAGGATTATCAGAAACAGAACTGGTCATATTCCCTTAAGATGACAATGATGATAGACGTGCACCAATTGTAAGACAGGATTTGGGATGTTTTCACCAAGAAGAAAAACCTGCTTGAAGTGACAGATATATTATCCCTTGAATATTACATGATATTTGTATATAAAAGGCTCACTTGGTACTCCATATTTATAATTTATATATGTGCAATAAAGTTTTCTTTTTAAAGAAAGAAAAAAATTGAGATCCAATTTCCCTTTGGACTATAAAATTATCTCTCAAGATGAAGAAATGATCAGCGCTTTTCAAATGCCCATGGGAAATGAGAAATTATGACTAACGAATACACAAATTGTCATTGATATCTTGCTTCCTCTATAGATTGGGCAGTTCCCACTAACCCCACCTCATGGATGTCTTTTACTCATTTTCAGGGTCTGCTCTACAATTAGTCACTAGAGAGGTGAGCATGCCCTTCTACCATCTAGTCTCAGTAATTATGGGACCTAGCATTAATAACCATTCCGTGAAACCTGCTCGCTCTCACAAGGCAGAGTTTCTTAACTTTCCAGATGACCTCAATATTCGTGAGTACACGTGTGTGGAGAGAATGAAGGCAGACAGCAATTTACACAGGTTTATATATACATACACTGATCCCTTCCACTCGGTGTATTTGAAGCTTCATGAATGAATTCTAAACTCACACAGCAGCCCCATCTATCTAACAAGGAATAGGTTGTGTCTACAAAGTAGCGTTTGTGTTCTTCTAAAAAAATATACTATATATTATTCTAGTTGCCATAGAAAAGTACATGAAGACTAGAAAAAGAATTTGGCTATCTTAGGTATTACACTTATTAGTCTAACCAGCAGTGTATTTGAATCACTAGGTTTTCCCAAAGCAGTATCTCTTTGGGTGCAGTCAGGACTCTAGCTGGACAACTATGTGTGCATTTGTAAAACAAGAGATTTAAAACATGATCATAAAGTCAGGAAATGTGCGCCCGAGGACAGTGTTGATGAAATCAGGAGCTGGGTTGTAGGGTTAGTTCTATAAGAAGAAGTCATCTTTATGTCACATTGTTTCCTAGTGAATGATCTTAATGATTTGGGGCAATATATTCAAAACATGAGACCACATTTGTTTAATAGAAGCTACTATGTAAGAATTGAAAGTCTGAAGTTAAGCTCAGATGAATTATGACTTAGGGAGAGATGTTTCGTGTCTCTAGTAAGATTACAAAAAGGAAATGATAGCAGAATTACCCTGTAAAATGATTAGGAAGAGTAAAGAGAAAGCCTACAGGGAACAATTAGAACAGGGAGTGGGGTTTTGCAAAGTTAGATTTGCACGAATGAGTGTGTCTAACATTCTCTGTAGTGGTGGTTGTTATTTGCCTATGACATGCATATGTGTACATACAATGATTTTTATAAAGCATGAATAAAACGGTTCTTAAAATGACAACACACTTGAAACTGAATTCTTGATATTTTAGTCTTTAAAAAAATTAACAAGTCCCCAAACCCCAGCCACATCACTGTCCAGATGTAGAAATATATATATATAATCTTCACAGAAAATGTTACTGAAACAAATGTAATTTCAAAGTTACTAATGTTCAGGCAACAAATAAATCCCTGTGATCAGCTAAAACCCAAAAGAAATTAACAACTAATCTGAAAACATCCAGCCAACGTCATCTTATGTGGTTATAGAATGCAATAAATAATTAATTATTAAGATTATTCATATACAAAGGTCTGAGAAGTTACTAAAAGGTTAAAGAGATGTATCTTTTATCTAGTAAGGAACAAAACTCTCATATGCAAAAAAGAGAATTGAGTTCTTTTTAATGTGAAGTGGATTTGTAAATGAATAATGTATATGCTCACATCAAACCATTGCTCCTAAAAGCTGTGCCACAGCTCACTCTGCTCGGAGGGAAATGACAACGGACTTACTGCGGAAGACTGAAAATGGCTCCTGGAATGCACGTGAAAGAGTTTTGAGACAATTTTAAGCTCGTTATGGAAGAAGGTAAGGCAGGCATTGCAGCTGAAGAAATAAAACAAGATAATAAACATATCACTCATCGTAACTAGATTTCTGATAAACTCATATGAAGAGTTTCCAGTAACGCATCACTTGTGTAGGTAACATTTTCGTACTAACAGTATAAAGCAGTTTTACTTTATAAGTTAATAATGTGGCCACTAAATAATAAGATAAGGCCACCCATGCTCATAGATTGGCAGAATTAATATTGTAACGATGACTATTTTACCAAAAGCAATTACAGATTCAATGCAATTCCAGTTAAGATCCTGGCAACATTCTTTACAGAAATGGGAAAAAAATAATTGTAACATTTGTATGCATATGTGTAATAATACAACTAGAGAACAAGAGGCCATGAACTTGAGAGAAACAGGAATATGAGAGAGGTTAGAGAGAGGAGAAAAGGGGATGGATAAATAATTCAATTATATTGTAATTAAATAATTTATTTTAAAAATCTGTTCTGCTATTCAACAGCATTGGGAATGTTTGCACCTGTATGTAAGCAGCCACAGAAATCTTTAGTTTAAGAGATGAAAATGAACAAAAGCATGACGATTATCTGCAAGCTGTGAGATTGTGATTTCTTTTCCTATGGTAATAGCAGTGGGCTAAGATTTTTTAAATTATAGACATTTTTGAAAGCAATTGTTTAAAATATGAGTACACTGTCGGATCCCATTACAGGTGGTTGGGAGCCTCCATGTGGTTGCTGGAAATTGAACTCAGGACCTCTGGAAGATCAGTCAGTGCTCTTAACCACTGAGCTATCTCCCTAGCCCCATAAAAATAAAATTTTAAGCAGTTTTAGTTTTATAGAAAATGTGAGGACAAAGGAGGGAGTTTCCGTCCCCCCCTCCCCCGTCTTCCCACATGCTTTTCTTCGGTTACCAAGTCAGCATTAGTCCAGCTGTAACAAGAAGCCAATATTGACATAGCAGTGTCACCAAACAATTTAGTTTGTTATTCCCTGTGAGTTGACAAATAGGACATCTGTCCATCATCACCTCGTCTTCTTCCTTTCTCCCCTAGACCATGGTAACTATGAATTTTGACTGGACTCATAGTTTTACCTTTCCCATAATGTCTTATAAGTGGGAATCAAATGCCCTTGATCCTCTTTCACTGAAATACGTGTCTACATTTGTCTCTCCAAACTTTTCCCTGGCTTGATGGCTCACTTCATTGTTGATCCGCCAAGCTGGATTGTAGAACTTCGGAATATTTTAATTGAAACATCACCTGTAACTTCCCTCCTAAAACACCTATCTGTGTCGCTCCCTCGAAGGCCTGATAATGGTGAAATCAGCACACAACACTTACCAAGAAAATTCACGCGGGCACTGAAACTCTCTACTTTTGGACAAGCCTCAAGAAAGTCTTCAGGCAGGGATGGAATGTGGTTTTTACTGAGATTTAAAATCTTCAGTTCCTTCAGGCTCAAGGGAGAGCAAATCCCAGCTATTTTATTTCTAGTTGGAAAACACAAAACCAAAGATTCAAAGTGTGAGTGCTAGTAGAATTCAAAGGTATGAAATTAATTTGTGTTCCAAGTACAGCTCAAAGCACATTTGAGCCTCTTAAAATTAATTGTGAGGATTCCAAGTGACAATATTGCCTTAATTATCAACCACATTCACCCTTTGCCCATGCTTATTTCAAACCCAGTGCTAAAGAAATAGCGCCATCTTGTCTCATCCCTGCTAAGTTCAACACAGTGTAATCTTCCTTGCTGCCTTAATAAGTCTGTTCTTACCCTTCCAGTAGGAGCTGCTCCAGTTTCTCCACCACTTGGTCGAGGTTCTCTGGGACGGAAGAGAGCTGGTTGCAGGACAGGTTCAACTGTTTGAGGCTTGGACACTTCACCACAGGGTCTAAAACTACTGTTGGTCCAATGTCATTTCGAGAGGTGTCTAGGTTGGTAAGACTTGGCATTTTCAACACAAAGGAGGGAAATAAGGTGAATTTGTTGCTGTGCAAATCCAAATGTGTCAAGCACTTCAGAGTCTGGGAAGAAAAAAATTAAATATCCCATACTGAGTATCTGAGAAAGAACTCCAGCACCAGTTCTGGTCTTCCTAACATTGCTTAACTGGAACCATCTGGAATTTTTTTGTTTTTGTTTTTAAATTGAAAACACAATGCTTACCAGAACTTCAGTATGCTTACTAGGCCAACAATTCCTGCTATGGTGTAAATTAAAACTGGAAAAATTCCATAAGCAACCATCACAAGCAGTCTTATAAATATAAATTTGAGACCTCAATTCAGCTTATATATAGAAATTGCCTCTGCGAATTGCAAGATGGAATCAAGGCTGCTGCAATGCTATCCAACATGCATGGTTAAGCCTATCAGAAGCAGGCTTTCCTGTGGGGTAATTCATATTAAAGTGTGTAAGAATTTCTGAAAAGCAGCATCTAGATAGCTGGGTGAAACCTAAAGTAATGGGGTAACTGTTGACCCAAATCTAAAAGACATACTTAACTGTAATGATACACGATTATAAAAACTTATTACATTCTAAGAATGGAACTTTGGCTGGTGCTCACAGCCAGAGTTAGTAATGCACCGTGAGATCACTTAAAACTTAAGACTGCTATCCTATGTGTATGCAGCCTGTTTGTATAAACCTTCCTAATGACTCTTTAATACAGTTCATGTTGCAGTGACCCCAATTTTCATTGCTACTTCATAACTATAATTTTGCTACTGTTATGAATTGCAATGTAAATATCTGATATGCGGGACATCTGATATGTGGCCCCTGTGAAAGGGTCATTTGACCCCCAAAGGGGTCACCACCCTCAGGTTCGAGAACTGAGCTTTTCCAACTTTCCTTGTCTTGGATGTCCCTAAAATCAGCTGTTACAGCCGAAGCTAAAGCAGAGTTATAATCTTAAATCATGTGCTCTTCCATGCCCCTAAACCAAGAGTAATGCCTGTGCACATGTATGTTATGATAATAAATGCCAGAAATAGGACACATGTTAAAATAAACTTTATAAAGCAAATATCTGCCATAGAAGTTGGAAGCCGTGTGGCTATGGGTTGATAAGTCTGTTTACAGTACTACTTGTTATCGGAGTCAGTGGGGTCACTGGGAGTCAGTAATGCTTCATTCCTTGTAAAACTCTTAAAGATTCCTCAAAACGATCCCTTATTCCTTCCCCCGGGGGATGCTTCCTGTACTGTTCAATTCAGAGCAAGTGCCCTTTGCGAGGGAGACTACAGAAGTCATGGGGAAAGGAGTAGAGAATTCAAATCTGAGCTTGCTCTCAGAAAGACCACCCCAAGAGGAAGTCTTTAA
Source organism: Uromys caudimaculatus (assembly GCA_028551405.1). Taxonomy (NCBI): domain Eukaryota; kingdom Metazoa; phylum Chordata; class Mammalia; order Rodentia; family Muridae; genus Uromys; species Uromys caudimaculatus. The sequence goes on from CM052718.1 coordinate 11,269,396, forward strand.
TGTCTGCCCTTAAAGGGACACAAACACATTCTAGGGACTCTGGGGTTATTACAAATGTGTTTATACAGATGTGCTTACCCAAGCAAATGGGAGGGTCATGCCATACCGTGCAGGATCTTGGAAGTTACAAGGCAAACAGACTTTACCTCACACAGCTGCTGTGGGAAGCACGTGAGTGAATTCTGGTGAAGCTCCAGCTTGGTGAGATGCTCCAGGTGGCTACTGAGACAACACTTCTGGCTCAGAGCATCAATATCTTTCAATTCGTTGGCAGATAGGTCTAACGATGTGATGTGTTCTCTCTCAGAAGCCAGAGAAGAAGAGCTATCTGATTGTCTCACATGGGACTGCAGCCTTGAGGACCCTTTTTTTTTTTTTGCCCCCAAAGAACAAAAGATGGAAATGTAAGCTCACAATTGAATGAACCTGTGAAAACTGACTGAGCCCTCTTCACCTCAGGAGGCAAGTTCTGCAAGAACACCAAACTGTGGAGCATGCCCTCTAGTGGCCAGAATGCAGAGCAAATAAAACAGTGAAAACAGAAGAACTACAGATGAAAATGAAGACTTTGTTGGAAGAAGATTACTTTCCTTGTCAGGCATCAATGGAAGAAGAGGCCCTTGGTCCCGTGAAGGCTCGATGCCCCAGCGTAGAGGAATGCGAGGGCAGGGAGGTGGGAGAGAGTGAGTGAGTGGGTGGGTGGGTGGGGGCGCACCTTCATGGAAGCAGGAGGAGGGGGATGGGATAGGGAGTTTCTTGGGGAATAGAGGATAACATTTGAAATGTAAATTTAAAAATCCAATGAAAAAAGAAAGAAAATGAAGAATTTGGATTTCAGAAAATTCATAAAAATGCAAGTCTGATAACAGTCATAAAAAGTAGATCTTAGTAGTCTCTTTGGTCATTAGGTTAATACATATGAAAGCTGTGTAAGTTCAAATAGGCAGCAAAAATAAAAATAAAGATTAAGTAACCAAAGCAAATTAAATAAAACAACAGATTCTGCCCCAAATATCTATGTAACTACAACTGTTCCCCCATACTTACTGAGAGACTCATCTGAAGACAGTATTTTTCTTTTTCGTCTCAGGAAATCTTCATGATCAAAAACAGGACCCTATTAAATAAATGATGGCTTAAAATTGGTATCACTTGTGATATCACTTTTTTAAATTTGAGAACAGAACATTTCTATATAGAAGCAGCTAAGAAATGAAATTACTGCAGAAAGAAATAGACAAGAACAGAGAGCTCAAAAATGAAGATATAAGAAAACTCTTCATTTTACTGGCAAATATCCTGTGTATTGACCCTTTCCCTGTGTTTTATGTACTTATAGAAGGGTCAGATTGGCCTAGAACTCAGGACTCTCCAGACTTGGCCTTCTGCGTGCTGGAGTTTCAGAAGCGTCACCAGACCATGTCCTTAAGTTTTAAGTATAAAGAAATTGAAAGGCAGAAGTTGAGGCAGAAAGCTTTACACAATCAGTTCTATCAACCAACTGAAGAAATTTGTAACCGCTTAAGGAAATTACAACTCCCGTACACAAATCCTGGAACCTAATGCATTCTATTTGGCTACAATCACTCACTGTATTGATCTTCATATGAGTTCGAAATAAGGTAAGCAAAAATAACTTGGTTCTTTTGTTTAATTCTATTTTCAGTTGGCATGTTATTGACTAGGCACAATAAGATACATACATATTAAACACTGACCAAATCACTTAGGGGGGATCTCAATAGGCTGAGCTGATAGAAATGAAAAATAGACGTTTATATCAATAGAGCTCAGCTTTCTTCACACCATCTTCTTTTTCTATTTATTAATTTTGTGTGTGATATGTGTTGGGTGGGATTCACAGATCTGGGCACGTGTGTGGAGGTCAGAGGGCAGTTGTGTGGGGTTGGCTGTCTCCTTCCACCTTGCTGCGACTCCCAGGGAATTCTGTCGGCAGAAGCGTGCACTGGGTCCCTCTGCTGAACATCTCAGAAGCTTCATTTTGCAGCAAGTGGTGACTAATCAGAGACTTAACAAAGCACTGGGAACATGAGATGATGGAGTGCCCTGCCCTAGATGGGGCAACTACATCACCCTCTCCAAGGCTCAGGGAACATCTTGGAAGAGAGGGCAGAAAGAACAAAGGAGCTGGACGGTGGAGAAGTTTGTTTCAATGGGACCCTTGGTTGGTTGCAGCCATTGCACTTATGAACACTGTGCTGTGGTTGACCACATAAGGTGTGCACAAAACTGAACCTGCCAATATTTCAACATGGAGGGGCTCAGGAGGCTCCACCCCTCCCTGGAAGACTATTGATCATTAATGGTAACAGGAAGAAAGGGTGTAACCTCCTTCAGTGATAGGTTGACCATGATCCTACCCAGACTCCAGGAAGCAGACTAAACTCACTAACACACACACACACACACACACACACACACACACACACACACCAGACATGAAAGTAGGGGTTTGTTAGGGAGAAGAGTTTTAACAAGAGAAATAAAGTAACAGGGGGTGAAAATAACTAAAGTTCATCATATTTATACATACAACTGTCAAAAAAGAAAATAAATAAGGAAATTAAATAAAGAGTAGAACAGTGGCTGCCAGAACATGGGGAACATAGGGAGGCTGGCCAAGAAAGGCAGGCTGAGCCAAAGGTATGAACTGAGAGAAGCAGGAGAAGGACATCTCTGCCCTACAGCAGGGAGCACGGCTGCGCTCACTCACATCCGGTTGTACGCTCAGGAGAAGGAGCTTTGAAAGCGATAGCATGTAACGCCATCTTCCAAAACCAAAATAAAATTCACACAAGCAAAGATCAGAAAGATTGAATCTGAAAATACCATACATTTAAAAATTGTTACAAAGATTTCAAACAAAAGGCTTTGTCAGATAAAGGGAATCTATGGTGCTTTGGCCAGTGCCAGAGAGATAGTAAATTATGTTAGGTAACTTACTTTATTATAATAATCAGTTCATATTATATGCCTTAAATATATACAATAAAGTTAAATTAAGGGCCTCTTCCATAACAAAAAAGACATTTTTAAATGTTTAATACTGCATTCAAGCTTCAAGCACAAGTTGGCATAATTCTTTCAAAGTAAACCTAAAAATAGTGTAATTCTCAGTATCTAGCATCTCATGGAAATATGTAAGTCTTTTTCCATTTAGAAAAATACTAGTGTACATGTATGTGTGTGTATGTGTGTAAATCTAAGATAAGTTATAAATTAATATGTCTTCATGTGTACGCACTGTGTGTCAGGTAACTCCCTGCCAATCACACCTTGCTTTGCAGTTCAAGGGCATGTCAAGACCGGACATTAAATGTAGACGCCATGCAACTTACCAGTGAATTGGAATGTCTCCGAGCACTTGGTGAGCAGCGCTGCAGAGCTAGATCTCTGTAAACTTCTCCTACACTAATTGAATTAGACTTCCTCTTCACGAGAAATGAGCTCTCGCTGCCTGTTTTGACATTAAAGGGTAACAGCAATGTGAGGAAGAAGATCTGAGCATCGTCAGTCAGTCACAGAAGCCTAAATATTTTCATTAGTAGAAACTGCACGGGGTCAGTGGTAAAGAGTGCTTTTCACAGAGACATGAGGACCAGAGTTTGGAAACTGGTAGCCACAAGTCATATGGTCCTGAACGCATGTGTAACCTCAACACTGAGGGGCACAGTGTAATTCCAGCACTGAGGGGCAGAGGGCAGACAGACACAAAAGGATTTGATGGGACTCACTGGCTTCCAGCCTAGTGTAAAAACTAAGTTCCAAGCTCAGTGAGATATCCTGCTTCCAAGAAATAAGGCAATTAGCCTTATGTATACCTCATACCTCCGTGGAAACACACCCATGCAGACAACATGCACGCAGCACACGCACCCACACAAGGAACTTCATATTTCCCTTTGAACATGAGAATAAAAGTGGTAAACGACGTTGGTGTTGCAGTTAAAACTCAGTGAGTACTTCCTTTCTTCAGGATGTTGGTTGAATATCTGTGGTAGAGTCAACACTGAGTGCTGACTAGTGATAAGCAGATCCGTGTCCCACAGTTGTTCAGGGTTCAGAAGGAATAAGCCAAGAAACTCAATAGGTACACATAGTAAACATAGTACGGAGAGCAAAGAAAGCAAGCAGAAACGTAGGGCCAACAGTTTTCCATTTCTCTACACCTTCTCATGGATTTTTAAAGTTGGCTTTAAATATTGAAAATATACCTTAAATTATTAGGCATTCAACAATCTTGAATATAATTCATTTAGATTTCATACTTCAGGGTTAAATGACATTCGCTTTTAAAAATAATTTATTTTTGGTTTTTAGCAGTATTGGGGACTGATCCCAAGACCTCATGATTCATGTATTCTAGGCAAGCCCATATCATTGACCTAGACCTGTGATTAGCATGGGCAAGCATGTATGTGTCATTGAGCTGTACTTATGATTAGTAATAATTCTTTTAAGAGTAAGAGATAAAGGTGACAGAAATTATGAGTTTTCAAACATAAAGTTGAACAAAAAGTCATAATTTTCAAAGATAAATATTGAGGAACTATTTGTGAAAAATATAAGCTTTTCAATTCTAGTACTTTTTAGCTTGGAAAAAAAGAATGAATTCTAGGTGCTTGAAGTAAATTATAGTGAATAAATAAACTAAATAAGGATGTATGTGTGGAAGTAAGTGGCCCAGACAAAGTGTGAGCAAAGTAGAGATACAGATGTATTAAAATGTCATGGTGAAGCCTGTCACTTTGTACACACACCCCCCCACACACACACACATACACACATACACAAAATAAGCAAAATTTAACAAGTCCTCAATTTTAAACAAATTGAATTCTATTAAATGATAACTTCTACCATCATATATGTTGCTTTATCAATTTCAAAAGTTATGTCAAGTGAGTTAATAAAATAGTAACATTGTTTAAACCATAATAAAATTAAGAACTAACTTATAAGTGGGGTCCAGACCCTTTCCTTAGAATTTCTTGATTTTCTACCTGTAACCCTGAAAAGCTGACATCATTAACTTATAAAGGTTAAGAAAATGACAGAGCCACAAAAACCTAGTGGTGTCAAGGCATGGACAGCAACTCCGGGGTGAGAGCTATCTCGCCATAAGTGTGTACATGCCCGGGCGCTCTGGTTCACAATGGAATGCACATCACAGTTTCTTGAGCTACTGCTTTAAATGGAGCATATTTTTTATGTCTTTTTATTTATTTATTTATTTTTGGATATCTTATTTATTTACATTTCAAATGTTATCTCATTTCCCGGGTTCCCCTCCCGAAACCCCCTATCCCATTCCCCTCCCCCTGCTTCTATGAGGGTGCTCACCCACCCACCCCCACCCACTCCCGCCTACTCGCCCTGGCATTCTCCTACACTGGGGCATCGAGCCTTCACAGGACCAAGGGCCTCTCCTCCACTGATGTGGACAAGGCTATCCTCTGCTACAGATACAGCTGGGGCCATGGGTCATTAAATGCAGCACATTTCTACCCCTTTTCCCAAATGAGTTAAAGCAAGATTTTTGTGTGAGTCTTCAGTGTTCAATGCCAGTGTGTAGATGTGAGCCATAGTGAACCTTTGTTTAAAAGAGATACCTTCGCTATCCAGATCATCACTCTGGCCAAACACACTGTCCATAGAAGAGTCGGGAATGAAGGTCCATTCACCAAATTTCGCCAGCGCATCTTCTGAGAAGTTGCTGTCACTGCCTGAGGCCACACCTTCTTGAAGTGTATTTCTCATCTGATACTGGAGCACTTTTCTTGCTAGGACAGATCCTGTGTCTAAAATTAAATCATCTGGTAACTTAGAAATCAGTAATTATACAGCATAAACATAGCTTTCTCAGGCTCCTTATACATATCTGATGCTTTTAAAATATTTGCTCCTTGCAGAATCACTTTACTGGACACAACAATAGTGTATATTTGCCATAGACTCTTCTCCGTATCATTCGATTTTAGTATTTGTGCTGCAGCTGTAGAGGCTAGGTACAATGGCCATTTTCAGTCATGAAGCTAACTTAACTCAGGGAAGAGTTGGGATTGTAAAGCCAGACAGACATGTGTGATGCCACTTGCAAGCTGGCTAAGATCTCAAAGGACAAATCAGCTCACCTGGAACAAGCAGGTGACATGTTCAGGACAGGATTATAGAAAATTAAATAACATCATCCATATGAAATCTTACTAAACTACGACAATGCTAAAAGTGTCATAAATAAAAGTTGCTCAGTGGCTCACGAGATAGAATTTTAACACCTGTGCTGGCTAATTTTATGCCAGCTTGAAACAAGTTAGAGTCATCCTGATAGGAGGGGATCTCAAATGAAAAACTGCCTCAATGAGATTGGGCTGTAGAAAATCCTGTAGGACATTTTCTTAGTTAGGGATTGATATGGAAGGGCTCAGCCTGCTGTGGGTCGCACCATCCCTAGGCTGGTGGTCCTAGGTGCTATATAAAGACAAGCTGAACAAGGCATGGGGAGTAAACCAGTACACAGCCTCCTCATGGCCTCTGAATTAGCTCTTGCCTCTGGCCAGCTTCAGTGAAAATAAACCCTTTCCTCCTCAAATTGCTTATGATGAATTTCAACCCTAAGACAATACTCTTCTCAATTTCTCATTATACTTTATATTTATTTTATACCAAGAAGAAATGTGCTGGCAGTCGCCATTGATCTACAGAAATCCTAGAAGATTTCTTCAAATATTACTTTCATGGCTTAGGTAACAAATACAATGTGTGAGTCAGGCAAATAAAGCCTGAGAAACATTTCAATGTTATGAATTCAGATTTTTCCTTTAGACAAACAACCAATGGTATCATGACTTTATCTTCCAGCCAAATGACATTAACATTTCAAAAATTCCATCAAGACTTGCCACTGTAAGATCTTCACATGAAACTAAAGGAATACTAAATCTCCATCCAGGGTCACAACCCCATTCTTTCAGAAATCAGAGAACAAAGGTGAGCAAGGTGGCTCGTTTCTATAATACCAGAGCTCAGAAAGTAATGGTGGGTTTGCCTTCAAGTTCAACCTTCTCTACTTAGAGAGTTTCATGTCAGCCTGGGCTACACAGAGACACCCTGAGGAGAAGGGAATATAGAGATGGGAAGGGGGTGGAAGAAAAAAGAAGATGGAAAAGAGGAGGGAGGGGAATAGGGAGAGAAGAGAAGGGTAAGGGAGGGAAGAGGAGGGCATCATTTGTAGAACTATTTTCCAATACAGTGTTCTAGTTTCACATAAGTGTGATTAACACAACCCAATGGAATTTCCAGCAATCCAAACACTGTTATAATGTGAAGTTTGTATCCCTTTCTTAACCAGGTTCATATATGCTGCCAGGCTAGCCTCACAATCCACCTGTCTGGACCTCTCTGGTCTATTTTCATCCACATTTAAGTTGCTGCCTGCTTTTCCTATGTGACCGCAAAGGGTTTACTGGATGAGTTTCCCATGGGGTTTTTTGAATATTTCTTTCTTCTCCCTAATCTTTTAAAAATATTTATTCATCGTTCTAAAAAAATCTGTATCCTGGGTGTCTAAGAACACATTATAAGTAAAAGAGTATCTTTCCGTCTACAAATAAAACATTGTATACATTAGATTTAAAAAATTCAAAAGTACATGAATTTGAAAACATCAAAAGATAATGCAGAATGTCTTCAGGAAGAACAATTTTAATTACTGTTGAACTGTGAAGTGCTTTTTATATAACATGTGCTTTCTGTATCATTTACTACCAAGTCACTCTTGTAAATTTGTAAATATCCAGTGATCATATATAATATGCAGAGCAGTAGCATAGATATTAAGATTCAAAGAGTGGGCAAAACTAACTTGGACATCACCACCCTTATAATCTACTACAAAGATTGTGAAAAGGAAAAAAAATACAATTACCTGCCATGATGATTGAGCTCGTGCACAGTGGGGTCAGTGGGACAGGGTTTGAGAAGCATGTACAAAGTCGTCGGTTCAAAGTCATGCTGTTGATTATTCTTAAAGTAAGAGTTACATGAGACAGCCTTATCAGTACTTACTTGTCTGTTTCCTTAAATTTGATGGCTTATCTGGAAATAAAGGACCAAGCCAAGAAGGATCAATTTTTCCTATGCAAAATCCCCCAAGGCAAATGCTGTTGTTGGCCAGGTCCAGGGCAAGTCTCCTCAGGAGTAAGCTGATGACCTGGCTGTCGCCCTTTTGGATGCTTACGGTCAGGGCTTTCCGTACGTCTTGTTCACGGCAACCGCCGTTAAGCAACAGTTCCACCAATTTAGGACTGCTCTCTTTCTCACATACCTAGTTTTACAAAAGAGAAGAGGAAGTGGACACAAGACTTGAATTTCTTCTCTTTGGTTAGACAGAAAAATGGAGCTTGCTCTGGTCAATCTTTATACTTCAAATTTAGGTTGAAATGAGATGAAATATGGCAAAACGTGTTCTTAACAATAGACAGGGGAAATAAAATGAAATTATTGCCACAGATATAAGACTAGCATGAATCTAATAATCTTGCAGCTGCCAGTCAATGGTTTGAAGAGACCTCATCACCCTTTGAAGTTTCTTTAACAACTCGGTTGTGTCACGTGTTGATGTTTTTCTGGAAGCTGTCGTGTGAGAGGGCATGCGATGTTTTGCTGAAAACAGACACTTGAGAGGGTGAGTGATGTTTAGAAAGCATAGAAACAGAACTCCACAGTGAGAGGATGCTCTTGCATTAATTACTCTTCCACGAAATGCTTTGCCTGTCTTCACTGGTCTTCACTTCATACAGAAAGTCACTCCAACGAACTTACGGTTTTCAGGCCACTTCCACTGACTCGTGCCAATTGTTTCTGCACAGCCTTGCTGTTTCTGCAAGATCGTGCCACCGCTACTAACTCGTGTTTGGTGTTTGCTATTGAACTGGACTGCTGGTATCCAAACAATGAAGGATGGAATCACCCCCAAGGAACTACTTCTGAACAGGTCTGTGAAACCCTTTTCCTATAACCTAGGCTAGTGCACTTTTGTGAACATCTAATGCACTCATACTTGTTGTGTAGATGCCAAGTTAAAACGTGCCCTCCTTGAGGAAGTGAGGAGGTTCATGGGACTCAAGAAGCTGCCCAGCCTTGGAAGACCTAGGGATCTCAGAAGCCCAGAAAGTTACACTTTGTACAAGGTCCCTCCCCAGGTTGTCCCCAATAGTGGACAATATCTGGGATGTGAAGACTCTAATGGACCTTCCTTTGGCTATGAGCTTCAGGGATACAGCTTTCATGGGTCATCACCCATGCTGGGAGGGGCTTTCCCATAATGCATCTGTCTTTGAGTTACTCATGCTACTATAAACAACTCCAGTAAGCGTATTGGGTTTACAGGCTAGATTTAGATGGAAATGTTCCTTGGTCAGCTATCAGTGACCTATCAACAAACGCTTGTTTAAGACTCTGAAGTAAGAGTCACAAAACAATACTATGAATTCAACATTCTGGACAACGCAAAGATAAACACCATAGACTTCTATTATAGTGTACAGTATAAAATATTTTGGAATTTAAATTTAAAACCTAAAATATAATGGAAAAATACATTAAACTCTCATGGACCTATAGAAGTAAATCTTGATTTTTGTCTCAGGTTCGGCTATTTAGGGAAGAATTTAAGAAATATTTTTATTGGAGTTTGAAGGAAGAGGATGATCAAATATGTGCTTTCATTGTCTAGAGAGAAAGACTGAGAAGAAAAGGAAAAGCAGTGTGCTACACAGTGGGGGTGGCCAAGAACAAGCAATGCCTATTCGAACCCAGACCCTTCAAGCTGCTGTGAAGAGCGACAAGTCCCACTCAGCCCTTGTGGTCTTTCCCTCCACACTTCTCACAGTCATGCCACCCATCCCCACACTACCCACAACCAGGCACCAGATTGTAGTCACATAGTACGGTCACATCCGAAGCTGACTCTTCACGGGGTAGGACCTCCCTTCCCTCAGACATCCCACTTGGTCTGAAACTACTTAAGCGTTTTTGTTGTCAAGGCAATATCAAATCTCACCTAGAAGACAATTTTCCACAGTGCGTTTTTCTCAAGCTCTGTCTTCTCCCCACCCACCCCCACCAAAACCTACTGTTTGGTGCTGTGACCTAGATAAAAAGGTGTCATTGAGAGGCATTGTTTACAGGATGCTTCCCTGATCCAATCACTGCTTGTTAAACTTTTCTAGAGGCTTCATTGGCCCTGCAGCCTTTCCCCAAGGGGCCACCCGCCCCTCCAGGCAGGGGTTCTTAGATTTTTCCACATAGGAGCTCCTTGCCCCTGCAGCCAAGGGTTTACTTCAGTAAGTCATGACTGATCAAGATGCTGTACCTCACCTACCCTGAGCTGTAGCTCATCAAACATGCCCTGATCTTATACTGGATCCATGCAGGAGAGCTTGCTCACTATCTCCAAGGTGAAATCATTCTGTCGTACCAGATATTGTCATGGACGAGCCTACTTCTGCCTTTCGACATCAACAATGCCTAGAATACCTTCCTTTTCAGCTTCTATTCTCTAATGTGTACAACTATTTAAAGAATATACTTCTTATGAATTAGCCAATCAAACTGTTTCTCTTTCAGATTACCCTGCCTAGGTACTTGTTTACACTCAAAGATAGGACTATATACAACCAGCACTAATCCATGAATGTCCTTTGAGAAAGACCTAAGTACAGGACAATACACAAACCCCCTCTTCTTGTGGGTCTAATCTGTGGCTATTGGCCCCTGTGGTGGAAAAAGACCTGAGACAGTAACAAAAGAATGGTCCATTTGCCAACTGACCACACACAAAAATGTACTGAAAATTAAATGTGTTCTGATCCACAGTAGAAAATGGGTCCACTAATCACTACCAAACTCTATTTCTGGGGTCTCCAAAGATACTTAATCATTCATTCTGACTAACCTTAAAGACATTCATGAAAATTCTGTAAAAGCTGTCTTTACTCCCTAATGTCTTCCTTATGATTGAAACAAATCAGGAAAAGCCCAATTCAAAAATGTATCTTCCATAGAGAAGACACAATAAAAACTTGTGTTATCCAGACACTTCTGTCTCTGATACAGTTGTTCCACTCTTATTTCCTCTGCTACCCTCAGCCCCCCTGCCCCCTTCCCATTTCTTCCAGATTCAACAATTCCAACTCCAGAAGGTTCTACAAGTAGACAGTGCCCAGTATCTGAATATATATAAATGATTAAATGTTAACCTGAGTATCCTTCAGGACATGATGGGTCCGTAACCTTGTACACCTCAATTCAGCAGGAAGGTAGATTTTTTTTTTTTGATGCTCATTAATCCACTAGGTCTTCCATCTCATTATTTTGGTAAAATAGCTCATTTAATTCTTTATGTAAACAAAAAGACGAGAGCGTTCAGAATCCAGACCTTCTGAGCACTTCTGCAAAGAGCTGAGAGACACACCCAACTCTGTCTCTTCACAGTTTCTACAAAGAGTTCATAGACATGGCCTTTTCCCCTCTGGTCATGACAAGCTCATCTTGTTGTCATCTTGAGACAAAGAACAGTTTCTCGGTAATAGTCATGGAGTAAAAGAACATTGAAGGGGAACACAGGACCTTCAGCTGAGATTCCAGCCACTACTCCTTCCTGCCCCATCCCCAGCTGCAAGTGATCATGGGAGATACTAGGAGAGGTAGGAAGTAGAAGGTTTACGGAAAGGGGAGCCTCAATGACAAGCTTCCACAGGTTGTCATCCATGATAGGGTAGGACTGTGTAGATTGAGTCATTTGGGGACTATCCTCAGTCCTTTAAGTAGGTCCTTCAAACCTCCTTGGTAAAGAAGTCTACTAAACTCATTAGCTTGCCAAGTTAGACTTTAATGTCATTGTACTTTGATCTATCATTAATGACCTGTCTGGAGTGAATAGATATTTGTTACAACTTCCCAGGAAAAGTTAATACAACACCATAGAAAAGAAAAACACAGAGAGAGGTGTCTTGCAATGATAGACTTGTGTGTTGTGTGAATGACAGCTGGAGAGCAAAGTCTGTGAAGATGCAAAGCAAGAGGCATATTTAGAGTTCCTCGCATGCCAACAAGAAGATAAACAAGCAAATGAAGCATTAGACCAGAAACACCCACAGCATCCGGTTAGCTTTGACATTTCCCCAGAGGCCACATTAAGCTGCCTAGGAGAGATGAGAAAAAGGGCTCACCATGAGTGATCAGTAGAATAGTTCAATCAGAACCACAGTGAAAAGCCACCTTAGATGGTAAGAATTCTTATCAAAAAGGCAAAAGCAAAAACTGCTCTCAAGGATGTGGAAAAAAAGGAAACACTTACAAAGTGTTGGTGAGAATGTAAGTCGGTTTAGCCCTTGTGGAAAGCCATATAGAAGGGTCAAAAAATAAAACCTAAGAGTAGGATTCAGGTGTTGTGGTGGTGAGTGTTTTTAAGCCAGCACCAGGAGGTAGAGGGGAGCAGATCTCTGTGAATTTGAGCCCACCCTGGTCTTCATAGTAAGTTCTAGACCAGTCAGACCTTTATAGTAAGATTCACAAATCAACAAGTAAACAGACAACCCTAAAACCTAACAGAACTATCCTATGATTCAGTAAACTCATTATTGAATATATGTCCAAAGGAAATAAAATGGTGAAAAACATTTATAATCCCATGTTCAGCAATATCCACTCTAATAGAGATATGCGATCCATCTAGGGGCCTACTACAACACGAGTGGAGGAAGATGATGATTTACATAATGGAAGGTTACTCAGTCTCATTTACTGTTGCCTCATCTCTGAATCACAACATGAATGAAACTCCGGACCAACAAATGAGGAGAATAAAACTAGCAAAGACAGAAAATAACATGCCATGTCACGCACACCTAGAAAACCAAGTTGATATGGTAGGGCTGAGAATAGAATGGTGCCAAGGGTCCCCAGTGGAGGACTTAAAGAAAGGACTGAAGGAGCTGAAGGGGTTTGCAATCCCATAGGAAGAACAATACCAACCAACCAGATGCCCCAGAGCTCCCAGGGACTAAACCACCAACCAAAGAGTACATATGGAGGGACCCATGGCTCCAGCCACATATTTAGCAGAGGATGAGGATGGCCTTATCAGGCATCAATAGGAGGTGATGCCCTTGCTCCAGTGTAGGGGAATGCCAGGGCAGTGAGGCATAGAAGCAGGAGGAGAGGGGATGGGATAGGGGGTTTTTGAAGAGGAAACCAGGAAAGGGGATAACATTTGGAATGTAAATAAATAAAATATCCAATTTAAATAAATAAAAAAACAATGGTGTTTGCTGGGGGCTTGCATTGCACAGAAAGTGATGGGAAATTGACAGTCACAGATACATGACCATGAAATCATGATTTTAAACATTTCCAATAGACGAATACATAAGGACAAAATAAGCAAGTGGTTACCCGGAGCCAAAGAAACAAGTACACAGACGTTCAGGGGGAAAGAAATAGGAACTGGGCTGCCGCTTATGAGATTTAACAGTGCAGTGATAACCATGTTCTAGCATTGACTCCGGCAACACCAGTACAAATCTACACAAACACAAGCACATAGCCTTGTAACTTCCACTCAGAGATGGGCTCTCACTGGGTCATTGTATTGCTCTAGCTGGCTTCCAACTCACTGGTGATCCTCCTGTCTTAGTCTTTCATGATTGAATCATATACTTTAAACATGCAAATTGTGCGATATAGTATGCTTCAATAAATCTTTTTCTAAATGAGGGAACAAGGTGGAAGAGGAAGGAAGAGAGTAATAACAGAGACAAACAAAAGTGAGGACTGGAAATATTTACCTGATAGATTAAAGAAGTTGCCCCCTTCACTTGATTGGCATCAGCTCCCAAGAGGAGCAAACATTCGACCATGATGCTGTTATTCTGATCGCAGGCTCTTTCTAGCAACGTGCTTTTCAACTCATCATCCACAGCCACTTTGGCAAAGCATTTGCAACATAAGTTGAGAAACTAGAAACAACGGGAACGAGGATGAGAAGCAGCTGGAGGGATAGGGTTTAGGCCACAGGCAGCAAGGCCGTACCTGTTCATCCTTTTGATCCACAGCACTGGAAGACATCTGATGAAATATCGCCACATCAAATGAATAGTGCACTAGCAGCTTGGAGAAAGCTACCGACAGTTCAAGTATTGACAAGATTGTCTGTAATCCCTGAAAGTGCAAGCAAAAATAATAGTAAGTGACGTAATCAATCACGGACAAAAATAGCTCAATGGTATACAACAGTCTGTATATGATATTTAAGACCTCGCTTGCTCTTTTAACTAAACAGAAAGACTTGGACTTGAACTTGACAGCAGTAAACCTTGAAATAATCACAAATGTCTCCCTTTCTTGGTACTAAGAAACCTATTAAGGACAAGGAGAACAAATGCTAGCTGGCAAACCATCCTCAAATACTTAGTCCTCTCAAATCTGGCCATTAAATGTCTGTAGTGGCTCTTTCTGATTGTCAACTTGACTATATCTGGAGTGAATTACAATCCAGAATTAGAAGGCTCACCTGTGATCTAGATCTTGCGTCTGGAAGACACAAGTTTCAGGTGTGGTGGTGTGCACACCTCTAATCTGGGCCACACCTGCTGCTGGAGAGCTACATAAGGACATTGGAAGGAGGAAGATTCACTCTTCTTCCCCTGCGAGCCTTGTGGGACTAAGCGACTGCTAGATCCTCGGTTTTCATTCACAGCTACTGCTGACCATTGTTGGGGAGTTTGACTACATTCTGTAAGTCATTAACAAATTTCCTTACTATAGAGACTACCTATAAGTTCTGTGACTCTAGAGAACCCTGACTAATACAATGTTCCTTTGGGAAACCAGACCTGCCAGAGGAAAGCTAGATATCGCTCAGGATTAGAACAGCTGGTGGCATCTGGATGCAAAGCAGGCAATCTTGACATCGGGATGGCACAGTCGTCATGGAGTCCAGCACTTCTCCCACCTTTCTGTGCTAGCTCCTGCATACACTTCTACCTCAGAGGCAAGCAAGTCTCCTGATCTCACTGTTGTTTAGCACAATTGTCTGAAGTTCCCAAAGGCAACATAAAGGGTGGGTCCTTGAGGCAGGTTTCATACAAACAGCAGCATTGCTTCTTAGAAGGGTCTCCAGCTTGCCACGGCTGACCAGGCCTCTCTGCCTACGCAGTGCTTCAAGGAAGTGTCCTTTCCACGAACAGGTTAGTGTAGAAGATTGTGAGTAAACTCCCAAAAGTTCGGCCTACCCTCTACAGTAACATAAGAACAATCTGCCTATGCATTAAGATGATTTTGTTAAGATGCTGAGTTCTACAAATACAGATACTTGAGAAAAAGTATATTTAGTTCGTGAGGATCTGAGAAGCATGTCCCTAAAGTCTCACAAGAAGTTCTAGATATACAAGTGTGACGGCAGAGCTGGAACTGGACGTTTGAAGGAACCATTTTCAGCTCTGCACTGGCCTGATAAAATAAGTTGGAAGGCTCAGTAAGCTTCCCAGCTGGGCTTTTACAGCCTCTGCTATGGAGATTTGAAAATTCACATGCAATGAATTAATCCATAGTAACCGGAGCCCCAGACCACACAGTTATTTCCTTCCCATAGATGGTTTTTAATCAATCCTGCTATGCTTTTAATTGGTTTAGAGTAAGCACTTTCCAAAACACCGATTTTAAAATGCTCTGAGCTAAGAAGGCAGTGTCTTCAGTACTTTACAATAAAGAAAACACTTTACCTGCATAGGTGATTTCTTGAAAACGTTTATGGTTACGGCCTAGATATTTTTATTGGTTAACTTGGTATGGTCAATTTTGACAGTTAAGAAAACAATTGCTCAGGGTTCATTAAAGATACAACTTGACTATCAAAAATCCAAAAGCAGAAGTTTTGAACTATTCATCTGGCTAATATTTGCAAAAGAAATGAAGCATTTAATTTCTGTAGGGGATAGCAGTCTCATAACTTTACAAGTCTCAAACTCCTGGGCTGAAGTAATTTTCCCTCCTCAGCTTCCAGAATAGCTAGAATTACATGTATCTACACACCAAGTAACCGTTTTTCCAACTCCCTGCTGAGTCAACCTTACAGTCCTCATAAAGACAATTATTATATTATATGTCTGCTTTCAATAGAGCTTGGTGAATTTTATTTCAAATACTTATTTTAGGAAGAAAATATCAAGAAGCCAAATCGCTACAGGCAAAAGTGGTTCACAGAAGACCACCATCTTTAGAATAATAATAACTTCTATTTGCCCAAAATCTAAGCACAAACCAAAAAATCAGCTACTGGAATGTCTTTATCATTCTTATGGGAAGGACAGAAGGCAAACAAATACACTGATTTTTCAGATCTAATAATGAACACTGGATCTTTATAGTCAATGCAATTTTCTGTACCTTCTATAATTAAAATACTACAAAATGATAAATGATTTTAATTAACTAGAATATCTTGTTGAGGTACAATGAGAGTTGTGGGAGTATGCATAGGAGATTGTGTAAGCTCCCAGTTCTCTCAAGTATACTCACTGTAGTCTGCACTTCACCAACATCTTTAAATCGCTGCAAAGTGGAAACCAGAATTTTTGCTAGGAGGTGCCCTGTCCCTATGCAGAAATTCTTCTTTGTCATCAAGCATCCCATAAGGTGTAAGCCCAGACACTGAATTTCTAAAATAAAAGAGAAAAGTAACAGTGGTAATTCTGTTAATCTCAAAACTGAAGGAAGGAATTAAAAAAAAAAAACCAACCCAGTTAATAAGTCTATTAGCTAGTTTTGTATGTCAATTTGACACAAGCTGGAGTTACCACAGAGAAAGGAGCCTCCCTTGAGGAAATGCCTCCATGAGATCCAGCTGTAAGGCATTTTCTCAATTTGGGATCAAGGGTGGGAGGGCCCTTGTGGGTGGTGCCATCCCTGAGCTGGTAGTCTCGGGCTCTATAAGAAAGCAAGCTGAGCAAGCCATGGGAAGCAATCCAATAAGCAACATCCCTCCATGGCCTCTGCATCAGCTTCTGCCTCCAGGTTCCTACCCTGTGTGAGTTCCAGTCCTGACTTCCTTTGGTGATGAACAGCAATTGGAAGTGTAAGCTGAATAAACCCTTTCCTCCACGACTTGCTTCTTGGTCATGATGTTCGTGCAGGAATACAAACCCTGACTGAGACAACAAGCAATGGTCCCAAGCCCTATCTGTACCAACCTTGGTCATCTGGATACATCTGTAAGGTGTGAAGGACTGAGTCAACTGCACCGTGCAGGGACAACGTCTCTACGGCATCAGGAAGATGTGCGAGAGAAGAAATGACTTTCAATCCACACTTCTGAATCCCAGGATTCCCAATGAACTAAAATCAAAAGAATTTTAAGAATATTTACCATGGTAAGGAAGGTTTGAATACATGCCTCCATTAAAAACAGTTGCAGAATGGTAAAGCATAATTCAACATCTGGGGATGCAGCTTCGACAGTACAGTGGTTGTCTACCATGAAAAGCTCTAGGTTTGATCCCCACTAAGGCATCTAAAAACTAGGCATGGGGTACACAACTGTAAACCCAGTACTTGGGAGATGGAGGTAGGAGGACCAAAACTTCAAGGTCACCCTCATTTAAATAGTATGGAGGTAGTCTGGGATATATGAGACCCAGCCTCAAGAACAAAACATAAATAATGTGGTCAAATACAAATTACTATCATTTTCTATTACTTCTTATTGGCTCTTTGTGAATTTCATATCATGTACCCTAATCCCACTCATCTCTCCCTCCCCTCATACCTGCCATCCACCCCTGCAAGCTCCCCACCAACGGAGAAAAAAAAATCTTACTGTAGAAGATGTAGTGTGTCACAGTGTGTCCCACAGTCTACTCTTTTGTCCACACTTCTTTGCTTACAAATGTTCATTGCAATGACTTGTTAGTCTGGTAAGAGGACTCTAACTTCTGCTACTCTATCAATACTGGAACCTTACTGGGACTCTGCTCAGATATCCTGTTGTTGCCCTGTGTCATGGAGATCCTGTAGTTTTGGATCTCTAGAGCTGGCCCCTTCATGTAGCCCAGCAGTTCATCCATTGGGTAGATGTTTGGTTGGGCCAATTCCAAGCCCTTCATTGGGCCTAAGTAATATCTGAACTGATCAGCCTGCTGGTTCTCCCATTCTCATGCCCTTGGGGCCAGCTCACCAGAAATCCCTGCTACCAGGGCCAGCTCTACCCTGCTGCCCAGGCAAGGGCCCTGGCCTGCTCTCTCAAATGTTGCAGCTGGTTAGGAACATGGTCACTCCTCCCATTCTCATGACCCTGGGGCCAGCTCTCCTGCTTGCCATGGATGGCAAGGGACAAGGAAAGGGAAAATGGTGTCTCTCCCTTGTCTGTACCATCACCAAGCAGGCAAGAGGCAGGACCAGCTCTCCCACACTGTCACCCTTGGGCCAGCTCACCTATACTCCCCGAAACCCAGGCCAGCTCTAATGTGCCACCCAGGAGAGGTACAGGCCTCCTCTTCCTAGTGCTACAGCAGGTGAGGGACAGGGCCTCTTCTCATGCTCTGATTTTCTTGGAGCCAACTCTTCTGCCTGACACTGGTGCCAAGGAGCAGCAGGCGTAGGGACATCTCTCCCCTACTCAAGTCGCTGCATGGCAGACAAGTGGTGGGGAACCAGCTCTTTCATGCTCCTTCCCTTCAGACCTGCTCATCCACATCCCTGCTACACAGGGTCAGCTAGCTCTACTATGCTGCCAGATAAGGCTCAGATAAGGCTCTCCTGAGTGCTGCAGCAGGTGAGGAATCAGGACAGCTCTCCTGCTCTCATGACCTCTATTGGGGCCAACTCTCTCACCAACTGCCAGTGGATAGGTCAAAGGGGACAGGAGGGAGGCAGAGCCATCTTTCCACATTCTTGCTTGCAGCCGGCTCACTCAAAACCCTTACATCCAGAGCAAGCTCTACTATGCTGCCCAGGTGAGGTGCAGGGCCTGCTTTCCCTAGGGCTACAACAGGTGAGGGGTAGGGCCCACTCTCCTGCTTCGATGACCTCCTGCCTGCCATTGGTGGCAAGGAAAGAGGGGGAAGGACAAATTACTATCCTTATTTCTGCCTTCTATATTATTAATTAATTGTATGTAACAAGAGTAAACATTATAATCTTCAAATGCTTGTTCTGGGTCAAGTACTGCACTGAATACACACATCGCACAATAATCTAATTAAGTCCATGCTAACAGCATTGTCAAACATGCATTTGAGAAATGACAGCTTCTTCAGTCTATGCTGGTATAGAAAATGTGATATAGGTATGCATAAGACAGAAAGTTAGCACTTGTATCTTATTTTCTGCACAATGGATTATTTCTAATAGAGACTGAGTTCACTGGGATTGGAAAGATTAAGCCCTACAGATGGCACCTCACAGAAATGAAATGAAAAACATTTGCAAGCAAAGAAGTGTGGACAAAGGGATATGCATACTGTGGGACACACTGGGACACACTACAGTTTCCACAGTGAGTGGTTTTTCCCTCTGTGTGGGGGAGGTTGCAAGGGCGGAGGGCATGTACAAGGGAAGGGAGCTGAGTGGGACTGGGTGCATGTTGTGAAATTCACAAAGAACCAATAAACGGTATTTTAAAACGTAGACATTTCCCAAAATGGAAAACTAAAATAAAAAAACTTTTAAAAAGAATAAGAAATGAAACCAAACCAGGGATATTTTGTTGCAAAGCCATCGATAAACTTAACCAGTTTGCAGTGCTGCCTCTCCCCACAGGAAGCTCTGAGTGCGCTTGACCCCAAGTGTCTTGTGGGCTTGATTTCATATCTTCCCATCAAAGTGTGTCAAGTAATAGGTTTGCTGAGCTTCAAAGACATGCAGAGAGGCTTAAATCACAGCAGAGCTCATGTAGCAGGCCTAGGCCTGGAATGTCTTAGAGACCTAGATTCTAATTATCACATCTTTTCTTTGATCAGGGTTTCCTCTAGTAATTTGAGATATATGGTTATCCTGATGGAATACAGTTCTTTTTCAAGGACAAGCTACTGTTTGAGAAGGAATGGGCAGCACACACACTGACAACCATATCCATACACTTCCTCTTTCAATGGCACTGGTACATATACATACACACACACATACACACACACACACATGTATACCATATATACACATATACACATATATACATATACACTTGGACCATACTCTCTGACCTCTACAGCAATGTGACATTCAACTTACAGCATTTCTTTCACAGATTCCACAACATCTTTCTTGGGAATTAATTTCACACAAACACATCATGCAAACACTTATTTCATGGCATCTACCTCCCCAGATCTGATCCTCTGCCCCACCACGACTACAGGACAATGCTGAGATAACTTCAAGCCAGATCACAAGCTCTGATGAGCCTACATGCCCACAGCTCCCTACCTTCAGCTGTGGTTTGTCTATCATCTGATCCTCCATGATCTCCATGATTTAGCATTTGGCTCCCCACAGGGTATGGGGATGTAATTAACTTCTTCTCCTGTGCCTTGTCCTCCATCTCTTGCTTCTCAGTTTGTCATTATGTCTCATATCATTTAGTATCATTTAATCTTTCCCTTCTTGGGAATTCTTTTTGTCAACACTACTAGCATCTAATTCTCTTCCTCTGAGTAACAATACCACATTGTTGTACAGTCAAACAGATACGTGTTACATTCTGTGAATCTGAAGACCACAAATAAAGTATAGAATAATATCAACTCAAAAGTGGTAAGGGATTTTTGCAGATATAGGAACGTAGCCTCACCATGTGAAGGTAGAATGATTTCCGATGTCATCTCAGTATCCCTTTCTCTAACGCAGCCCTCAAGATACTGTGCTATTAGGGCCTGTCCATGCAATTGACAGGGACTGACAGTGAGAGCCAGGCTGAAATTCTCATCAGAAAGAAAACATGAGCTAACGCAAAGCATTCTTTTTCCTTCCCTTCTGAATTTATTAATAGGCACATCTACACCTACTACCTCCATATTCTTGCTAACCTTTAATTTTATATAATCAGACTTCTCTCTTAACAACTCTGAATTAAAAGTACTAAAAGGCAAAAAGTTCCCTAACGACTTAATTGCTGCCTTCCCACTCCGTGATTTCTATACCATGCTCAAACTTTAAAGCCGTTCATTTGCCCATCTTCTTTATCTGTTTCGGCAACTCCAAACTACACGGAAGTCCTTTCTAAAAGCTATCTTCACACAACAGCAGCCCCCACATGGACGGACAAAGCTGCAGGCACTTGCCTCTAAGAATTTTGTAAATAACTGAGAAATGCTAAGAGCTGGAGAGGTGGTCTTCCCCAGGAGTCCCAAATCCAGATGTGGTGGTACACACCTTTAATCGGGGACACACCTTCTGCTGGAGACCTACATAAGGATATTGGAAGAAGGAAGATTGGCTCTCTTCTTTGTCTGCTTGCCTTGTGGGACTGAGCAACTGCTAGATCCTTGGACTTCCATTCATAGTTGCTACTCAGCATTGTTGGGGAGTTGGACTACAGACTGTAAGTCATCAACAAATTCCCTTACTATATAGAGACTATCCCTAAGTTCTGCAGCTCTAGAGAACCCTGACTAATACACCAGGGAAGAGCCCAACAAATGGTCATCTACTACCACATGGTCAACACTGAAAACATGCCAGTAACATTGTACAGACTGAGCAGGCTCTATGTAGAAATATATGTGTATGTCTACATATGCATTTAATAACAACTAATTTTAAAAGGGGCCATGAATTTTGAATAGAGCAAAGAGGGGTATATGGAAAGATCTGGGAGGAGGAAAAGAAGGGGAAATGATGCAATTTTATAATCTCAAGACATAATTTTAAATTATATATTATACTAAAATTTTAAATAAGAAGTAATTAAGAAAATGAAGAAATAAATTTACATATACTAACATTTCATTATCAAGAATCTTATGGCATAGACACACCGTGCCCCTAAGCATCAGTGGAAAAAGTAAGACGTACACTTTGAAGCAGATAATGTAAAACCATGTTTCAACTCTGTCAAGGAAGAAGAAATGTGGCCCTGCCGTAGTTTTCCATTCATTCTGCTGACAGTGTCTTGAAATACCTGATATCTTCAAGCTAGGGAACCTGTCATTTCCTTTCCTGCTGAGCTGCATGAGCCATGTATTCAGATCCGCTTCTAAACTAAAGACTGCATCCATCATCAGCCAGGTATAAGGTGACTCTCCTTATGTTTAATATCTTTTAAAATTATTACATGATGTGTTTATTTAGTGTGAATGTGCACGCATGAATGAGGGCATTTGTGTGTGTGCATGGGTACACACCTCCCACATGGAGGTCAGAGCACCACTTGGTTTGTGAGTACTCTCCTTCAACTAGTTCTGTCCCAGAGATTGCCCTAAGATCATCACGGACGGGGTGACAGATGCCTTCACTGTCTTAGACATCTCCTCAGCCTTCATGTTTACTGTCGTCACCTCTAATGAATTTTTACTTATTTCTTGGTCCCTGTGGTGTTGATTTCCCTTAACCTCTAACCTTTACAGGTCTAGCTTAGCAACTGACTAAGAAGTTGTTACAGGAAGTCTGTGATTGTCTACATAACAACAGAATTGTTCTTGTGTGATCACAAGTGACAGCAAAAAAGGTATCTAAATAACTAAAAATACGAGTATGTTGTTTTGAACACTCAAGTAAATTTAAAAAGAAGTAACCATATATAATATGATTATGATATATACATATACATATATATATATATATATATAATCTATGTATGATATTTTGTAAGCCCACAGTGGGTTTGCATTCATTTACCTAATATTGCATCTTAAAAACAGTCTTCACTGCATCCAAATATGAATCAAAATTAACTTATTAGTTCCCACCTAGCAAATATTATCCAAGTGTAAGCTTTAGATGTGTCACTGGAAGGATGCCAACATACATTGGCCTCTTACCTACCATCTACAACCTTTAAGTCCTTTCAGAGAACTCACAAGTAAGTTGCTGGAACGGCTTCTCTAATGAGTCAGTCAGCTCAAGCGGAGCCTACACCAGACTCTTTTCACTGCCAGATAAGCAGACTACGCAGGGAAGGAAATGCAATTCCTTGCAATACCTTAAGGGATCATACAGGGTTTTGTTTTTATCTCTCATTCTCCTTATTCCCACATACATCTCATCTTTTCTCATGATAGAAAAAGAAACATATATGGATTTGTGCCCCCATCTGAACAAGGTGAGAACATGCTAATGAACAGATTGTGCCTCACGGTGTTCTCTTAAATAGCAGAAGGTGAGGCAGAAGACATCCAACATTATATAGTTTCTAGGAAGAAAGCCTAACTGATGGAAGAAAACCTATGTTCATGAAGATGCAATTCAAGAAGACTTCCCAGGAAAAATAAACTGGGTGTTCATTTAGTTGATATCAAAACTAGCATCAAGTCCTAGTCTCCTGCACACAGGCACAGGCACACATGACTATACATAAGTAAAAAACAAACAAAAACAAACAAGCAAAAACAAAAAACAAAAAAACATAAGATGCATACATTTTAAGAGTTCACAATAAACTTACAAACTAAAGATTCAAAACATCAAAATATTAGGGCTTGTGACTTTAAAAGAAGTTCTGTGGAAAGAAGAGTGATGAATTCAACCTAGAACAAAAGACTTGAGGAGAACAGTGAGAACTGAGAGAACTGACGGAATAAAATAAAATCAAGTTTAAAGAGCACAGGTCGAAAGCTGACTGTACATGGTCTTCCAATGCAGAATTAAATTATTTCATCAAAGTCAATAGGAAAACAGGTAGAGAGTGTACAGAAGTGACTGCTCCAGTCCCTAGACCTTTGCAGCCAAAGGTCAAAAGGTACTTTAATATCCGACGGTGACAATGCAGTTAGTGAGTTCACCCTGTGTGCCGGGCACCAGTGTGAAAAGCTGGTCCCTCTATCTGCTTGCTATCTCGACTCAAGGCTTAACTGGAGCATGATGAGTAGAGTCGGATTCAGATCAGAAAGTCTTGCACAATGAAAGAAACGGAACAAAGTGTATAATCTACAGTAATCAAGTGACAAAAGGGAGAAGACATAGGAACAGCAAAAGTACCAATTCCAGCAAGACTTACACATAGAATGTAAACATGAATGAAAGAAAAAACTGACACCCAGGGAATATCATGTTTATGGAAAATCTGTAATTTGACCTATCAGTACATTTAAAATGCCACCTTGTTGTTTTTGAACCTCTACACAGAATTACCTCATTTGGAAGTAGTATAGTTTGGTTGGTTGTCATCTATCCATGGCCCTTATGTTATCAACACAGATTAAATTAGTTTGCAGTAAAACTCTTCAAATTTCATAGGCTAAACAACAACAGGTTCAATTCTTGCCTATACTACACATGTGTTTCAGGCCAATGGGTAGGGGGCAGGGCTCTGCTCATCACCAGCACACGAGTACTGCTACAGACAGGACCTTTGCTGGCAAACAATGCAGGTCAGAGTTCCTGATAGAGTGTTCTAAAGACGCCTTATGCTTCCACCGGTGACTGTTCTGTCCAGAACTCATAAATGTAACCTATGTGTTCAACTCCGTTAAAATTAATCATTACTCCAAACTGTTATCTAATAAAATACTAACCCAAGGTCTCCATACATTTGAAGAGTTGCAAGTCCCTGTCATGGTACAGGGTAACCACCAGACAAAACCTTACTTAGCTCATTAATAGTTTTTATTTAATTATAAATAATGCATCAATGACCATTCTTATCTAAAATCTTAATGTACATGTCCAAATAGATCTATATTATAAATTATTAAAATGCAATCATTGACCAGATATGTCCATTTTAATTGTAATGGGTATTGCCATTTTGTTGTTGTCGTTGTGTTTTGTTGTGTTGTGTTGTATTTTGTTTTGTTTTACTCTGTAGCACAGGTTGTCCTATGCCTCACTTGTAACCCAAGTTGGCCTTAAACTTGTAGCAATTCTCTCCTGCCTCAGCCTCCCAAGTGCTGATATTTTAGACAAGAAACATCACAGCTAGTTACCAAATTTCCTGGAAATATTTTTTTCTTGCTGAATTTGCATTATGATTATAATATATATGTAATTACAGTTGATAACATTTACATATGTACACAAAAACTAATTTTTACCTTTCCATTCCATCTTGGTATGTATTTTTGCCAAAATAATAAATATCCAGCTTCTATGCTTTCCCCCAAATAACTGGGCGTATGCTTGATAACAGAAATCCCTGTATGAACCATGTTTCCTTCAGTGTTGAGGAATATCATGAACCAACTGCATAATCTGCTTTGTGTCTAATTTTTAAGCCAGCATCATGTGGAATGGACCACATGTCCTCCAGTGCCAACGTCACATACCAGTGTGATCCAACGTCTTATAAAACATTTGGTTATCCTATTGGAATTAGATTACATGACTTATCACTCCTTGTCAAGTTCCCCTGCAAATCTTTACGCAAATTGACTGCTTCATGATACATTTTATGCTTGCTTACCTAGTTTAAGTAATTACTACAGTATAATTGTACCTCAGCTTAAATTTTACAGTCTTCCATGAAGAAGATCAATCTTTTTGTGTATTCAACTCTTCTCCTATCTCTGAGTTTTACACTTTCTACAAACCTTTTTATGCCCTTGTGTGTGTGTGTGTGTGTGTGTGTGTGTGTGTGTGTGTGTGTTTATGTATGTATGAACAATCTCTTAGACCACTTCTTATTTAAGAATAAAATACAATTTTGTTTTGTTTTGTTTTTCGATATAGGGTTTCTCAATAGAGTCCTGGATGTCCTGGAACTCACTCTATAGATCAGAATAGCCTCAAAATCACAGAGATCCTCATGCCTCTGCCCCCAGCAAGTGCTTGGATTAAGGGCAGGTGCCACCACCACCTGGCTCAAAATGCATTCTTAAATTTAAACTTTCAGTATTTTGCTCTAAGCGTTTACAAATCAGAAAGTCTTTACCTGCAACCATCTCATCAGAAAACTGGCTTTTATTTCCCTGGGTTCCCTGGCCAAAGAGGCAGGTGTTGCTCTGCAGACACATACACATAGACAGAGCCAAGATGCTGAGAGTCTACTTTGTTCCCCAGAAATGACAGTAGACAAAGAGCAACCTATGGAACAGACACCTGAACACTGTGATATGTGAACAATTCTCAAGGTCCAGCAAAAGTAGAAGGTCCATGATCCAAAAAGAGGTTACCTTCAGTTTGAATTAAAACACTCGCTTTTGTATACCAAACCTTGGCTCACTTGAATAAGTCCTTTTCTTGTCTCTGCTTAGATGAGTATTGAATTTCAAGCCATAATTATCAATAGCTCTGTTGATGTCACTCTAATGATAATTCATCTTAGAAGAGCTATGAAAACATACACAGGCATCAGAGAAGACAGCCATGATCTGTCAGATGTGTTTCTGTTAATTGAATATTTTTCCATAGGATCTTAAAGGAACAATGGCCCACCAAGGAGAAAACAGCAGCCCAGGCCTGACATCCAGACCTGGCTCATTGATTGACCTCCTGATTGAACAAACTCAGGTAGAAAATTGAATTAGTTAGTTTTGTGCTTATCTTTCTTTAATCTATATTTATCCACTCCCATGTTCCTACTATGACCCTGAGTTCTAATTATGACTTCTTTTTGTTGTTGTTGTTGTTTGTTTTGTTTTTTTGCTTTTTTTTGAGACAGGGTTTCTCTGTGTAGCCCTGGCTGTCCGAGAACTCACTCTGTAGACCAGGCTGGCCTCAAAATCAGAAATCTGCCTGCCTCTGCCTCCCAAGTGCTGGGATTAAAGGCATGCGCCACCACCGCCCTGGCTAACTTCTAACTTCCATAGTAGTTAAAAAAAGAACCCCACACCCAGACCCTCAGATTTAATAGTCTTATTAATGGGAAAAGACAGAAAACCCTTGTTCAACATACCCTGTTCAGAGCGGCTAGAACCAGCTTGTGGATTTCAGTCCTGAAACACTGTTTTCTGAGCACATTTGGTTTGCATTGAGAGTCATCCTTGGATTCTTCTGAGATTCCTAAACTCAAGAACAAATAGTGACAAATACAGTCATACTCTTGTCAAGTGCATTTAGGCTGAACACACTGCCACTTGTTAAAAGCTAGGATAATTTGGGTTGGACTAGGTTCCTGCCCTTGTGGAACTTTCTGTCTTCTAAAGCATTCACATCTCTGCTGCATTTTCAGTGACTATGTCTGCACAGATCCCTGCAGCTTCTCACTGCTCCACAAGCATGTGTGCCAACTAGTCAAGCCCAGTAGTAAAACCTCCGGCCTCATGCAATGAGTTGCCATCAGCATCTTCCTTTTATCATGACCAAATGAACATTCCTGAGCTTTCATCTCGGCCCCTGCTTCCCAGAATGGAAATCATTTCCTCTCCATGCAATAGCCCTTCAGTTGTGTGCACTGTCAACTTTTTAGTGGCAGGCCCATAACTTCATCTCTCTGTATCTCCAGGGACCAAGGACAGTGCTTCAGTGTAACAGTGGTTTGGGTGACACCATTACACCAACATGGGGTAGAGTCAGGTAGCATCAGGTGAGGTCTGCAAAGATCTCTGTCTGTGTACCTTAGTTTCATCATCTATATATGGCAAAGAAGAATGGTGTAGCTGTGTGGAATAAAGGAGACAGATGGTCATGCTGTGCCTACTGATGTGCGCACATAATGCTGTGTTTACTAATACCTATTTACATATATACAGTGTAGCCTTAAATTCACCATTTTAAAAAAAGTCAATAATCATCTAACTGACTACTAACTAGCTATAGTGCTTCAGGGTTCATTACAATCATGCTAAGAGAAAGTGCAGGGCTAGAGGGACAGCTCAGAGGTTAAGAGCATTTGCTGCTCTTCCAGGCGGCCCAGCCTTAGTGTCCAGTTCACAACTACTTGTGTCCAGTTCACAACTGCTTGCTCATGTGCATTGTGTGCAGATGGTACACTTATACAAACTTGAGGACACATGAATCCACACAAAACCTTTAACAAAATAAGCACGTATTCAAACCATGGGTTTTTTTTAATAAATAAAAGAGATTAATGAACAGGCATGGTTGTAGCAGGCTTTTGCTCCTCTTTAAGAATCCATCCACTTCAAAAGAATAAACTGTGAGGACTGAAGACTACAAAAATAATTTGTTAATCTGAGCATGGGACACATGCCTTTAATCCCAGGACTCTGGAGGGAGAGTTAGGCAGAGCTCTGTGAGTTCAAGGCTAGCCTGGTCTACACAGTGAGTTCCAGGGCAGCCAGGACTAAATAGTGAGACTTTACCTCCAAAAACTAAAGGGGAGGGGAGGGTGCAAATTGCCATTGTTCTGTTTTACTAAATCTACAAAATTCAAAAAATAATAATACAATTTTAAGTAAAATTATGCCTTAACTGCCAGTGATGAATGGGAAATGATGATTTAATTTAAAACACATAGGTTGATCATATATATATATATATATATATATATATATATATATATATATGACCTATAAAAACAAAAACAAGAGTTTAAGCATAGACTATTCAGAAATCTAAACTTTTTAAGAAAAATTCATGGAGATACATACAATCCAAAGGGGGAAATACACATATATATATGAAAATATTTCAAAGAAACAGGTAATGTGACTCAAACTTACATTACACACTTTCTTTAATCAAAAAGGATGCAATACTACTAGATTGAATGTAAATTAATAGGCTAAAAACCGTCTTCCAATCCTTAATAGTAGAGCACTCTAAACATCATCAGTATGCTAAACACCTGCTTACTTCTGATTGTACTACTTCAGTTTTCTTCCCAGAATACTTCAGAAACCTATCAATTCTACAATTTCATTAGCCCAGCAGGGACACATTTTTCTTAAAAAGTTTAAAAGAAATCCTTCCAATGTTTGTAAATAAGATATGAGAAATAATAAAAATAATTCAAGTCAGGCCATTATTAAGTTTGCAGAACATGTTCGAGACTTTAATCAAATGTAATTGCTCTCCATGTGAAATCACAATCGCTCAGCATTGCACTTAGGGTCTGTCTGTCCTCCTAGACTCATCCCCATACCCTTCCCTGGTTGTCTCCACTACCCCCACACTCTGTGCTCATGTTCCTTCTGCCTGAAAGCTGTCCTTGGTGTCTGACTTGTCCTTGAGTCATAGGCATCTACTCCCTGACCTATGTGCTTCTCTGAAGACATTAGGTACACCAATGTGCTCAGACCGGCCAGACCTTTGTCTGCAGCAGAGCTGCTCACAGTGGTGATCAGCTGTTCATCTGTCAACTGAGCTCCTGACATCTACTTTGCCCTCATTCCCTGTGCCACTCCACCCATTAAAGCGCTGCAGGGTTCAGAACTGGAGGCATTTAATAATATGTGCTGAAAGAACGTGGGGGCAGGTGTGTTAGAGAGAGCCAGAAGGGCAAACAAGGTGACAGCTGAGGAAAGCCAGGCAGAAGGAGGTCATTAGAGTCAATGAGGGAGCGTCATGTGGCTCTGCCAGAGAGGAGCTAACTTAACCACAGACATGAGGGATGGGAATGAAGCCACAGAGGACTGCCCTCTGAAAGGCCCAACAAGCAAGCAGCTGAAAGAGTCAATCAGATGCAGACACCCAACCAATGGACAGAAGCTGAGGACTCCTGCGGTGGAATTAGGGAAAAGCTGGAAGACGCTGAGGAGGAGGGCAACCCCATAGAAAGACCAGCAGTCTCAACTAACCTGGACCCCTGTGATCTCTCAGACACTGACCCACCAACTAGACAGCATACAACAGCTGATCTGAGGCCCCAGACACATATACAGCAGAGGACTGCCTGGTCTGGTCCCAGTAAGAGAAGAGGCGGCTAACCCTAGAGAGACTCTTAAGGTCCCAGGGAGTAGGGAGGTCTGGTGAGAGGTGGGATAAGGACATCCTCTTTGAGAAGGAGGTGGGGGGTGGAGGGGGAAGGGGGAAGGTAGGGGGTGGAGGGTGGAGTGGTGGACGGATTGGGGGATGGGGAGGAGGTATGGGATGAGGAACAGTCAGAGGGTGGACCACCGGGAGGGGGATAATGACTGGACTGGAAAAAAAGATTAAAGAATTAAAAAAAGAAGAAGAAAGAAAAGAAAGAGTATACTCTGCATTAGCCTGAACTTAAACATGGCTGACAGCAAAAGAAATAGCAAAGAAGCATCAGAGATGAATAGTCCTTAGAGACAGAAGGTCCACGTTTTACACTGTGTTTATTTCTTATGTAAATGAAGTGTTAAATATTCTTATGAACTCATCTACATCATCCTTTCTCATGAACTTTATTTCGGGTTTGGCAGAAAGACCTGCATGTGGTTGTCAGAATCTGGCTGTTTAAGCTTGGCCTAGAAAACAATGTTTCATGAAAATGCAAAATTCCATTTAAATGGCGTCCTCTGGGTATGATCAGTTCAGTGACTCACCTGGCACAACAAAATGCAAAATAGCTCGCAGTGCCTCCAGCTGGACTGACAGAGATGTCCCGTGGGCTCTCATCACTGTTAGTATTTTGGGGACCACTGCTGCCATTGTATCCAGAGAAGGGTTACTAAGGATGGAAATTGATTATTTATTGAAAAAAAAAATACAACCTGGGTTATTTGTAGAAACACCAAACTAAAACAAATATGGGTCATCAGAGCCAATGTATTTTTACCAGGAAAAGCTATAAGAAAGAGCATTTGAACCCAACCAAAACTTCAAGAGTTTAAATTCTGTCCTCAAAAATTAGATCTGCAGTAGCCTGGACATCTTTTGATTTAGTTTTATGAAGGTAACACCTTCCTTCTGATCAGTATGCGGATTGCTTCGCTAGCAATAGCCCAGAAAGATGTTCACATCCCCATTTTCCAGATAAAAAACTTGTTGTTTAAAGGACGAAATACCAAAATCCTTTAACTAGAAAGAGGCCAGGCCAGGACCCCTGCACCCTAGCAAGGTTCTTCTTCCAGACTAGCGTCACCAGACTTCTCATACAGAGTTTATTAGTTTACACTAAACTCTTGGCTTCT
This sequence comes from Uromys caudimaculatus, assembly GCA_028551405.1. Classification (NCBI taxonomy): domain Eukaryota; kingdom Metazoa; phylum Chordata; class Mammalia; order Rodentia; family Muridae; genus Uromys; species Uromys caudimaculatus. Next base: position 11,300,568 of record CM052718.1, read on the forward strand.
CCAAGACATCTGGGCCTCTCTTCTTTCACAGCTGAGGAAGCATGCCACTCTGGAAGACAGTGTAGATATTTGCCTCACACAGTGCCTTCTTAAATGAAACCTGTCCACACGCTTCCCGCACCCTCAAAACCAACACTTAAATATTGCAGTTAAGTTTTCAAAAACAACATTTAAAAAAGCAAGATGTGACAGAGATAAGTTACCTAAGGATCAATTAGCCAGACTTGTGTGAAAGACAAGTAACTCTGTTCTTTACAAGTCTGTAGGTGTGTTGTACGCAACTGATGTTATTGTTATTCACGTATAATAACCATATTGCTAGGATTTACTGACAAAATGCACCAAACTTATCCTAATCCTCCATAAAAGTGAAATCTATTTAATCCTTATGCCCTAAACTCCTATCTTCTGAAACTGTTATATCTGATCCTTCTATTTTATTCAGAAGAATCCTGAAGCCCAACCATTTGATAGTTAGCTCCTATCAGCAATAAAGTCATCCTGCTTCCTCTGAGACAAACCTCCACTAGAAGGAAGCTCATTAAGACTCTGTATGTTCTAAGAAGAGGCAGAAACATCTCACCCTGAAGGAAAGCTCATTAAACTCAGGGAGTAAACTACTCAGATGCTTCAGGAATCCTGAAACTGACAAGATTCACTAGGCTTCTTCCTCCCTAACCTGCATGAGCTATAAGAACTGCTGAATGACTACCTCAGAGCAGCCAAAGCCTACAGACACCTGCAGAGCTCCCCAGAAGACTCAGACTAGACCAAGCTGCCTGAAGAGACTCAGCTCACCTTTTGTTTTACTATAAACATTTCATTTTATTTTTTTAAAGAAAGTATTTCCAAAAGAGGAAAATAATCTAGACTATATATATATATAATATATATATATATAATATATATATATATTATATATATATAATATATTGACATTCTTCATCTAAACGCCCTGGTAAATTGAGGAAGATGACTAATGATCAAGGACCGGAGCATTCTGGGGCTTCTCAAGAGTTTTCTCTGTGGCTTGGGGCCACTGTACATGGTAGTATGGTGCCCAAAGGTCATACAAGGCATGAGTAAAAGCTGTGAAGAGCTCTGCCTCCATGGCAGACAGCCCTTCTATCTTAAAGACACCAAAGAACAAGGTCCAACTCTCTTTTGACTCCCAAACCCACCGTTGACTGAGACATCTACTTGAGGGACAAATCTGTAAGGGAAGGTCAGTCAGTCATATATCAGACGTCTGTCAAACAGTCATGGTACAAAAGGATTACAGAAGTGGAGGTTAAATGTTAGCATGGAGTGAGAGTCAGAACTCTGGGTGTGGAAAAGAATTCCCTGGTGTTTGGGAGGTTCTGCCAAAGAGGTTTTATTGACCATTTTTCAAAAGAAAAAGAAATTGAATGATCTTGAGGTTGATAAATGGAGACCTGTCTTTGTTGTTGTTCCAGAAGCCCTTATGAGCTACTGTAGGCTGTGCTCAGTATTTGGAAAACCCCTGAATAACTAGAGGATGCTGTGTAGGGCAGCAGAAAGGAACAGAGGACTCCCAGAGATTGGCAAAGTGTCCATTAAAACAGTGCTGGGGACTGTGGTGTGGCCAGTGTGAATGGGTATGACTGTGGTGGCCAGAGTCAGGCTTACAGTTCTCAAAGGTAGGGTACAGCTCCTAAAAGGTGAGCCCTGCACAGTGCTGTTCTGAGCCCTGTCTGAGCAATGTGCTCTAGGTTCCCAGCTTTGAGAGCTATCACCCATACCGGGGTGGGCTTTGGTGATGCAGCTGTCTGAGTCATTTCTGCTCCAGGAAGTAACTCTTCACCCATAGTCCTGTAAGTAACCCAAGTAAATCTTATCGGCTCACCAAGTTGGACTTTGGTGGTATTATTACTTGGTCTTCTGTAGATTCAACGTTTAGAAGATATAAAACAAATGGAGACATTTATCCATTTCTCCCTAGGAAGAGTGTCGGACAACAAACCGAGACACAAGATCCATCTCAGCTATAGCACCTGTACCCTAGATGATTTTAAAATTTACATCTGTTTCCTGTGTGGCTGCTTTCCATTTGATATCAAACAATGCCACCAATATCATACATTTTGTGCTTAATAGATTGAGAAAATATATAAATATATATTGCTGGAGGGGACACCTGCCTGAATTTCAGGTTTTGGCAGGTTTTGTAAGCCTCTACCTCCCTCTCACCATTTCAACCACATATAATAATATCTGGTCTCTTTTGTGCCACAAACCAGAAACAGTATCACTAAGGCTGGCCATGAAGTGCTTGGGAATAAAGTATCATTGGGAAAGGGAAGAGAGGGAGAAGAGAAATTTAATTTAAATAAAAGAATCGTAATAAACAATGTATTGTAATAAATAAATAGTGCTTTAATTCTGAAAAGCAATAATTGCAAATTGCATATATTTATAGTTTGTTTGCTAGATTCACATATTATAGTAATCTGAAAAGCTATTACCAGTTCTGCTGAGTATTTATCATTTCTAAACCAGGTAACACAATGCTTAAAGCACAGACACAAACAAGTCTTCACAATATTTCTTCAGCCTCTGCCACACTTTTTAATGCTTGGATAAAATAATTCCAGAATTATCAGGGGAAGATGACAAGAGGTATGTTCTCATGTACCCATTAGCTTCCCATTCCAACATGGGCTTTGAATGACATTCCACCTGGCTCAGCATATATACATATACATGTGTATACGTATGTGTATAGGTATATGGTTTGGTATATGGTATGTGGCAGGTGGTATATGTATTTGTGTATGTATATGATGTATATGCATATGTATGTGTGTATAAATATATATACATATACATATATGTATATATACCCCCGTATGTATGTATGTATGTGTGTGTGCATGTGTGTGTGTATGTATGTATATATATATATATATATATATATATATATATATATATATATATTCATGAACAGTACCTTCCTTCAAACAGATGACTCAGCATCTTGCAGCCACTCTCTGCCACTTCAGGAGCATGGGCATGCCTCTGCATCAACTCCAAGACATTCAGGTATACTCCTTTTGCCAGCAGGATTTTCCTGAAATTTACTATAAGGTGTTTTTCAAGTTACTTACAGTAATGAAAGCTCACAATTGCAAGAACACATATAACATATTTCATTAGCTACTTAAAGATCATTAATAGCTGCCTATGTCTAACAAATATATGACATTCTCTGCTTTTCATATTTATTAATTCTTTATTGAAGTTTCCATTATATTTTTTTATTTATAGAGTAGGCGGGTATTAATGTGATTAGCACATTAAAGCCCATAAGAAAGAAGTGCTATGTAGAACAGTGCGTGCAAACAACACTCTTCATGATGAGGATGAAAATTAAATGAACACCTAATCTTTAAACTTCACAAAACGGCCAGACTTACATTGAGCTAGGAAGCACAAGTATGCTAGACGTCAGTGCACGGACTAGAGACACTCTGTGTGCACAGATACAGACCATTCCTCCATGGGTGACGGGAACCAGGGGCAGGCCTGAGGAGAAGGCCACAGGCGTGTGGAGGCGCATCGCTCCCTGGTAACAGGATAATGGAATGGCCTGGTCTGGGATGCTCTGAACTACTTTGTACATCTCAATGGATGTACTTTGGACCTCTTCATTCACGGATCCCGTCACTGTCTACTATGCAAAAATGGCATTGCTCAACAATGACCAACAAGACCGGGAGAAGGGCAGTCATGGTGAAGTCCCTTCAGAGTGGACAGAACATTTCCATGTTGCCCTATTCACTTGCAGAAGTTTATAGCCTTTATCTACTCTATTTTACAGAAGATTATCTGCGTTCAAAGGTGAATCACGAAGCGCAAACTTCTACAGTCGTCACCTTTAGTGAGTACCCATTCGCGTTTGTATTTCCTCTGGTTCAAAGGTCACCCTCCTTCTCAGCTTGGCTTTTGTCTTGGCTACCTCAGGCATCACATTCCTTAGTCCATCTTCTTGCCTATCTTCCTCATTAGAATTTGACTCCCTCCATGAGCCTAAACTTTTTATGTAACTGTCATACCACGAGGGCCTAGATTGTACGGAACCTAGTACATGATACAAACTCAGTACACAGTAGCTCAATTCATTCAACTGATTAACTAAATGAGAAAATTACCACAAAAGGTGTTTTGGCCTAAGCTTTTAAATTGCCAGGGTTCCAAGACACTATTTTTCCCCTCTCCATCATTTGTCTTTGAGGTTTAGTATCCCAGATTGGCCCTGAATACACATTCTTCCTGCTTTAGTTAGAGTGCTGGGATTGCTGACTTGTGCCATCATTCCTGTCTAAGAGCCCAGTTCTTCTTTCTGCCAAACCAATCCTGTTAAAAAAAGAAAAAAGCCCTTCCCATCCCTCACCCTTCATAGTCACTGTCCTGAGTAGCTTGCAGTGTGAATTTGGTGGTAGAGCTAAAGAAGCAGGCTGCTCAGGATCTTACTACTCTATTACACCAGAGAGCCCAGGATGTGCAAGGGCCTCTAAGGACATCTACCCAGGAACAAAGGCATGGGAGCATGAAGGGAGGACAGGAACTGAGTCCAAACAGATGCGCAGCTGACTCATGAGGTCATTTGTCCCTCAGAGGCCACAACAAAAGCAACCCCAAGTCACAAAATCTTAACGACTGATTGCAGGACCTAACAGAGTTTCCTAGTGGTTAAGACCCACAGCTATTCCTCTGTGGCTGCTTGGCAACAAGCTTCATCTATGGGGAGCTATGCACTGTGCACCTTGGCTGCAGTGCAGTCCCTGCCCAGACCTCCAGAGCTCCATGGCAGCTCCTGTGATGACTCAGCCCTGAGACAGGCCCTGTCATCACTCAGGGCCTGGCTACTCCAAGCCTTTGTGTGATGTGCTGATTCATTGTTAGCTAATTCGCTTTGTTCTTTAACAGTTTCACACATGTACGCAATACCTTTGATTAGGCTCTCCTTTTATTAAAAATGCCACCAGAGAGATGGGTAAGAATGGAGAAAAACAGGAAGGAGACACTTTTCCTCTTGATTTGACCTGAATGGAGCCGCCTGCAGGAGGCTTGTCTTCATCACTAGCCTGGACTTGTCACTAAAATCTGGTGATGTTGTTGTGTCTCAGATCAAGCTTCCTTTTTTTTTTTTTTTTTTAATGTTTCCCTGCCTAAAAATATTCCATAAGAGCTGCCAAGCCCCCCTGCCTGGTGCCAGACAAGTTTTCCTGGCAAAATATCCTGTTTATGGGGTCAGGAATCTGAAGCAGTTTGAGCCAGGCCCTTAAAGCTTAAGGGACCACCCAAGGTGTAAGAGAGCCCCTTCTCTCTCCACAAGTATGCAAAGCTATGATGCTCGCAAAGATTATACATACAAGATCATTTTTAAAACATCATAAATATAAAACATTTCACTCTGGACAATTGTACCAGTCTTTGTAACAGTGAGTAGTTCATCAAACAGAAGCACTCCTGTAAAGTTAACTTAAGAAAAATGAATAAATATGTGAAGGAAAATGAGGGTGATCTTTTTCAGAGGAAAAAGGGCCCTATGAGGACTCTAAAAATTCCCATGGTCTGTAAGCTAAAAGTCAATCAACAGAAACTGGTTCCTAAAATAGGTTATAGATATATATTGGAAAGCTACACCGCTATTAAAATTGTAATGATGATAATATACATTTATTAATATGAGAAAAGCATAACATGCATTTAAAGTGGATACAATGTTCCGATTTCTGCAAGTATATATCATATACGTCATAAATGAGTAGAAGTCCTGAAGGACATATACCTTTAAACTTTATTTTTTTTATCCTTTATATACCAACATATACACTTCAGCTGACTCCATCGACATATCTAAATTTTTCATAATTTATAGCTTTTATAGGAAAACAGCACAACGCTGTTCCTCTGTATTAAAAAGCACAGTATTCCCCTTACCATTTTGTTCCAAGAGAGTGGACAGAGCATGTGCAGCTGCTTGGAAGACGTCTTTGGAAGAAGAGTGCATCAGCATAGACAGCATCACTTCCCTGTGTGCGGGGAACCTTTCAAAAAACCAACGGCATCTCAGTTTGCAGCCTCTAGCTCCAGTGCTCACTCATGCTTCCTGTGAACTCTAACAGCGCAGGCATGGAAGCCAAGCTGTAAGCCACCTCCACTCACAATGGAAGCCTAAGCCCAACAACGCTATCGGCAGATGTTAGATTCCAGTGTGCCCAACACTAACACATCTGTTTCTTCAGAAGCCTGTAAGCCTTATGGAGGACACACGGCTTTGTAAACATGTAACGAGGAATAGACAGCTACAAAGTTGCTATGGCGCAAATTACACAGGGTGGATGGACATAAAAACAGAGATAAGTTATATCCAGGCTGGAAGGGATGGGCCAAACAGCACAGGGTTTCTTCCTGTTGCAGGATTTTCCCTGTCCAATTACATTAGGGCAACAGGAGCCCTGTGATTGGACAGAAAACAGGGAGGCGGAGTTAAGAGTTGCACAGGAGAGAGCATCTTGGAGAAGGGAAGAAAGATGGCAGTGGATGTCAACTGGCGTAGTGCCACCGATGGTTATGTTATCATAAAGATTAGAAGTTTGGAATAAGTTGTCTAATCTAGGTGGGCAGTTTTTATCATTATCAATTGGCTCTGAAATTATTGTATTGGCATCTTGTAAATTGTGTTTCATTGATAGATAAATCTGATTGGTTAACTATATGCTTAAGAGTTTTAATTCTACCAATTGGGTGTTGAGATGGCTGACCGTGGGGCAGGCAGTTATTGTATGGGCCTGGAGGCAGAGATCCGCCAAGGGACTCAGCTCGGGAGAGTTGGCAGGCTGGGAGAGTGAGATCACCCGGTCCACCAGTTGCCGGTCTGAGCACAGGAAAGTGCAGGCTCTTTCTTTTTTAATACTTCCTGCTACATCTTCCCTCTTCTCAGAGCAAGAGACAAAGTAAAATATACGCATTGCTTGCTTCTGGAGTTTTCCATTTAGTATTTTGGACTATGTTTTACTGTTAGTAAATGAAAATACACAACAAGAAATTGTGCCTAAGAATGCCATTGTAGGCTGCTACAACCAAACCATGACTCTTGCAAGCCTTGTGAGTGCTACACAAATATTAACATACTACGTGCACAAAACAAAGAGTTAAAATGCACAATAGGGGTTGTCAGTCACAAAGTGGGGTGAGAGAAAGGCATTGGCAGATGAGCCACAAACAAGCAGAAGACAATCTTTAAAAAAAAAAAAATGAGGCACCAGGAAGAAAAATATCAAAGGAGGGAACGGGGTAATGGAAAGGGGGGATTTAAGTGGGAGAAAGAAACTGAGGATATTTAAGAGACAGAGAAAATCAATTTGCTTTCCTTTTAATAACATATTTACTGGAAAATCTCCAGGTGTTGACGACTGTGCTGTGAACTAAGATGTGTATAAATTGCAGCGTGAATCTGCCCAAACACAAGCTCCTGAAAAGTTGCTCACTTGGGATAATTTGGTTCCTGGTAGATCAAGAATAACTATCTCTTCTCCAAATGGAAATTTTTAAGTAGCATCTGTTTCACTAAGTCCCTCTTTTTCCAGCAGTGGGCATTATGCAAATAGGCCTCTCTCAAAATACTGGTCCATACTGCTGTCAGATGGGACCTGCCAGGCAAGGTTTCTAACTCAACACAGGCAACAGGCTGGCCGGTGGCCCAGAAACCCAGTGGCTTTGTGAATGTGCTTTGCTGGAGTGAATTAACATGCATCTGTACCTGATCAGCCAGAAAACTGAGAGGTTGGTTTCCAGGATTCACAAATAATTAAATGATTCATGATGCCAAATCCCACAGTAGAAATTAAAGTGGTCTATATCTCAGTAGGGATTAAAACACTCTACACCTCACCAGATGGGGAAGCTCAGGCCTGTAGTTCTAGCATGGGCCACACCTTAAAAGCCTGTCTTGTGGGAAAACTAGACAAAATTCTATATCCACCACTAACATACAACAATGCTAAAGTCTAAATTCCGACAAGAAAAACTAGCAACAGCAGTTTCTATGCACCGGCTGAAACAGAACCAGGTTTTCTATCATGAGACATAGAGATACTGACTGGCCGTCTTCATCTCCAATCTTCTCATGAAAACTGTTCTGGTACATGAGGAGATTATTTAGTGCCCAGCAGGCCGCCTCCTAGATCAGGAAAGAAGGAGAAAAATGTGTCAAAATAGCCATGATGGGGAAGCCTAATCTTAAACCAGTGTACGGACTATGTGTCTGACCTGCACGTGTTTGTTCTTTCGATGGCGCATCAGGGCTTTATAGCAAGGTTCCAACCAGAAAAGCCTCTCGCTGTCCTCCTCATCACTGTGCACCTGAGTCTCACTTCTTTCCTCCAAGTCTTGGTTTAAGAAAATAGTCTCAGCTTAAGAAAAGAAGAAAGTACATACATCATTGACATCCATATCCCCACCAAATGCTTGAACAGCCAAGCCTAAGTGCAGGGTTTGAATGTTTTCAACAGAATATTCTTCACAAACTACCTTCCTAATCATGAAGCAATTTTTTAAAATTTTTTATTTCTCTGACTTTATTTTTTTCTTTTATTGGATATTTTCTTTATTTACATTTCAAATGTTATGCCCTTTCCAGATCTCCCCTCCTGAAACCTCCTATCCCATGCCTCCTCCCCCTGCCTCTGTGAGGGTGCTCCCCCATCCACCCACTCCCACCTTCCTGCCCTGGCATTCCCCTACACTGGGGCAGACGCATAACTGCTGACTCCTCATATGAGGAGGTGGGTGCCCACCACCCTAACAAAGTAGAGAAGGATCATCTGAAGTGATTGCCTGGTTCTTGATACCCCATGTGAACAGGGGATGCCAACACTTGTTGGTGATCTGAGAGCATCTTCCTGGCTGGAAGGAGGCCCTTTAGCCCTCAGCACTTAAAAGGAGAAAAGGAGTGCCTCATTAGTAAGGGGACTTACTGAGGAGCGCTAAACAGCTGAGTGCAGAGATCTGTAAGGCTGCGTTCTCGGGATACTGCCGGACAGCTTTCACCACAAAGACGTGTACTTCATTCAATACCAGGATGTTGAAAAAATTACCTAAAGTAAAGCGAGACATTCTGTAAACTCTCACCCACACAACCTCAAATGCATTTACTTATGTAGCAGCGTTTAAATCAATAAATCTATCTAATGACATGAATATATATTAAATCAGTAAATTGATCTTTACAACATAGTGGTGCACATTAAATCAATGAGACTTTCTGAAACTTTGATTCCTACTGTTGTCTGTCTTATTAGACTATGCTGGTTGAGTGAGAACAAAGATGTATCTGCTTAAGTCAGTTCTGACTTCTCAAAGCATCAACTTAAATTTGACCTGCTAATCATGGTTTATTGTTTGGAAATCTATAGACTTAATTCCATAGCATCAAAAGAAAAAGAGAAAATCTTTACATGCATTGTCCAGGATTTAATAAACTCAGTACTCATTTGTGGTTTTAGTTTCTTTTAAAAGGGACAGATACAAAAGTAGAAGGAAGCAAGAAACAGAAGATAATTTCTCAACTTGATTAAAAGTCTCATTAAAAACACGCTAGATTTTGAAATTATAAAAATCATATGACACACATTATTCTGGATGAAAGAATATTCAAAGTTTTGTCTCTAATATCAGGAAGAGGGCAGGGATAGCCCCAAACACTGCTTCCATTCAGCATTGTGCCCACGATTCTGGGTCACGTAAGAAGACAGGCAGAAGAGTAACCGGCATAATGACGGGAGAATGGCCTCAGATCTCCACTGTTCACCAGCCTTTCACTTATGTAACCTGCATATATGTCCAAAAGAGTTGTCAGAAATAAATAAAAGAAAGGCAGACCGATTAAAATTATTTTCATTTCTTTATGCAGGCACATCTCAGAGACATAATTTCAAAACAGATGCCAAATTACAATTAAATAATGAAGATACATAAAACCACTACAAACTGTAGAGAAGAAATGATAGTGAGAGACATCAGTTCTTCATAACATGACCCATATGTTCTGCATCATTCCTATACAAACTTCAGTAGACTTTTAAACTGGGAAACTTAATTCTCAAATTTGTATAGACTAGTAAATGACCAATAAAAAGACAAGATATAAGCCGCAGGAAGAAAATGTGTGCGCACATGATCTGTTAGTGTTTCAGATATCATATCTCAGCAATAGTAATTTAAATCATAGAATACTGATCCAGAGAAATCAGATGAACCAAAGTGACAGAAAACCACAGGGAAACTCACATCCCCCTCATGTATTCTAATGGGCTCCCAAGATGATTACATAATCTGGCCTCTACGATAGAATCACGATAAATATAGGTATACAAGGTCTCTAGAGTGCACTGATTTGATTCTTTGAAGTATACACCTAAACCTAAAGCAGTACAGCCATATATACTAATTCTTAGTTTGGGTGATAATACCTCTTTCTGATTTCTGCTTCATGTTATTCCACATAAGGTATAATTACACTTCAGACTTAGCAATCATAGTTTAAATACAGCCCAACAACAAACATCCCTACATATCACTTCAGACAATAAAATGCAGATGTCTCATTAATACCACCTCTCATTTTTGTGTTTCTTTCATAACAATTTGCTACTTTACAATATTTAAACCCAGTGTTTATCAAGACACTACTAACTCATAGTGTAGACCACATGGAAGCTACACGAATGTATATGATACAGCTTGTGATAAGAAATGAAAAAGTCTAACTCACCTAATGTAAGCTTGTGGAGCAAGGAGCAGCTCACCTCTTGAATTTTTTCACTGGTGGGAAATTCTTTCATGGCTTCCACCACGATATTGTAACACCTGACATTCCCACTCATGAGGACCTCCACATTGCTGCCTGAAATAGTAATAATTATAATTATCTAAAAGGGAGTAAGTTTCTTTTTTCACATGTACATTCAAATGAGTCCTGCAAATAGATGACAATGTGATGGGTACACATCCATATGCAAACAGCACACTCTATCAAATAACTATAAAGAGCCTGCATTGTTAGTTGTTGACACTATAGGATATAGAACTTTTCTTTGGCATGTGAATAAAGTACTTTCGTCAGATTCTTTGATTTAAAAAATTAAGACATCTTTAGGATCAATATCGTGGAAATTATCTTATCCAAAGCAATCTACAGATTCAATGAAATCCCCATCAAATCTCCAACAAAAAACTTCCAGCAATACCACCATCCCAGCTTTCAAGTTTTATTATAGAACTATAGTAATGAAAACAGTATATTGGTGTTACCATAACAATAGTGAAATTAAGCTGAAGACCCAGTCATAAGTCCACACAACTACGAATACCTGATGCTTGACAAAGAAGTGCACACTGGAGGAAAACACATCAAATAGTGCAGATCAAACTGGATGGCTGACTACAGAAGAATTAAAATATATCCATACTTATCACCTTGCCCAAAACTCAACTCCAAATGGATCAAAAATGTCAACATAAGACCAGACACCTTGAATCTGGTAAAAGAAAATTTGGAAGTATTCTTGAACTCATTGAAACAGGAAAGGGCTTCGTGAAGAGCACGCCAATAGCACAGGCACCAAGAACAACAATTAATAAATGATAACTCATAAAACTGAAAAGCTTCTGTATGGCAAAGGATACCATCACATCCAATAAATGGTTATTATCCAAAATATATAAAGAACTTAAAAAACATAAACATATATACAACTAAAAAATAAAGCACAGTTTAAAAATGGAGCACAGAATTAAGCAGAGAGTTCTCAAACCATGAAATACAAACAGCTGAGAAACATTTAAGAAATGTTTAGCACCCATAGTCATCATAAAAAGCAAATTAAAACTACTCTGAGATTTCATTCTATCCCTGTTGGAATGGCTAAGATCAATAAAAGCAAATCAAATCTCATGCTAGCAAGGTACAGGGAACACACACACTGCTCGTGGGAGTGCAAACTTGTATAGGTACTGTGGAAATCAGTGTTGTAATTCCTGAAATAGCTGGAAAATAAATCTACCACAAGCATCCAGCTATTCTACTCTACAACATACACAGATGATTTTGCATCTTACTAAAGAGACACTTACTCATCCATGTTCGTGCAGCTGTATTCATAATAGCCAGAAACTAAAAATACCTTAGAAATCCATCAGCTGATGAACAGTTCATGAAAAGGGGGTACACTCACACAGTGGAATACTACTCAGTTGTTTAGAAATTCAAATTATGAACGTTTAAGGCAAATGGATGGAGCTAGAATAAATCATCCCGGATGAGGTAACTCAGACCCTAAAAGCCACTGTTAGGTACTATCTTTGCCACCTCTGAAACACAGGTCTCTGAGGAAATGCTTTCTAGAAGATTTTACCTCAGAGATGCTGGTCTCTTCTTGACCACCCCTAATTTCTTAACTCCAGCTGGCCAGCATTGATTGTCCTAATAAAGCAAAGGTTTTACTTCAGTAGTTCTGGTATCTTGTTACTACAGCTGATTATTCAGCCCCAGTTAATGAGAACCACGCATTCTTAACTCAAAATTCGCAATGACCCTTATAAAGTCTTATAAGTACTCTCAAACTTCCCTCTGGAACTTCACAAGGCTTCCAGCATCTGCCTTTCTCTCAACACTCTTATCTTCCAAGCTCCCACAGACCAGCTCGCCATGCTCTGAACACTTACTGGTTTTCTAGACCAAAAGTCTATAGTCCTTCCACAACCCTCCCCAAAACAACACGGTCAGGTCTGTCACAGCAATCCTAATAATCCTGCTACAACTTCTGTCTTAGTCAGGTTTACTATTTCTATGATGAAACACCATAAACAAAAGCAATTGAGGGTGAAATGGTTCATTTGGCTTACACATCCAGATCATAGTCCATCGCTGAAGGAAGCCAGGACAAGAACTCAAGAAAGCTAGGAACCTGGAGGCAGGGGTGCTGTTTGCACAGAACCACCAACCAGGGTTGCCTCTACCCACGATAGTGTGAGCCCTTCCACATTTAATCACTAATTAAGAAACTGCCCCGGAGCCAGATTTTATGGAGTCATTTTCTCAACTGAGGTTCCCTCCTTCGAGATAACTCTAGCTTGTAACAAGTTGACACAAAACTAGCCAGCATGTGGTCTGAAATGGGATGTCTTCATCAAACCTCTTCCATCAGGGGTCAGGCAGCGAAGTGGAAGAGGAGGCAGAAAGACTGTAAGAGCCAGAGGTGATAGGGAATTCTAAGGGAACAGTGTCTTTCAGATGCAAAAGAAATGACGTACATGTGAACTTACAGAGACTGCTGTAACATATACAAGGCCTGCATATGTTCAAACCAGATTGGGTCCCAGTACTAAGAAGGAGAATTAGCCATAGGTTCATCCCCAAACCAAGAAGCTATCTGCAGTTGCTATCTTCTGGCAAACAGAAGTCAGTTTTCTCCAGTAGAGTGTCACTGGGTATATGGAGCACACTTCAGGTCAGGCATCATTCCCAGTTGTAGTTGGCGAACACAAAACAAACTCCATGTGTTTTTTTGTGGATTTTTAGTTCTGTTTTGTTTTGACATTTTTTTGGTCTTATTGGTCGTTTTGCTTGTTTGTTTTGATTTTTGGGTTTATATGTTTCTTTTATTAAAGAGGGAGAAAAACAACATAAAGTTGGGTGAGTAGGAATGTGTGCGTGTGGAGGGGCGTCCTGATAGGAACTGAGAGTGGGAAACAACAGATTTAGAGGTCTACTCTTCTGTCAGGTTATTGATGATGATTTTGGAAATTATCAAGATCATGTTCAGGACACATATTAGGACTGTGAAAATATGCTTGGATCTATTTCCTCCATCCTGGAAGAACAGTCAGTAAAAGAGGCAGACATCTTGACCTTCCTGGAGAAGGCAGATGGGAGGGGGACAGAAAAGTATGACGAAATACTCAAGCAAGGGACTGACGTGAGTCAAGCAGAGAAGAAGGGAAGAAGTCATGGGGGGAAACTACTGTGAACTTGTGGGGGGAAACACTCCCGTTACTGAATGCCCACCTAAAGCTAACCAACTATTTATATAAAAAATTACATTTTCATGTTTAAGTGAAATTGTCAAACACTAAAATATTTCTTAATCTTGCAAGGATGAAAGAAAGCATCCGTGTAGAAGGCGTTTGCTGCAGAGCTGGGGTTAAAGTCTCCTGATTGCTCATTGTTTCCCTGTTATCTACCGCTTGCTTTGACCTTTGGGTTATGAATTGCCACATTTTTAACTGGATTATGTCAGAAGTGGGTGGAAGACAATGGTTTCCAATCAGCCCAAAATAAATGAATAGAGCCCAGGAAGAGTACAAGGCAGACTACAGCCTTCGTGCTGGCATGGATGAGTCAGAAATGTAAAGCCCGGCACTCCGCCTTAGATTATTATGTATTTTCATCCCCTGTCGACTGTATGATTTCTGGTAGATAATAAAATGCTGTGATTTTTTTAACATAATAAAGAGGCATTGTTTCCCAAGCACATTTGATTTTTGATCCTGCTGTAATGAAGTCTCAGGCTGTTGTAACTGAAGCCACGTGTATATGCCATATGTGTATTGTCTGTATATTGTATAGTATTATATGTAGCATAGTATGCACATATTTTAAATATTGTATAAATAAAAATTCATATTGTATCACAGTCTTAACAATTTTGCAATACATTTTACATATCAAGTATCAGCTTCTCTTCTTCACACTAAACTCCTAATATAATCCAAAAGAACCTTACACATGTAAAGATGAAAACACTGCGGTTACATGCATGCTTATATTCTGCTCAACCACACAAAGAATGCCAGTATGCACTTATGCAACAAAATCTGAAACATATTTCACCCCGTTAGGAATCACTAGTAGTGCGCACAGCAAACTCTTTCTTCTGACTTCTGCTTTCTGATGATGTGGTTAAATATCATATCGATAAATGCTAACCAAGAATCACGCAGAGTGCAAAGCCTCTGTATGGCTTTTCAGGCCCTCAAAACCTCATTCCATGTGTGCACTTACCCTTCTTATACCCTAACCCCACCTCCGTAAGAGAAAGTCCTTCAGGTAATTGGAGATATGCATGCCTCTGTGTGTGTGCACCCACACACCACACACACACTCACACACGCACCTATACATACATACACAAGCATCTGTGGACAAACACATGGACATTTACACACACATTCATGTACACAGAGAAAACACTCATGCACGTACCAACTCACACACACACATTCTCATTTATACATACAGGTACACACACATATACACTCACAACAGGGACACATTCATGTACCACTCACGCACACACATGCTAGCTCATATGCACAAACACACACAGATGCATGCACATGTATACACACACATGCATGTACATAAAGTCTACACTGGCAAGCATGCGTGTGCGCACACACACACACACACACACACACACACACACGCGCGCATTAAACACATATACCACACACATTCATAAAACCAAAATCTGCTGAGTGGCTTGTCAATCCTCTGTTCTACATCTTTCTGTGTTTTGATTTGTTGTTGCTTTAGTAGTGTGGATTGAGCTTAAGGTGTCACGCAAGGCAAGCACTTGGCCAATAAGCTGTACAGCCAATTTTATTTTATTATTTATTGTGAGATACCTTCAAGGTGGACCTTGAATGCCGCCTCCCAAGGAACTGAGATTCCAAGCTTGAGCTTTGGGCCCGGCTGCACCACACCATTACATGCCAGCTCCTAACCACGTCCCTGTGTGCAGCTCTCCTGCATACCTCCCTGCAGACCAAGTTCTCAGCACTGAAGACTTTTCAAGTGCTCTGGCCTTGCTCTCTATTTGCTCTCAGGGCCACAGGAATTTCTGCCTATGGTGCCTCCATCTTGGATCCTGTCTGTCTTCCCTATTGTAGCATGAGCTCAGAATCAGCAAGGTGAGCATATATGCTTTCTGCTCCTGTTTCTCCTGCGCTAATCCTAGAAATGGACACAGCATAGTCCAAACAAATCTGAATTAGTCAAGTGAATCAGGGAGCAGAGACATTTAGCATCCACCAGACTCCACACAAATAAAAAAAATTTAAAAATCATAATACATTTAGAAAAGCAACGCATCACAGGTCTTCTCATGCAAAGCAGAAATAGTGCCGAGAGGGTACTCACAAGTGACCGCCAGAGAATGCAAGCAGCAGAGTACATGGTGCACAATCTCCTCGTCCCCTTTGAAGCTGCTGAATGTACTCAACAGTATCATATAATCTTTGTTCTCAACAAACTCAGTTAGTTGTTCCTCGGAAACTAAACCAGAAAGGAAAAGAAAAAGACCGGGAATAGGCTTTAACGTGACATGAAAATTTAATTCATGCAAAAATATATTTATAAGCACAACAATTCACAAACGCGGTGTACTTAAATGAAAACGTTTCTGCAAAAAATGATGTCGGAATTTGAAACATTAGATTTGTTTAAAATGTTAAAATAGTTTTGTGTTCAACAGGTTATGTCATCTTTTGAGAGGAAAAAGTTATTAGGAGCCCAGTCGTTCTCAGGGGGAAAAAAGGGGAAGTATTTATAATTTCTTTGGGGGGAGTTCACAACAACCTAATCAGTACAATAAATATGAGGTCCTGGATGGAATCCTGTATGATTCTGATCTTTGATAATAGAGACCGTCCATCGGTTCATCATTAGGATGAACACCCTAAGAGTCTCACCCACTGATAATAAAGATTTCCTTTTGGGATGAGCTACTGTGATGCTGGCCACTGATGGTAAAGCTGGCTCATTAGGGATGAATATTCTTCAAGACTGACCTGCTGATTATGACTAGTCTTTCTATTTTATTGTTTTTTAATTTATGTATATTATGTGCACCTGCTTGTCAGTACTAGAGCACATGCCCAAAGAACCCAAGGAGGCCCAAAGTGGTGGTCAGATCTCCTAGAACTGGAGTCACGGGTGTCTGTAAGAAACATAGTGAGGTACTAGAATTGAACCCAGATGAGCATGAGCGGCAAGTGCCAACTCTCCAGCCCTTATTTTTTTTCTCGTTAATTTTTTTAAAATCACATTACATCCAATCATGACCCTTCTCCCTCCTTTTGTCTCAATCCTACCCTCACAAATCCCTCTCCATTACCTTCTCCCCCCTCCTTATAGAAGGGGCAGCCCTCCCTTGGGTCCCTGCCTGTCCTGGGACATCAACTCAAATCAGGACTAAGTGTATCCTCTTCTACTGAAGCCCAACCAGTCAGTCCAGCTAGGAGAAGTGGGTCCAATGGAAGACAACAGAGTCAGAGACAGCCCACCCCACCCTGCTCCAATTGTTAGGGGACCCACCTGAAGACCAAGCTGCACATCTGCTACAAATGTGGTTTTCATATTGAAAAGCTGGGGACCAGATGGAGGAGTTGAAGAAAGGTCTGAAGGAGCTGAGGGAGTTTGCAGCCCCATGGAAGGAGCAACAGCGTCAACAGGCCTGACCCCCCCCTCCCCCCGGTCATCCTGGAGTTTGGACCACCAAGCAAAGAATACACATCTATGGACCCATGGTTCGGACCACATATGTGGCAGAGGATGACCTCGTTGGCCATCAGGGAGAGAGGAGAGGCCCTTGGGCCTGAGGGTGTTAGAGGCCCCAGTAAAGGGGAATGTCAAGGTGGGAATATGGGAGTGGGTGGGCGGGTGGGTGGGAGGTGGAATTTCCTCATAGAGGCAGGGAGGGGGAGGGGATGGGGGTTTCCAAAGAGGAGACCTAGAAAAGGGGAAACATTGGAAATGTAAATAAAGTATCAAAACTAAAAAAAATTAAAAAAAAAGAATTATGAGAAAAAAAAAAAAAGAAAAAAGAAAGAAAAGCTGGGGACCTATGTTGAACCGCTGAAGAGGAAAGTCATCTAAGCATGTCAGTTCAAAAGCTGTTAACTGTAGCAAGTGTCAAGGGGTTGACTTTGAAATGCTCTGTCTTGATGGTTTTCCATGAGAGATCAAAAACTGTCATTCGCTTTTATAATCAGAGTAGGTTGAGCTACAATTGGAGATTTTTTTTTTTTTTTTTAAAGTAGGAACTTGAAAAACTGTTTAAAACCCCAGGCTGTTAGGTTGAAAATGATGCCAACAAAGTATTAGAAAATACAGGTCTTTGTGATCAGCCTTAATTGTTTACAAATGTACACCAACACATCCAGGTAAGATAATGTGAAACTGGTTAGATTCCTTTAATTAATGATAGATGCCATGGAAGCTTTATATTTAATAATATTACAGTGTCTGCAATACCTTTTTAATTTTTGATAGCAGTCTTTATTAGCTTACTTTTCAGAATTAACTTTATTAACCAAACTACTCTCTCGGGGAACTTGATACTCCTGAAAAAAAATCATAAATTGTTTTCTTCTTATCTTTATATAATATGTAATGTGCCCTAAGCACTAATGATCTTTGAATTAAGATTCTCTTGTTTAATAATTGTTCATCTATGTCAATCTGTCCTAGATGGGCACAGCACTGTTGGGAGCAGAGTGACAGCCTTCCTTCATGAGTAAGAATTTGCCCAAACCAAAACATCAAGACCTGAGTCTCCAAACCAGTGGTAACCACTGTGTGCTAACCAGCTGCTAACCTCGGACAACTTGCTCAATTCTCTGACCCACTTCCTCATCAAGTCAGTAAAAGGACTAAACAAAACCAGTTCAAACAAGCACGGTAATTTCTTATCAGTTTCTGAGCCTTCTGTGAAATGCCCACCAGTCTTGTTTCTCAAGGACACTGTGATTACCCAGTTTCTACACAGAGCATGTAACAAGTTCAACAAGATTCAAAATAATAACCCGTTTTAAGTACTTGACTTCATAGTTTCCTTTTTCCGTTTTAACACCCATACAATCCACTTTGCAAAGTAAACTCATGCCTTGTTATGCAATGGAAGGAGGCCCTACTGCAACCTGTGAGCGAAATTCACAGCACCCAAGGAAGCAACGTTACCAAACTAACAAACTTTGACACGCTTTGTAAATAGTATGATTTTACATAATTTTTTTTTTTATTTTTGATACCTTATTTACATTTCCAATGTTTCCCCTTTTCTCATCAATAATATCTAACTTTTCCCAGTCCAAGCCATTCTTCCTAGGTATATCTCAGAATAGAGAATTTACAATTTTTAATACCTCTCTCAAACAGCACATGTAAAGCCTTGCATCCAAGTTTCTGAACTTCATCATTGGCTGAATATCTGCGCATGGCATCAAAAATTAACGAGAAAATATCACATTCTTCATCCAGTATCAGCAAGGTGATTTTACCTAATTTGAAGAAAACAATGTGTGTAAGTAGTTGTTTTTAGCAATTGATACATTAATTTTGCATAAGGGTTATGAATGTTTGGTGGACTTTTGTTTTTGATAGAGCATTTCATTGTCCCAGAAGTTATCCCTATGAAATTCTCTCCAAGAGAGATAAATCACCAGTCAATTTACTTCTTTTGGCACTACACACACACACACACACACACACACACACACACCACTCAAAAAAATCTAGGCCTCTTATCTCATGCCCTTCAAATAATTTCCTATCTGCCTCTTGAGCACTCCCATTTAAATATTCTGTGGGTACCCTGACTTGAGTCTACACTTGCTCCTGTTCTTCATCAGTGTCTTAGTGAGGGTTTTTATTCCTGCACAAACATCATGACCAAGAAGCAAGTTGAGAAGGAAAGGGTTTATTGAGCTTACACTTCCACATTGCTGTTCATCACCAAAGGAAGTCAGGACTGGAACTCAAGCAGGTCAGGAAGCAGGAACTGATGCAGAGGCCATGGAAGGATGTTTCTTACTTGCTTGCTTCCCCTGGCTTGCTCAGCTTGCTTTCTTATAGAGCCCAAGACTACCAGCCCAGGGATGGCACCACACACAAGGGGCCCTCCCCCTTGATCACTAATTGAGAAAATGCCTTAGTGCTGGATCTCATGGAGGCATTTCCTCCCTGAAGCTCCTTTCTCTGTGGCAACTCCAGTCTGTGTCACGTTGCCACACAAAGCCAGGACAATCAGTAAGACCATCATTTAACAACCACCCAAGAGAATTTCCCAGTCGTCCTCATCATCATTCCAAACTCCCTCTCTTCCCTTTTGTCTAACCAGTGAGCCAATTCTTTTCATGAAGGGTCAAGCCATTCAAGTGTTAGCTCTTAAATATTCCAAAGCTCTCTCTGAAATAAGTTAATTCGTATTCAGAGGATAATCCTTATCCTAATCAGGGCCTCTTCCCATCTCTCCAAGAACGCAGAAATATTTGCTTAATTGCTCTGCTTAAGTCTAAACTTCTATCTAACTCTTGAGGGTTCACTCCCTGTATTGTATTTCTCAAACCCAAATGTGAACCTGGAGGTGCCTTGTTGGAATCTTCTAAGCCCTCCTGTCACTCCTAAGGACACTAAACAAGATCCTTTACAAAACCAACTATGCCAGTGTCCTGAGTCCAAGGCTGACTCAAGTCTAGATATGCTACATCTGTTGCTCCTCTTAAAAGCTTCCTCCAATTCCTCTGTGAACTTGCCTACCACAGTTAAGATGTTCCACCAGTAACACCCATTCAATCAACAAAAGTGACTGTCGTGGAATAAGGATGGTAGCAGTAAACAGATTTTGGGCAGGTGCACGCACGCGTGTGTGTGTGTGTGTGTGTGTGTGTGTGTGTGTGTGTGTGTGTGTGTGTGTGTGAGAGAGAGAGAGACAGAGAGAGACAGAGAGAGAGAGAGACAGAGAGAGAGAGAGAGAGAGAGAGAGAGAGAGAGAGAGAGAGAGAGAGATTGGAGACTAAACCCAGAATCTTGTACATTATAAGTAAGAGCTCCACTACTATGCTAAACTCCTAGCTCATAGTGATT
This sequence comes from Uromys caudimaculatus, assembly GCA_028551405.1. NCBI lineage: Eukaryota > Metazoa > Chordata > Mammalia > Rodentia > Muridae > Uromys > Uromys caudimaculatus. The sequence continues at coordinate 11,321,524 of CM052718.1, forward strand.
GTTTCTGTAATATAAATGTGTCCATTACCAGTTAATTCACTTCATTATAACACATTTAATCAACAATAGAACCTCATAAGACAGGTTCAAATCCCACTTAAAAGATAAATACTGAGAAACAGAGAGGTTACATAATGCCAGTGACTTTGTCTAGCGCTCTATTAGTAATTAATTGGAGCCAAGCTAGATTAAAGCTAAGCAGGTCAGCCAGGTAGAGTGGTGTACAGTAGGTAATCCCTGCACTTGGGGTGTAGGGTGCTGAGATGAAGCTAGTGAGTTTTAACAAGCCTGAGCCGCATAGAAAGTTCAAGGCTAGTCTGCACTCCGGAGTATGACCCTGTCTCAAAAGTAAAAGGGCATGCAAACAACTTTACACAGCTCATAAACACTCATAACTCCCACAGGGGAATTTGGCTGCTATCCCTTTGGGGTGAGTACCATTCTATTTGTAGTATAGTACTTCTCTCATTAAGCGTCAATCATTTCTCTAAATGCATTAGCCCATCTGCCTGGGCAGCCCCATTCCCTAGCCACAATGTGTCTATGTAGATGCAAATTTAAATCCATAAAAATGAAATAAAATCGAAGTCCAGTTTCCATATTTCAAATGTTCAAGAGTCACGTAGAGCTACTTGCTGCGACAATGGGCAACACAATTTCCACCATAGAAGAAGGGCCACTGGAGTGAGCACTCAACTGTGACAAATGAACCAAGGCAAACTGTAACGTTCCCAAGGATGAGAGTTGAAACCAGCCAGTACATGCCATTAAATAATTGAATTAAACGCTCTTTGGGAGTCTCCTGTTTCCTCTGTACCCTGGGCCTTCCACTCCTTCTTGATGCGTTTCTCTCCTGAGGGTCTTCATTAGCAGGAACAATTAGTATATTAATGTTTCCCATCCACCTGTGCAGCCTCCCTTGCATCTTCTCAGGCTTCTGTAGCTCTGCACACAACATTCTCTTGACCTCAAAACGACCTCTCCTCCACTGAACAAAACTCCCAGTCATTTGGGGTTACGTCTTCTTGATAACCACAGCTGTCTGTCATGGCAATGACCATAACTATTGCACCATCCCAAAATCTTGGCTTTGGTCTATTAGCCTCTTGGCAGAAGTCACCTTAGGCAGAGAACCTGATGTGTGGAATGAGACCCGGATTGTGTCACTAGGTGGCTGAGGTCACCTCTCTGTTCATCAGTGTATCTTACCCAGAAAGATAAGGAAATGCCTATATGGGGTGAAAGAGGTTTTGAGAGCATGTAACGGATGTCACACATGAAGCAACAATCTAGCAAGCACTCAAGAAGGAATGCTGCATGCTTTATCAAAGACAAACTACAGAAAAGACTTTGAGGGTTTGTACAGAGAAAGCTGCCAGGGATGTGAATTATGGGAGCAGATTTTAGAAACGATGAAGTAACTAGAAATAAGAACAGTGGAGAAACACATAAGCAGCATTTAGAACCAAGATGCTGGATGAGATCTGAGAGAAACAGGAGGTGTGGAGAGGCAGACATAGATGCTCTAGATGTCACTGGTGCTTAGTTTGTACTCTGACCCTGACAATTGTTAGCAGTAAGCATTTCCAGTCATCACCTACCTGAATCTAGGAGGAGATCTAAAGCTTTTAGTCCAACTGTTGACAGGTTTACATTGGCATGATGGACAGTTAACATTTTAAGAATCAGCCTGGAATAAAAAACAAAATCACGTGGCAATGAAAGTTATACAGCAAAGTGAAGTAGACTCCCCAGTAGGGAAGGCACTTGCTGCCTCTCCTGATGTCCTGGGAGCCCAGAACAGATTTCCACAAACTGTCCTCTGACTCCCATATGTGTGCCATGGCATGCATGTGCCCACCCCCTACACACACACACACACACACACACACACACACATATATATATGTGTGTGTGTGTGTATATATATATATATATATATATATATATATATATATATATATATCCACCTACAAAATCACTCCACCAATAAATAAATGCATGTTTTGATACAGCTTCTTACTATGGAGCCCCAGCTAGCATGAAGCTCACTATACTGATCAGGGTGGCTATGAACTCATAGAGATCCACCTGTCTCTGCCTCTCTAGTGCTGGGATTAAAGGTGTGCACCACCATGGCAACGTAAACGTAATTGTTTTTAATAAAAGTTTGCACTCAGACTTTCTGTAACACCTAAAACAATATTTAGGTACTTTTTCGTTCACCCTTACATTTACTGTGTTTTGTTCTGCTGAGCAAAGCTGTGATCCATTTCCCCTTGGTACAGACTTAAACCAAGCTTATAAAATTAGCAACCTGGCTTGGGCACTTGCCCAGCATGCCCAAGGCCCCAGGTTCTATCTCTAGCCACAGAACAAAGGTAAATAAATAAATGAAATGTCTGGGAATACTACTTGGCTCAACTGTGGCAAATACTTTACATGATTCTGTGTGTCAAATTAATACATCGAACATATTCAATATATCGGTTTTCCTAATTATCAACCATATATCAGTAAAAGTGGAGGGAAACAAAAAGAGTGACCCAAACCTTTATTGTTGCACGTAGCTCAAGGACAGAGTGCTTGCCTACTAGATATGTGACCTGCAGATTGACACACAACACTGGATAAAATGAAGAGACTTGGGAGGAAGTATCATTCTATGTCTCAATAGAAAAGCTGTAAGTTCTGCCTGTATTTTACCAAATACCCCGACTCAGTCATTAACCCTGCTCCCTACCACCGCATACCAAGCACCATGAAGAGCATCCACATTCAGAAGAGATGCCTTCAATATGTGACAAGGATTTATGAATTATATGTCCCATGTGCTGCTATATTAACATACAGGAATATTGAATAAAGGAGCTGATTTGTATGCAACCTTAAGGATCCACTTACTTACTGAAACTGTGGATTGCTACCATCTTTGATAGAGAAATCTTCCACTCTAGATAATGAAGTCCCATAGCCATAGACCCTGCTCTCAAATTCACCAGACTTTATCCCCTGTATTAGCAGTTCCAAACGTAATCTCTAACCATGTCCTGCCTGGTGGTGTTTGGTTTTATAGTGTTGGGAGAAGACAAAGCGGTGCCATCCACAGCCTCTGCTATATTCCAGAAACGTGTCCTTTGGCATCCTTGCAAGGTGACGGACTGTTGATATCCTCCCACCTAGCCACCCTCTCTGGCCCTAACCCTCACTGTTCCATTCTGTCAGAACACAGTCCAAGAATGGAGCCATGCAAGGGGAGTTCTGAGTGTGTGTGAGGACACTCCAAGAAAACAGCACAAGAGTCTTGTGACCTCAGTTTCTTCAAAAACATTCAATTGTTCTTGGAATGTGCTTTTGTACTGAATAGGAGTGCATCAGATAGGAATGAGTTCAGTTCAAATTATTCATTACAATTGGCTATTGTTATTTATTTATGTGCCTCTATGGAAAAACCTATTTTTTGCCACATGTAGCCTATCCTTGTGGTTGACTGTACACTTTACTCATGTGACTCTTCCAAATCCTTAGGATGTAAACTGTCTGATATTCTGAATAAAGTTGGCTATTGCATGAGATTTTAGTCTGCCTCATGTTAGCCTCCGCTTTCCCAGGTTCACAACACCACCTAGAGCAGTAAGCACACTCTGAGTCCTTCACATTACTACTACCAAAGAGATTCTCTCTGTGGCATCCATCACCTTTGGAGGGGAAAAGTTTGGCCACAGAGGAAAATGTCTTACGCAAATTTTGCCACAGTGTTCTACTGTAGAGACCAAGGTTTCTCCCACTGTCAAAGACCCAGATCTGACTTAGGACAGGAGTATAGACAACAAAGAGAGGTGGGCTGGAGTGAGCAGTAATCAAGAGAATGTGTGAGTGACTATGAATCATGTTTCCTGTAGAAACAGTTTCATAATCACCACAAACACTTGGATTGTTCTGGAATACAATGAAGTGAGTTTTCCAGCACTCTCTGATATTGTAGATTAACTAAACTTGAGAAAATCATGGGAAGCCTCAAACAACCCAAAGGGAAATTAAATAAAATCAGAATGACTAATTACAAGTCTACAATGGATAAATTAGAAATAAAAATCTAACAACACCTACATATTAGAAGTGGAGAAACTTGTAGACATTGAGGCCTATAATAACTCACTTGAGGACAGACACACTGTTGTACAAGATATACATTTTCCGATAAACAGCATAGAATTCAGTTTTTCATAAAACATATTTTTCTCTAGCAAAGTAGCATTGGGGGTAAGGTATCCTCATAACTGTGGCCTGAGGTATGAGATTACCTAATGACAGAAGATACTTTGATAAATGTCCAGAAACTATTTTCTTTTTTAAAAATTTTCTTAGAAACAATGTTTTTGTTCGAATGACTTATCTAATTATGGCTATAAATGTGGTCTTATTAAAGACATTATGCTGAAAGCTGCAACCATTTGACTGGTAAATAGTCACCTAGACTAGGCTAAGGTGGCCTGAGAAAAAAAATACATTTCCTTTTTCCAATTCCTCCTGAAAGTCACAGTCTCAGCTCACTGACATTAGCATACACAAATATATGCAAATTGCACAAGAAGACAGTAGAGCGTAACTTTGAAACAAGCAGTTACAGAACTAACTTCTTGGTTGCCATGTTTTTAAAAGATTATATCAGTTCCACTATTAATAGTAAAAAGCTTGTTTGGCTTTCTCTTAAGTGGTACTCAAAAATCTACAACTTAGCCATTTATATAACTAGATATCTGTGTTACTAAAATCATCTCACCCAGTCTTTTACTATTAATTTTAAGTTTTCTAGCTCACAAATGAAGTTTAAAGATCTCTATAAATATAAATCATTGATTTAAGAAAAAAATATCTGCTTTGAAGGAATTTTCCAGAATGCTTTTTTGTATGACCAATGATATCACATATAATTTTTCAATGCAGTTTATCCTCATGTATTAATCATACTTACCGGTGAATACCAAGGACTTCCCAATCATTTCCAATATCCTGGGGTCCTATTAAGCTTTGCAATGTCCCTGGACAGACTTCTATTAATTTGCACAGAAGTGACCACCCCGCCTAAAAATACGAAAGGTAAATATTTACTTTTTCATTTAAAAGATAATGTTTCATATGCCCCAGGTAGCCAAGAATGAGCTTGACTTTTTGATCTTCCTTTCTCCACATGTAAAATACTGGAATTACAAACTTATACTACTACACCCAGTTTATGTGGTGACGGTGAGTGTGATTGAATCCCGGGCATGGTACACAAGCACTCTACATAGCACAGGAGCTATGACACCATCCCTATACCCACATTTTAAAAGGATGCTCATAGATATGCCAAGCATGACTTTCTGTTTTTAGTGGAGCAGATAATTATACCATTTTTAAACAATCACTTTATGACAAGACACAAAAATCCTAAAATGCTTTCTCAGAAGTGAGAGTAAGATGTGCACTTTGACTACACATTGCTTTAGAAGCACACACAAGTGGGACACAAAAGTACTATGGCATTTCTGAATAAATACAAAATAGATATCCTTACGATCTAAATCAAACAAAATAAAGAACAGTTTGAGATGATACACTGAAATCATTAAGCAAGAATGGCTATACTCACACTGTTACTTTTTTAAAAATGTAATCTGACATAATGTTTCCCATGAACTCAAGATTTTGATTATGGAAAGAGAGGGCGCTTGGAGTGGAAAGTCGGAGGGAGCTGGAGATTTTTGTGGCCATGGGAAATGACTGGCTGTGGGTAATAGAGGTCTGGAAGTAGCACTGTCCTGTGACTGAAGCTACATCTGTCACTGGAAAAGCAGCTACAGTAACAAGCAGAACACCTAAGGGCCCCTTTCATTCCCCACACCATCTGTGAACTGTGAGTTCTAATAGTCACACACACCCTAAAACTCTCCACATAGATGCATGACATATGAGTTTATTGATTCATTTTACATACTTTTTTTTTAATTAAAAAAAAAAAACTTGCTGGTTAAATGTGTTGGATGTTCTGTCTGCATGTATGCACAAATGCTGCCTCTGTGCCTGGTGCCTGAAGGCCAGAAGCTGTTGTCAGATCTCCCTTACTCTAGTTAGCTTCTCAGAGGCAGTGAGAAACAGAGTAAAGGGCAACTTGGGAAGGAAAGGTTTTAGTTCATCTTACAGCTTACAGTCTGCCATCAGGGAAGCCGAGGCAAATACGCAACAAGAACCTAGAGGCAGGAACTGAACCACAGACTGTGAAGAGAAGCTTCTCACAGAATTGCTGTTTGTTTTCTTATACAATTGATAACTGCCTTCCCCAGGGAAGGTGCTGCTCACAGTACACTGGGCCCTCCCACAAACCTTAATTCCCCCTAGACTTGTCCACAGGCCAGTTTGATGGAGGGAATTCCTGAATTAAGATTTGCTCTTCCCAAGGACTCTAGTTTGTGTCAAGCCAACAAGCACTAACAAGTATGCACTGGTATGGGAACTAATATGGATGAAAAACCACCATGTGGGTGCTGGGAACCAAACCAAGGTCCTCTGGAAGAGCAGCAAGTGTTCTTAATCACCAAGCCATCTCTTCAGCCCCCATTTTACAAATTTTTGCTCAGACCATTATATATGATTTCAACATCCACAAATCATTCTTTACTTCTGGGGGTAAAAATACCAACTCCTCATTCCAACTCAAAGAATACCCCACTCTTCTCCCTCCCTCTCGAAATCTGAAGTACCTCCCATTCTCCCTATGTGTTAAGGAACCATTCTTGACAAGGCCAGGAAACCAAACAGAAAACTGCTATCAAGGTAGCATGCACAATTAATGAAAGAGTGAATGAGAGAGACTTATGACAGGTCTTAAAGTGGTATAAATCCTGGAAGTAAGATTAACTGTGAGAAAGAAGTACTCAACCTGAGATAAAATGTGGCAGAGGTGAGACTGTAGCCACGTTTCAAAATTCATGAGCTGTAAGATAAGCCCAGTACTAATGCCTAGAATTGTGTGCAGGGGAGAAGATGGAAGTTGGATAAGGTTGGAGAGAGGGTGAAGATAAATGGTGCAAAGAGCCAGAGTTGAAGCGGGAAATTTATATTCATTTGCTAATGGGACAGTGGCACATTTTTGTATGTTTGCATGAACAGATCGGAGGCATCTCACAAAGATAAAAATCTGTATGGTCTCTCCACAGTTTGATCTCTTTATAGCATTGTTGACTCTAAGGTCTCTCTACTATGCGATTTTTTTAATTAAGCATGAATCGTCTCATATTGCCACTTCTTCTGCTCAAATAATTATTATTTGAAAAGACAGAAATTTTTAACAATCACTTTTTACTGATCTTTAAGTTGGATACCCTCCTCCATGTAAGCAGAACAGACATCAAGAACCCAGGTGTCATAGAAAGCAACTGTTTCTTCGATTTTAAGAAACTACATGAAGCCTTTTCCCCAGGCACTTAAGAAAGTTGCATTCTGATGAGCTTCTAGTGGAGAAACGTTATTATAAGATGCTAAGCAGGTATATGTCCATACCTGTATGGCTGACTCACTGAAAAAAGAAAAACCTGCTTTGCTCAGGTTGCTAAAGCTACAGCATCAATAACTGCTTGGCCAAAAAAGACCCATTTGAGCAGCTAAGCCTGTAATCAATGAGTGGAGCCTCGGTGACTAAGTGAAACTTCCAGCAGCAAAGCACGCCTAATAACCAAAGCATTATTCTTTCAATTAGGAACTTATCTTTCAGAGCGAGAAAGTTTGAACCCTGTACAGTTATTATAGACAAGGCTATTGTTCTCTACAGTGATGGCGCTCTAAACCCAAGCATCATATTCATAAACGGTATGAAAAAATCAAGGGGTTAGAGACCATTTAAGTCACTTAATTTATTTTGCTCTCCTTCTTCAAAGGTTGGAACTGCATGGAAAAAGAGAAGTAAAATTGAGTCGCAAAATAAAATGACTAACACGAACAGAAATGCACAGAGAAAGCTTGAGAACATGTGCAAAGAAGCACAGATAAAGCAAAGTGTTCAAGTCCAGAGTCCCAAATGTCATGTTGGATGACTCTAACAAGAAACCTTAGCATACATGTCTGAAGAGAAACTCACCACACTCCTTACTTACTTCACCAAGGCATTCTCATTTGGCATTTCTAGCTAATTGGATTGCAAGAAATGAGAAAGGGTGCTCATACTAGTTACACCAATTATGTGATGAGATTTAAAAGAAGATATTTCTTTCAAGTAGAGTGTTGAAAATCTCAGTAGAGAGAAAACCCTTTCTTTAACCCTTGGATAACACCAATGGCAATGTAGCCATTGTATCTGCTCACAGATTGTACAAACCATTGGACTTCTGCTCACACAAACATCTTAGTAAATCCAGAACTAACTGATGGAGATTTTGAAAGCACAACATATTTAAGCCCTTGCTTTATTACAAGCACCCACAGGGACTACTCAGTCTAACTAAATCAATATAAAGGAAAGACTTTGGTCAGCTTTCTTCAAGGGCAATGAAATTCCCGTAAGAACCAACTAATATCATATGCACAAAGCCCTTCAAATAGACACATATTAAACACACAAAGTACTGACTTTATTTTGCTAAATTATCAAACCAAAGGCTGCTCCTTTCCAATAGATTTTGCAGCTCCCCACCCCATAAGTGGGGCAACAACATCTTAACCACTGCAGGTAAGTGTGCCCACACTTGAGCATTTTTCTAAAATCAAGAACTAGAATGTGTCAGTTGACTGGGTAGCTTACTGGTAGAGAGCTTATCCAGTACATGCAAAGCCCTGTGTTTAATTCTCAGCACCAAAATGCAGAGAAGGAGGAGGAAGGTGGAAAGGAGGAGAAAATGGAGAAGGAAGAGGAGAAACAGGAGGAGCAGGAAGAGGAGGAAGAGGAGGAGGAGGAAGAGGAGGAGGAGCAGGAGGAGGAGCAGGAAGAGGAGGAGGAAGAGGAAGAGGAGGAGGAAGAGGAGGAGGAGCAGGAGGAGGAGCAGGAAGAAGAGGAGGAAGAGGAGGAGGAAAATGAAGAGAGAATGAAGAAGAAAAGAAAAGGAGTGGAATAGAAACGATAAGGGGGGATAAAAGGGGAAGTGGTAGGGGAACAGGGAGGAGAAATTAGAGTGTTTAGGGATATAGGTCAGTAATCAAAATAATTCCATTAGCACATTTAAAGTCACGGATCTTGATTCTCAGCACAGAGAAAGAAGGAGAGCAGAGACAGATAGACAGACACAGAAGGCAGAGAAGAAAGGAGAAAGAACTAGGCAATGAATATGTTACTGATTCCCCTGGGTTCTCAGGTCTACCACTCCCTTCTGTGTTCAGTTAACTGGAAATCAGGGTCCAGTTTTTCCCAGTGATACTAAGCAGGCATGAGTCTGCCAATTACAGGTCTTGTCAGTGTAGGCAGCCAGAATTAGACACTTTTGAATATGAAGCAAGAAGGATGATGTAGGTGGAGAGCAGAAAGCACCTTCAAAATGATTCATATTCCGTGGGTAAAATTCAGACTCTTGGCACTTAAAAGAACAGTATCTTTATCAGACCTCCATCTTCCTCTTGATTTTGTTTGATAATAACCTGAAAATCACTAGTCAGATAGGAAAATGTCACAATTGGAAAAATAAAGATATTTACTGCAGATATAAGTGTGCTTTTCTAAAAGAAAATTAGAGCCAGGCATGGTGGCATATACCTGTAATTATAGCACTGGGGAGCCAGTGGCAGGAAGATGGTACGTTCCAAGTAGTCTGGGCTATACTGTGAGAACCTGAGAGGGGTGGGAACAGAGGGAGGAGGAAGAGGAGGAGGGGGAGGGGAGGAGGGGGAGGGGAGGACGAGGAGGGAGAGGGAGGGGGAGGAGGAGGAAAAGGGGGAGGAGGAGAGGGAAGAGGAGGGAGAGGGGGAGGAGGAGGAGAGGGAAGAGGAGGAGGGAGAGGGGGAGGGGAGGAAGAAGAGGGGGAGTAGAGAATTTGGAGACTAAGATAAGTCTAGTCACTAGAATGAATATGAAGGAATATTCTCCCTGTGCCTCCAGCGTTGCCTTACAAGTCTCAGTATTTTGGATGACAAAACTGACTTCAATTCCCCAAATCACAAAACTCTAAAGGAAGTTAGCACCTTCAGAAGTAATTCTGTCCTGACCGAAAGTCATTCTTACTTCTCCGAGCCTCCTTTAAAATTACATTTAATTACATAGCCTACTTCTGGACTTCCTGTGACACAGATCCAGAAGTTATGCGTTTGTATCTACTTCGTATGATAACAGCGGCAAAGTAGAAATGTAAACACGGGGGATAGGGGTGGACTCGGGAAATATCACTTTCTTTAGATACTGGGTGGTACACTGTAGGGAGAATCCTTGAAATGTGTCTTCTAATTTAAAAGTATCAAAGCAAGCTGATCCTATAAAAGTTTGGTGTTTACTTGACTGTTTGATTACTGTTTTTAATTACCCTCCCTTGCTGAAAATGTTCACCGCACCGTTCTATCAGAAACACACTGTATATTAAGGAGCATTATAGCCTGAAAAGTTAATGAACTCACCTTGCCAATAAGAGAATTGTTTTCATATGGCTACTACCACCACCCAGATTATGTCAGTTCATAAAGTTGCTTCTCCTCTGCTAACGATTGACAAGATTTCCCCACTTAAACCAAATCTCAAGAACCCGGGACATAAGGCCTATCCTAGAAGGGTCTTCAGAACAGAAGGGAAGGTCCGTTTACCTGCTGCACACTGGCAACTCTCATGTAGGAGTCCAGGACAATCAACAGAGGCACGTGGAAATTTTTACCTTCAAATAACTTGGAGGCTGGAAAAGAAGGGGGCAAATAGGAAATGAAAACAAAGTCACAACCCACAGCATCCTTTCAGTCTTCCCGGGATCTCAGCTCCTTCCCCCCTGAAGGAAAGGAGTGAGCTGCCCAAGATTAACACTCAAGTGCAGGATAAAGTTTGCAGAGGAGGGAGGGGCTGCAGGCATTACCGCGGTCAGAGTAGGTGAACACCAGCATGTCCTCCAGGAGCTGGAGCAACGTCTCGATCTGTTTGCCTTCCTGGACGTTATTCAGCCTAACTATCAACTTCTTCAGAGCCTCCTCCTCCTCTTCCTCTTCGCAACCCTGACAGGCGCCACTGGCCATGGTGCGGCTGGCCGGCGGGGACTGCGGAAAGCTGTGACGGCTCCTGCTCTCCGAGTTGCTCCGCCGCCTCCGCTGCAGGCCCAGCCCTCCGTCCCCGGCCGCGCCCAGACCGCGACAGCGACCGCCCCTGCCCAGTCTCAGCCCGGCCTGCCCAGCCACAACGCGCCGCTGGAACTCCGCTGGGGAAAAGCGAAAGCTGCCACCCCGCGATCTAAGAATAGCAACGGGGCGTTGGGAAAGGAGGACACCGCCCAGTTAGCCCCTTTCAGGAAAGCGATTTCTTTTCAGAGTTCCCCCTATAGAGAGAGGAGTAATTTTCTCCCCGAAGGATGCAGCGTTTAACAATCAAAGCTACAAGGGCTTTTGGGTGACTATTGTGGCATTTGCGGTGGGGGAGGAGGACAGAGTTGTTTTCTTGCTGGTTATCCGGAGCTCTAGTTGCCAAAAGGCCTCTAGGCTGTTTGGAGTGTCAGGCAGGATCTGGGAGCTCTGATTCAGCTCTCTGCTCTCAAGGACAGAACTCACAGCACAGTCAGTGAAACAAAGGTTGAAAGAAATGGCCCTTAAATGGCATTCCTGGTCAGAACTACTTATTAGTACTGATGTCCGGCTCTCTGAAGTTAAAAGGGATATTCTGAAAGCCGGGTCAACTGTTAATTCCAGCACCTGGGAGGTGAAGACAGGAACCAAAGAAGTCTGAGGCCATCCTTGCCTCATACAAGTTCAAGGCCTGCCTGGACTACATGAGCCTACCTAGAAAGTAGGAATGGGGAGGAGAGTAAGAAGTAGAGGGAGAAGAGAAAGGGAGAGGGAAGGGGAAGGAAGGAGGGAGGGAAGGAGAGAGGAGGGGGAGAGGAAGAAAGAGGGAAGGAGGAGGAGAGGAGAGAGAGAGAGGGAGGAGGAGGAGGAGGAAGAAGGGGAGGGGGAGGGGGAGGAGGTAGAGAGGACAGACCTGGAATGCACAGTGCTAAACCATTCCTGTGAAGAAGGTGTTGCATTCAGAAAAGAAAGCAAAAGAAAATGCTCAGATAGTAAGGTGTTCAAGAAGAGAACTCTGTGGTACAGTGCTGTAGTCACGGCTTGGATGGGGATGATCTATGGTCTCAGATGACCCAACCTCAAGGTTATTGACACAGGAGGAGAATTAGACTTCTAGTATGTTACCTCCTGATGACAATTCCAAAATGGATGAGGATTCGTTTCCTTACTGACTGAGGAGATATCTTTGGGATGGGGAAGGGAAGGGCTTGCAGTCACCCCAGAGGTGGAGGGGTTTGGGCAGCAGGTTGAGAGCCAAGAGCCAACTTAAGTCCAGGTTGAAAGTTTGTCCACGCTCTGCACTTTCAGCAAAACAAGAAAGCAAGTTTCCATCAGCTTGGGTACTGAGTGCTTCTTGTTGCCAAGGGTTTTCACCTTTGCGTACGAACAAAAATGTTTATATTTGCGAGGATAGATAGTTAGGCTTTGCTTCCAAGTAACCCATGGTTGAAGGATGGAGTCAAAACAGGAAGAATTAGACATGAAATAGCAACTTTGGAGCTGGGAATTGTGGAGGGTAAGAGATGAATTCCAGTGGCATTGCACCTCTCTGTGTAATTTCCCATAATGAAACAAAACTCTCAACTGATGACCTTTCTGAAACCTATATTACCTCTTCTATGTGCTTTCTTCACATGATTCAGCTTCTGAGGACTAAATCAATACCTCAGATTTTCCTTTCTCTTTTTTCTTATTTTATTTACTTCTCGTTAAAACACCACACACACACACACACACACACACACACACACACACACACACACACACACACACACACCCCAAAAACCTTGCCAGAAATTGAGACGTATGTCCCTTCAAAAGAAAATTCTAAGTGACACCATGTTTCCTAAGTCCCCCTGCTTCCTTCATCCACCTGTAGGCCTCCATACTCAACAGGCCACCAAACAGGTTGTACTCTGAGCTCTCTGCTGGAAACATTTGCCAGAAGCCACTACACCTTAGGGCAAAGTATCCTTGAGTTTTAAACGTGATGAATTGATTGACTAAAATTCCAAGACTCATTAACTTCCCAGTTAACGAGAATGAAGACAGAAATTCATGACTAACTATTCAAAGAATAAAAAAAAAAACACTAAATATTTATCTAACTTCTGAGGAAGAAAGAAATAAAACTGACATGGCCAGCCACAGCAAACACCAAAAAATTTACAGATGAGCTAAAAAGCAAATAAAAAATAATTAGGAGACACTAGATATTAAACATTATTTAATCCTGCATAGAAAGCAAAGGCAGGGACAGAAGACACAGGTTGTTAACATTTGTGGTTCATTAAAACTTAAATATTCTGCTGTCAGAGGAAAGAAAAAGGTAGCGAAAAGGAAAATGGTAAATGGGCAGGGCTTACCTATGGGAAAACCAATTAACTTGAAGAGTTTTTAAGGATGTCACTGGGGAGAGAACAGCACCCCACACAGGCATTTCAAAGACAATGTAAAGTTACTGTAAATGAGCAGGAAGTCTAAGGAAAATACATTCATCTCTATAAAGAATGTGCCCAGAAAGATCACTGCAATTCTGTTTGTGAAACAACAATGAAAAAAGGCATGGGGACAAATCTAAAAATACAGGTATACAAAACTTTTGCAGAGAAATGTTCAAACTCTTAAAACGTGTAAATAAATGGGTATGTTATACCCATAGTAAGATTTAATATAAAAAGATACAGTCTCTTAATAGTGACAAAAATATAACATTAATCAAATCCATCTAATTACAGCAAGTCCTAAAGGTTGGAGTAGCCCAGGCGCTTGTGTGAAAGAATTGTTCAAATAGCCAGGATTCAGGGACATATCCTTTTATGTATCCCTTACCCAGAGGAAGGAACATTGACACTGGGGTCACAGATGGGGTGGGTCCAGGAAGCACAGTTTATCCAGCTCATAGTGACTTCCTGTGGATCAGGAACAGGTGTTTTCATTGCCAACGGACACACAGAGGGAACCAAGTTAGATTTCAATTTGAAGCGCCACACATTCCATCCTGAAATCCCTACATAAGCTACAGTGTATACAATATATGAAGCTTTCTCTTATCATCAAATTATTTAGATAAAGAGACAAGGAAAAAAGAACACAGCATACAGTATTACACAGACGGGAGAATGTGTGAGAAATATGTGTGTGTGTGTGTGTGATAATATATATTTAGAACAATAATATTTAGTATAATAATATATTATCCCTAATTATTATTCTAATGATATATTCCTAAGTATAATCTACTCAGTCTGTACAATGCTACTTGCATGCATATTTTCATAGCCGACTATTTGGTATTGGACAACCAATTTTTGTGCATCTTCCCCACACAGTTTTTGTGCAGCTCCCCTTTGTGGGTAGCTTTTGACTTTACTAGGAGTCACAATCTCACAGCAAACTCCTTGTTTCTCTGGCAGTTACAATCTTTCCACTTCTTACACAATGTTCCCTAAGCCTTAAGTTCCAAAAGATTTTATAAATGTATCCACTACAACTAAGAATCCAAACTCTACACTTTGATTGATTGTTTTTTTCCTTAACAGTCCAAATCTGTTGCAAAGAGAAGTTTCCTCCATGAGGAGTGAAGACTACCTGTGGATACAAGGGCAAATATTTAGAATGTAGTTAGGGATTATGCATATTTAGTGAAGTAGTGATTGTAGATTCTCCTCCAAGATCCATGACTTCATTAGCCTTGGGTGATTGGCTTGGTTTCTGGGACCAGGCATGGCTTGCCTCTTGTTGAGTGATTCCTGATTCCAATTAGAGAGTTGCTTACCAAATGGTGTCCGTGCAACTGCTGAAGTCTTGGGGTTATCAGGCCGTGCTCCTCTCTCTTCAGGTTCATAAACATCATATGTAAGCAGGACTGCTGGCCACTTCTTTCCCCTGGAAGCTTGCATGGCACCTTCTGACACCATAACAGCTAGTCCTGAGAGTGGAGGCATTTAGGTCAGTTCCAGCTCAGCGGTCTCTGGGTTCTGCCTCTGAAGTACATTATCCTCAGCAATAGGGATTCACCTTCCATATCTTGGGGAAAACCAAGGACAATAGTCATAGCCTGTATGTCCTTGGGGTCTCTTGGATAGCACTCTATAACAACTCAAAAGAGGATTTCTCATGTCTGGTATTGGGTTGGTTTTTCTTTAAGGTGGTCTTTGGCTCTTGAAGGAGCACTGCTGACCTAGATAAAAAAGATTTCATTTGACTGTAGATATGTATTTGCACATGATCTTATGTGTATAACAGGGTATCCTTCTTTAGGTAGAGCGTTAATAATAATTCCTATTACTTCTTCAGATATCTTTCTTATTTTACCATACTTCTTCCGTATTTGTCTTCTCACTTCTCAGTTAGAGCCCTTCTTGTTTTCTACATCCTCAGTTAGAGCCCTTCTTGTTTTCTACATCCTCATTCCCTGTCTGTCGATTCCCCTCAGTCCTTCCCTCAGCAATGGCCCCTTTTCACCTCCCTGGTTTCTGCAGTTACTCTAGGATATGTACTCACATCTAATGTTTTGGAGCCAGGAGTCTCTGATCTGAGAGAACGAATGATGTTTGTCTTTCTGTGTCCAGGCAACCTCAGTAGATCCCATCCATTTATCTACAGACTTCATAATTTCATTTGTCTTTATGGCTGAATAGTATTCCATGGTTTATATTTTCATTCTTTCAATTGTTGGTTGGAGGACATTTATTTTGTTTCCATCTCCTATTATAAACAAAGTAGCAATAAATGGGGCTGAGAAAGGATTGATAGAGTAAGATGTCAAGTCCTTTAGCTATTTGCCAAGGAGAGGTATAGGTGGGTCATGTGGTAGATTTATTTTTAGATTTTTTGAGAATTCTCCACAGCAATTTCTACAGTGGTTGCACCAGTTTGACAAACCTTCCCACCAGCAGTAAATGAGGGAGCCTTTCTCCCACATCTCCTCCAGCATTTGTTGTCTGTTTTGTTAATCTTTGCCATTATTACTGGGGGGTAAGATGAAATCTCAAAATTCTTTTGATTTGCATTTCCCGAACTACACAGGATGATGAACACTTTTGAGGTATTTCTTAGCTACTTGTTTTTTTCTTTTGTGAACTTTCTGTTCATTTCCCATGATAATTTTTTGAATATATGTGTGTGTATATATATATATATATATATATATATATATATATACACACACACACACACACACACACACACATACACACACACATATACACACACACACACATATACACATACACATACATATATATATTCTGGATATTAATTTCTATCAGGTATATAGCTAGCAGACATGATCCCCCATTCTTTGGGCCTCTGTTCCTTTAGCTATGGAAAAAGCTTTCTAGTTTCGTGAAGTACCACTTGTCAATAGCTACCCTTAATTCTTGGGCAAATTGGGTCCTATTCGAAGAAACCTTTCCTACACCTATGTTATGTAAGGTGCTGCCTCTTTTCTTCTAGCAATTTCAGTGTTTCAGATTTCACATTGGGGTCTTTGATCCATTGGTGTTAGTTTTTGTGCAGAGCGATACACATGGGTCTAATCTAATTCTTCCGCATGTGGAAAAGTAGTTACTTTTTCCAGCACCATTTGTTGAAGACAGTCCTTTTCTCCAGACTGTGTTTTTGGCTTCTCTGCCGAATACAAAGTGGTCAAAGTTAAAATGTAACAATGAGACAAGTGTCCCACAATAACAGTATTTTAATATTATAAGATATACCTGGCCTCATCTTGTGCTCAGTTAGTCTTTTGTCAACTTAAGCAAACTAGACACATCTGGAAAAAGGGAAGCTCAGGTGAGAAAATGCCTCTATCAGTTTGACCTCTAGCCAAGTCTGTGGGGCATTTTCTTAATTAATTACTGATGCTCAGATCTCTGCAGGCAGTGCCTCCCCGGGCAGGTGGTCCTGGGTAGTATAAGAAAGCAGGATGAAAAAGGGCATGAGGTGAAATCCAGTATGGAGTGTTTCTCCAGGGTCTCTGCCTCCAGGTTCCTGTTTGAAGTTCCTGCCTTGATTCCCTTTAGTGTAGGTATACCGTGACCTGGAAGCTGTGAGATGAAATAAACTCTCCCAGCCAAGGTGCCTTTGGAAATGGTCTTTATCACTGCAATAGAAAGCAAACTAAGGTTTATATTTTACACACACACACACACACACACACACACACACACACACACACACTTTATAATAAATCTTTGAAAATAAGGTAGGGCCAGGTTGTTACACAACTAGGTAGGGCATTTGCTGAGTATGTGTGAGACTCTGGGTTGGATCCTCAGTGACTGCAAAATAATTACTATCAATAATAATGCAAAAAAAACAAACAAAAACAAAAACAAAAACCCTGGAACACAGTCTTTTACTCTAATGGTAGAAGAGTTGAGACTTGATGTGGCTACATGGGAAATCACATTAGTGAGCCAACTTCGGGCACCAACAAAAAAGCAAGAGAAGGTAATAAGGTCTGAACTGAGAAAGATCTATTTGAATGACCTAGCTTCAACAACACACCATACTGATAAACATTTTACACAATCAAAACAACATAGACAAAACAGACACTCAAACAGAATTCCCCGACTCCTCAAAAGACACTGAATAGACCACAAACAATGGCCTAAGCCAGCCTCAGTCTCAAAATCCTTCACGGAGGACTGTCACTTCCTCAGTGATGTCCTACAAGTTTTGTCTCTACTCACACTCCACAGATGTCCCCAGCACAGAGCAGCCACCTCATGAATAGTGACCTGGCTGATAAAGGAATCGAAAAGGAGAACAGGAGATAAAGTAACTCCCGGAAGCAACACTCGGAGGCAGAGATGAACTGAATGACACTGGCATCTCAGACTCCAGTGCAGTTCCCATTGCTTTCTATTTTGGCATCAAATTTCCTTAAACCAGAAGGAAGCCATCCAACTATTACATGAGCCCTCTGGTCTCCAAAAGAGACTTTTCCAAGTTTCTGCAGTCGATAACATTTATAACTGCATTTGGGTTATATTTTCTGTATATCCCCTGAAATAACCATATTACAATCAAGCATAGGTTACCCTGAATGTCGAAAAGGGGCACGTTTACCGTCTCTGAGAATTAAATGCCAGTAATACGTTCCCATTTGTTTGTTTTGTTTCTTTTCGTTTTGAGACAGAGCTGTTGGGCTTCAAAGCTTGATCCTCCTCCTGCTCCAGCTTCTACCTGTTGGAATTTACTGACACGACCCACCATGCTTGAGTTAACTGTCCTATTGCATTTAAATATTAAGAGTATCATGGAAAAACATACTGTGGCTGAAATATATATATATATATAAAATCATATATTAATTCACCCCCAAACAGATCACTGGTTTCATATCTCTAGACATATTATAGGTGATCAAGAGATATTTGTTAAGTGAAACAACATGATTAGACACGGAATTTAATTTCTGCTGGTAAAACTATATTAAGATGAATAAGACTGTGACTCTTTACATTTCATTCCTTGTCAGAAAAAAAATAATGTAAAGTTTCTTCTGAGAAACACGGTTTTCACAAGTCAATTAATAATGTCTTCAGAATGTAGTTATATACTCTTATCAAACGTAAGGACCTTTATAAAGTAAAGGCACAGACATGCTTACTTTGCAAATAAACACAGATGTTAATCTTTCACCGCTGGTCCTATGATTACTAAATTCTTCAGATGTTATCTGTTATCACAAACAAAAGATTTTAATTAAGCTTACTAATAGAAGCATATATATTTATAGGTCATTTATTATTTAATTGTTTAGGTATTTTAGAGCACCTTTCTAGACTATCCCACTGTCAATTAAAAAGACTATCATATAGTAAAAGCAAAAGAGGAAAAAGCTACACCTTCTTCAGAAGTACAGTAAATACTGAGCATGCCAAGAGGATGTTAGGTGTAAATGAGGAAGGGACCTGGAAGCAATGGCAAGGGGTGGGTAGAGAGAAGGGAGAGGTGTAGCTCACACCCAAAGGGGAAGTGCGGGGGGGGGGGGGGGAGTGTTTACCAGCAAGGTTAAGAGCCAAAAGGGCTGAAGTGAGCTCTTGAGATTGGGTAACAGAGGTGCTTCACTGGGAACAATCTGCACCAAGGTGACCCCCAAAGGCCAGCTGTAACATACCTGCCCCCCCTACATTTGTTCAGAAATAGAAGCGATTTACAAATGGGTTGGTTTCTGGATGCTTTGGTTATTAATGAAGTGTTATATTTTACATTTAAAGTATGAAAAATGTTCTGACTCACTTGCCTCTTACTAATTTCTACATTCTAATGCCTCCCTTTTCCTCAAATGAGTCACCCCCAAAGTACAAAAAACATCCTTCTAGAAAGAAAACTCAAAGGAAGTTGCTACAAACAGCTAGGAAATATGCTCTTTAATTGCACACAGAAAAGAAGCCTTAGAACAGAAGAGAAAAAATATCCCTCCTATCAAAAACAACCATGGACATTCAAAATGTAGAAACCACAGGAGCAGGCTTCAAATCCCACAGAACTCAGGGAGCAGTTGAAGGTTAAAATGAACCAAATCAACAGATAAGATTGAAAGTAATGAAATCACTTTGTAGAGAAGCCACGGTACCCAAGCCAAAACATATAATCTTAAAGATTTTATTTACTTTTATTCTATATAGTGTTTTGCTTGTATATAAGCTTGTGTATCATCTACATGACTAGTGAGTGAGAAGGACAGGAGAGGGCATTGAATCCCATGGAACAGGAGTGAGAGATGACTATGAGCTACCATGTGGGTGCTAGGAAACGAACCTGTGTCCTTTGCAAGAACAGCGAGTGCTCTTAACTGCTGAGCTGTCTCTGTAGGCTTCAAAATATTATATTCAGTGATTAAATGCACTGACATATCTGAAGACCAAATGCACCTATCTGGGAAATGTTGAACCATGAAAGTACAGAAAACAGCAAAAGAGACAAATTTGAATAAGGCTCACCTAGGAAAACCACAACAACGATTAATTTAGGCTGAGAGAAGCATTGAGAACATGCCTTGACATGGATTCTCAACCCTCTGGAAAAGTCACCCTATTACTAAGATAGAATGGCAGATCAACGAATTAATAGTTATGGCAATATTTTATTACCAATCTGCTATGTCATATGTGACGGTGCATCTTTAGTCCCAGCATTTGGAAGGCAAAGGGAGGCAAATCTATAAGTTTGAGGCTAGACTAACCTATATAGTGAGTTCTAGGGAGCCAGGGCTACATTATGAGACCCTCCCACAAAAAGAAAGAAATCCTTTATACACTAGACACCTGCAAAAGTTGACAGACTCGACATGTAGGTAGGTAGGATGTTCAGTGTAGTGGTGAAGCAGAGGTCACTCTGAAAATACGTTAAGAAGGAAAGAAAACGTTTTAAATAATAAAGCAAAGTGAAAGAAGGGTTTCTTCTAATCAACATCTCTGGCAAAGCTGGAAGGTGAAAGAGAGTAAGAAGGATGCCTGAAGCTCAGTAGTGTTGAGTACGGCTAGAGGCAGAAAGGAGTGTGAGCCACAAAGTTGTTACACATCCAGTTCCCCCAAGGCTCACTCTGATCTGGGGACTGAGGGAGTTCTAAGCTCACACTATGTTAGTTGTATTCTTCATAGACATTTAACAGAGATGCTGGTAGTCATCTAGGGGGCTGTCAAGTGAGAGAATGGTTAAAGAAATGAATGTCCAGGAGACACAGAAGACTGAGACGCAGAGAATGTTGGTGCCATGTAAGTGGGGCTGGGGAAGAATGAAGAGTACAGGTGAATTGTTTTCTAGGGGAATCCGCCATGTGTATATAGTATATGTGTACATATTATAAAGGGATTCACTAGCCGGGCAGTGGTGGCGCACGCCTTTAATCCCAGCACTTGGGAGGCAGAGGCAGGTGGATTTCTGAGTTCGAGGCCAGCCTGCTCTACAGAGTGAGTTCCTGGACAACCAGGGCTACACAGAGAAACCCTGTCTCGAAAAAACCAAAAAAAAAAAAAAAAAAAAGGGATTCACTAGAACCGTTTACAAACCATGAGGACTTGGGAGTCCAAGAATGGTCCTCTTCACCCTGGAATACCTGAGAACATGATTACTGCACGGACTACAAAAACTGATGCCCAGCAATCCTCATCTGGCATTGAGGGTCTGAAGGAGTCCAAGGGGATCACTGGTATTCAATCCAAAATATTTGCCTATTAGTTCTTTGAAGATCTAATATATTGATAATCTACATCAATCAGAAGACTAAGAGGAAAAATGTGGCCACAAATAAGTTTTTTTTAAAAAACTGAAAAACAATAAATAATACCAAGAGGATAATATTACAGCTCCCAAAAATTACACAGTAGGAAAAGATCAGTACCTAGGACAGTGCTTTAAGACCTGATCTGTTGGCCCACTGTGTGTAGAGGCTTAATCTGATCTCACAGTCCTGCAGGCTGGGAAGTCCAAGATCAAGGGGCAAGCAAATCTGATGTCTGTTGAAGTCTCACACATGACTGCCTTCTTGCTGCAACTAGACATGGTAGAAGAGACAAATGTGTTCTCGCGTGGTAGAAGGGATGGCAGAGCATCCTTATTCTACCATAGGCCTTTTCTAGCTTATCTCTTTAGATACACAAATACTGTTATGTGATCACCTATGCTATCACTGCTATAACGTATGGCACAGGTTTTCAGCCTTGAAACAACTGATGGTATATACGGCACAGCCTAGCTGTGCTGTAGGCTGGGCCATCTAGGCTTGTGTGGCTGCATTACAGTATGGATTCTGAGGACACTGGTGTGAACCCAATGACAATATCCACAGTGACAAAGTTCTTGAGCAGATCCCTGCTGCTAGTGATAGATTGCTATAAATAGTTTAAGCAACCTTAGACATAGTGACATAGCTTTTCAGGATTTGATCCAACCTAGTAAAATGGTTTCCAACCTGGGAGTTGTGACCCCTTGGGGATGAAGGACCCTTTCACAGGGGTCACCCAAGACCATTGTAAAACACAGATATTTTCATTATGATTTATAACAATAGCAAAATTACAGTTACGAAGTCGCAGTGAAAGTAATTTTATGGTTGGGGGTCACCATTGCATGAAGAACTGTAAACTATGTTAAATGGTCGCAGTATTAGGAAGGTTGAAAGTCACTGTCTCAGAAAGTAGTGAAGATGGGATTCAAATCTGTAACTTTATCACCTGGTGATGGTCCTTTCTGGAATCAGTGTGCCAACAGGCAATTGCTTGAGGTACAGATCACAACTGCAATGGATGCTATCTCGCTTGGCAGGTAGCATTGCAGAGCTAAGACTAGCCTAACTGCGACTCGTGGTAGACATCTGCCCTATTCCATAATCAATCTGATTTCTTAACGCAATCTCCCTTTCAAAATATTAAGCACTCATAACAAGCCTAAGTAGAAAGGAGAACTTCCCCTTTCATAGCTCACACAGAAGTGGACCTGCGCTGCTGAAATGGGTACCCTTGATAGAGCAATAAAGGAAGTGAAGTCAGAGTGAGACCAGAAAGAGGCTTTTCAAGATAGGAACCATACCAGGAAGTGCTGCCCTCCTCCATCAAAACCATGTAGGGCTCATAAAACCCTTCACTGCTCACTGAGATGTAAGCCAGCAAATTCACAGATCAGAGATGGTTTTCCTGATGAATCACTAGCTGTAGTGGTATGTTCACAAAACATAGGAGCTCTTCAGAGTACTAGTGGAAGGTGAGCAGCCCAAGCAAGTTCTCCAGCATTGCTGCACAGAGCCTCAGCAGCCTGGACCCTGGTGACCTTAGAGAGACACCGTTCCCTACACCCCATCATTACCTACATGCTCCTCCTTCCTCCACTGTTCATGTGCAGCCTTCTCTCTCCAGCCTTGTCCCTGAGGAACAGTGTCCTGTGTGGCTCCCTCCACTTGAGTGACTTGAGTGAAATAGTCTCCTCTGTCTCCTTTGGCCTCTCCTTGTCTTGCCTAGCATAGTGTGCTTAATTTCTATGTACTGGTTTACCTGACTGCAGGCTGTAAGTACCAGCATATGTGACAGGCTAGCATTTTGTCCCAAAGGCTGGCCACTTAGAAGGTCTTCACCAAATATTTGTTCAACCAGCAATTTCATTGCAGAAACTTTAAAGAATATTTTTAAACGTTTTTTAATACTTAAAAAAATCTTAGAAGCAGGATCAGATTTTAGAGAGCACATTCAGTTGTTTTAAGCACAGTCTATGTTCATGAAATCAACTGAATTCTAACTTCAAACTCCTTTGCAACCAGGCTGGCAGGTGATTAAGTCTAATCAGTTAGGGGCTGGACCGTTCTCTGGAACCACTGAGTCAGGGAGGTCCAAACTGAGATACAGGAAATAAAGGATTCAGTTGTCAATCTGGTCTAAGGTTGGGACTGTCCTGTCAATCTGTGCACCTAGCTGTGTGGGATTCAAGATTCTGAGCAGCTAGGCATAAGCCACCTCCCAGAGCACATCCCACCAACACCTGCAAGGATTTGCTTCCTTTGGCTAACACTATATGCCTTCCTCAGTGGAGCATCTTAGACCCACTTCTGTGTGAAACAAGAAAGGGGAAACTTCATTGTATGTTTATGTCCCTAGATTCTGAAAATTACCCAGTTTAAAAATAGGCATGGTGGCATACACATTTGTAATCCGAGAACATGGGAGGCTGAGGCAGGACTATGGCTACAAACTCAAGTAGAGGGCAGCCAGAAGTGCATAGAAAGAAACCTGGTTCTCCAACCCTCCACACACATGTGAACACACACACACACACACACACACACACACACACACAGAGAGAGAGAGAGAGAGAGAGAGAGAGAGAGAGAGAGAGAGAGAGAGAGAGAGAGAAATACGTACACTACTCAACCAAATTAATTATTCTACCAGATGAAACAAGACAGAGACCACTCAGAACTATACAGCTCAGAGTTCTGACAACTTGGACCTTTGCCTGCCAAGAGATTTGCTCAACAATAGGAAAAACTAACTCCTCCTAACAGATTTGGATAAAATCAGGTCTTCTATCAACTAAACCTATCAACATTTGAAATTTTAAATGACTTAAACATGACTCAATAACAGAGGCTTCTACCTTGCTGGTAGCTGAGATCCAGGTTGTGAGGGGTAGAGGGTTTCAAGGAGTGTTTTGCCTGTTCAATGTAGTTGGGCAGAAAGTCTTGTTTTATCCAGCTTGACTGATAGCCACAGTGGGAAGCAGAGTTCAAGATTATCATTTAGAGGAAACTAAAAGGTTTTAGGAGCAAGCCCTGGGTTGAAAGGTCATCTCAAACCATGCTTTACACTCTTGAGTGGCACAGAGTATGGTGGTGCACCCTACTCCATCAAGGCTACACCTTTTAATAGTGCCACTCCCTGGGCCAAGCAGGTACAAACCATCATATTCAGTTTATCCACTTCGGAGAAGTGACATGGCCTGCTAAGGAGGTTATAAATACTTCTAAGTGTGGTGGTGTACCCTTGTAACCCAGTACCAGGGAAACTGAGGTGGCAGAAATGCAAGCTCAAGACAAGACTGGGTGACAAAAGATCTCAGCAAGCAAAGAAGAAACAGTGTATAGATGCTGTGCTTGCTCTGCCCTGTAAGGTACCCCTGTGCTGTCCTGTGGGTCCTCATTGTCCTCTCATTTACACCAATGTGAAAGGCGCTTGTCATTCAGGGTGGGGAGCCTGGAGGGCTGGAGATGCTTCTCATGTCTCCACCCATCTTCTTCCTTAGATGATAAACTCAAGCTCTGTTGGAGCTGCTGATACAACAGGGCGTGTCATTAGTTTCAGTTCTCTCTGGGAGGGAGCAGCCTTACACAGTGTTGGATGAGACTGAACATTTACTGCTACAGGTAGAGTGCCATTTCTAACTATTTTACATGGACCCTGTAAATGAACGTTCCATTCAAAGCAGGGGTTTAGCCAGTGGCTATGGCACATAATGCTGAAAAATATACCACAAGACAATGGCCAGTTTGAGACCAGCCAGTGCTACACCAAAGGTGATGCTATCGTGGAGCTTAGACTCTTTGGGACTTTGTCCTCTTTGCACTTTGGCCTTGTGCATGTGAGAACATGATGCCGTATCAGAGAAGAGGCCGTATCAGAATCCCCATCTAGGACGCAGAAAGAAATCCTCACCAAACCTACTGATGCTTTGACCCTGAACTTGAAGAAACTGACAGAAATAAACTTATGTTCTTGATTAAAACAAATAAATATAGCAAAGTTTTGGGGTTTTGGGGAAGTTGTTTCCTTAAGACCCCTACACACACACACACACACACACACACACACAACACACACACACACACACACACACACACACACACACACACACTTGTTAAGCCTGGTAAATAAAGTAAACAAATCTCTTACTTATCAAGCCACACAACTGAGATCCCAGCAAAGCACTGGGAATGTAGCAGCACATAGAAAACTACCAAACTATACAAAGAGGTTGCAAACTGAGATTTATGGAAAATGAGCGCTGGACAGAAATAAATCATAACAAAACAAATGCCTTTAAGTTTTAGTAAAAAGGAAACAGAACATTCTCTGTATAACTAATTTAAACCATTGAGCTTCACATTAAAGCAGACCCAACAGGTATCTTTATCTCAGCCTAAGAACATAAGAATGACAAAGCAATGTGCCAGTCATATCACAGATTATAAAATCTTTGGAACAGTTAGACAAAAGCAGATCTAATCATGATATCACAAGGTGTTTTAATTGTACATTGTAATAATATAATCAAAATTTGCCATCACCCTGTGATGAAATTAACAATAACAAATACTAACACGGGTGCATGCCTAGTACAACATCTGGAAAGGACATGAAAAATGACTGTTATAATTATTATTTAAACCTGGCATAGTTCTAAGAAAACTAAGTCATGTATTCTGACACTTGACATAGACTTTTGCTGCTCTTGTGTTTGTATTGCTTGTATTTTTGAATAGCTGAATTTATAATAAATGCAGTCTATCTATAAGAAGAGTTACTTGGTAGATTTCAATTTTTTGAATTTAATATTTTTATTTGTGTTTGAAATTTTCATAAATGTATATAATATATATGCATCTTCCCTTCTGCAACTACTGTTGAAATACCCACTCACCGATCCAACTAAGGTGCGAAGAGCTGCTGGCAGCGCCGATCCCCAGCGCGCAGTGTAGTAGGTAAGAAGGAGATTCCAGAAAAGGTGAATTCTCTTTGGACTCCCAATTTAGGGAAATGACCAATGAAGTCGAAAAAGTGCAAAGCTAAATATTGGTTTTTAGAACTTCAGCTATCAAAATGGGAAGAATCGTTCTTGATCATATCGGTGGTACCCGTCTGTTTTCTTGTGCAAACTGTGATACAATCCTGACCAATCACTCAGAACTCATCTCTACTAGGTTCAAAGGCGCCACTGGTAGAACATTTCTTTTTAACAAGGTAGTTAACTTGCAGTACAGTGAAGTTCAAGATCGAGTCATGCTCACTGGCCGCCACATGGTTCGAGATGTGAGCTGCAAAAACTGCAATAGCAAACTGGGATGGATCTATGAGTTTGCTACTGAAGACAGCCAGCGTTATAAG
>CM052718.1:11348836-11365620 GCA_028551405.1 Uromys caudimaculatus
ATTTGGGCTTCATTTAAAATTTTCTTTTTAACCCAGTTATTTCACTTAATTTGCTAGCTTCAAGAAGAGATCCGAATCTGTGCCCAGCGCTGGAGGCTCAGTGTTAGCGTGGCTTGTGCTGGCCAGTGTGCCATATTCTTGTTGGAGAGGAACTGTAGCACCAGAACCCATTCTTCCTGTCAGTCTTGACCCACAGATGTCACCATCCCTAGTTCTTGTCACCATGTACTTGGTGTCAATTGGAAACTTTCTGAAATGGGGCAGAACTGCTTGGTTGTCTTTTCCCGTGTAACTTAAGCTAGTAATATAAATAAAGTGGTAGTTGAATGTTTTGGCCCTGCGTTACTTTTAAAAATCCTTAATAAGAGAGCAAAAGTTTGATAAGTGATTTTCTTAGTAGTTAATCTTAAGCTATATTGACTACATATAAGGGATTTGTGTGGATGAAAGCATACTGTTTAAAACAGTATTGTGTTTAGAAAACAGTTGAGCAAAATGTCAGTGTGCATTCGTACACCGTTAATCTCAATCTGTTCTAAAAGAGGGGGAAATGAAACAACTTCTCTAAAAATATGGCTTCACAGTGTTTCGGCCTTCCCCCACATTGGTGAATTGATTTTGACAAGTCTGTAGCACTAATAATTTCATCAAAGGACTGGGTCTCTGCTTAGGGTCATTGTTTCACATCTTTCCTTAGAAGTTCAGCTATTGCATTTGAGCTGGACCTGATACCACCCTCTCTTGGAAAGAGGTCAGATTTGGCTCCTGCCCTAAATTTATGATATTACAAAGTATTAGAATATGTGTCTTTATCCAAACTGTACTTGCTTTTGGTGAATTAGACAGGACAGTGAAATCAGCTAGTTATACAAATGAACAGATGGATATCTGTATGCTCAGTCTCCAAGTTGTCTATGAAGGAAATTTGCCTGAGTTGAACAAATGAAACTTTCTGTCATTGACATTAAAAGTAATTTCTGGTTACAGGAAAGCTCATTGTACTTAGCGTTGCACTCTTCATTAATGGCCTGGTTGTTGTGAGCGGGATAGTATAATACTGCATATCCAGTGAGTGAGCGCCTGTTGTCAACTTGAATGAAACGTCAAGACTTAAGATAACATTTATCTCCACTGATCTCTGCACTGGCCTGTGATGCGGAATCCTAGTTACACGCCTCACCCACGGCACCATGTGCATTGCTGTCAAAATAAAGTATATTTTGTCTTGCAAAAAAAAAAAAAAAAGAAAAAAGAAATACCCACTCACTCCCAACAAATTTACCTCTCAACTGCGTGTTCTTTTGGTTTTTGGTTTTTGGTTCTTTTTAAACCAATTGAGCCTAGTTAGCCCTGTGTGAGGATGGATCCATTGCTGGAGTGTGAGTGACTCTGGTGGCATGAGTGAGAATGACTCCTGTAGGCCTGTAGGTTTGGATACTTGGTCCCCAGTTGATGGATCGGGAGGTGTGGTCCGGTTGGAGGAGGTATGTCACGGGGAGTTGTCTTTCTAGTGTTAAACACTCACACCATTTTCAGTGTGCCTCTCCCTGCCTCATGGTTGTGAATCAGAACATTAACTCTCAAGTGGTCCTTCACCCTCCCATCATGGACTCTAACCCTCTGAAATCATAAGCCAGTTAAACATTTTCTTTTATAAGTTATCTTTTCATGGTGTTATATAATACCAATAGAAAAGCAGCTAAGAAACCAAGTGACCAAGGGCCATAGCCCTGAAGAAGAAGAACTCCTTTTCCCAGTAGTCATCAATGGTCAATAGCTTCTCAGCTAGGGACGGAGGCTTCATGTGCCCCTATAATACTCTCCATGCTGAAATGTTGCCTGGCGTGATCTTTCACAGGTCTTGTGTGGATAACCACATGTCCAGGGGAGGGTGTTGATATAGGTTCTTTGAGGAGGAAGCTCCTCACATTCACTTGCTCTCTTAACTTGAGCAATTGTGAATCCTTTATTAACTGCCACCTACTGAAAAACGAAAATTCTGTCTGGGAGATGAGAGCTTCACTAATTTATGGATTTAGGGATGAGTCAATGTCTTATCATGTCCATTTAGCAAACTAATCGTAGATTTTCCCCTAGGGCTTATGACCTTCCCGTTTATTGGTTCTAGGTCAAATATACAGAAAAGGTATGGGTTCTCTCCTGTGGAACACTCCTGAAATCAAGCAAAAAGCAATTGGTTACTCTCCTAACATTCATGCCACTAATGTACATGGCCACGTCTCATAGGTTTTTGTTTTTATTTTTTACCCCAGCAGCCTGCAGTATGAAAGCTAACCAATAGGGAAGACTCTTCCAGATCAATACAGCTTCATTTCTCTATGGCCTGTGACCTAAGTGTGTGATGTCTTCAGCAGGAGGGCTTTGCCATCCAGTTCTAGTGGGTAGCCAAGGACAATGGAAGTACCCTTACTGTTTGCATGGTCTCTGGGACAATTCTGACCAACAACCCAAAGGGAGTTATCTGACACCTAGCATGGGGAATTATACCTGTGGTATGTGGGAGAAGCATCATTTCCCCATTCAGGGTACTTCTATTCCAATCCCATTTTTAAAAATTGTATGTGCCTTAGGGTTTCTATTCCTGCACAAAACATCATAACCAAGAAGCAAGTTGGGGAGAAAGGGGGAAAAAAAGGAAGTCATGACTGGAAATCAAGCAGGTCAGGAAGCAGGAGCTGATGCAGAGGCCATGGAGGGATGTTACTTACTGGCTTGCTTCCCCTGGCTTGCTTAGGTGGTTTATACTACTGTGTTAAAACATCATGATCAAAAGCAACTTAGATTTTTTAAAAAATGGTTTATTTAACTTACACATATCACAATCTATCGTTAAAGAACACAGGGCAGAAACTCCTGGCAGGAAACTGGAGGCAGGAACCAAGGCAGAAACCATGGAGGAGTGCTGCTCCCTGGCTTCCTCTCCATATCTTGCTCAGCCTGCTCCAGTTCATCTAGAGAAGCAATTGTGGCAGAATTTTTTTTTTAATTTTAAAATAAAGAAATTATGGAAGATTTGACTTACTAAATATTAAATTTTATAAGAAAGCAGAAATAGAAAAAAAAAAGTGGGCAATTCTGTTGCAAGGAGCGTTAGCTAACTGAACAAAGTCAACATATCTGAAGCATGTTAGATGTCTGTGAGGACATGCAGCAACTGCGGAAGTATCATGAGTCAATGAGGAAGACGTGGGTTATTAAATGCAATTTTGGAGAAATCACAAATTATTACAAGGGTCAGGTTCCTCAAATTAAAGTAAACATCACAGTCATTTTTTGACAGATGAAGGAATCGTGTGTAAAACAGAAAAAAAAAATGTAGAAGTGCTTTCTGGGTATAAACTTTTAAAGCTCCTTGTAAAGATTACTACTCCATTTAATCGAATTTAAAAACTTTTAAAAGTCTGTGAGTAAAAATAGACTAAAACCATATCTCATAAAAACCTAAGAGCATATTTACAACTTACACGGTAGGCAAAGCTTATTAGTCTCTCATTCGTTTTCTCCTGTTTGCTTTTCATCAATAAACATAGCCTAAGTTTCTGTCAATACTGTGTAGGAACTGAAGGCACCATGGCAAACAATATAAATTCAGCCCCCATTGCTACAGTGATACCTGGGATACTTTTGTAGGAACTAGAGGAAATGTGACTTCTGTTGACCTCAAGTTGTTGAACTTACGAAGGCTGGATTTAAGACCCCATGAGCTATTCTTCCTGATGTCCTTGGGTAAGAAACTTGCATGGTCGTATTTGGGGATTCATCTGCTCCGTCACTGCCTAGAAAGTAAAGAGATAGATGAGATGATTAATTACTATGCAATAGTGTTTGCTGGCTAGTTTTATGTCTATACAAGCTGGGATCATTTTTTAAAAAATGCCTCCACTATAGTGACTTGGGGACAAGCCTCTGGTTTATGTTCTTAATATGATTGGTCTGGGAGATTGGTGTTTATGGAAATAAACTCTACTGACAACAGGGTTTTATTTAGGGGTGCGGGAGGTGGGAAGTGTTTACTCCTGTGTCTGTATGATTTTGTGAGCCTGGACCTCACCATCTAGTCCTGGCTGGCCCCAAATCACTTTACTCCTGCTCCAGCCTCTTGAATGCTGGGACTATAGAATCATCACCACACCAGCACAGGCATATTCAGAGGTAACAGAAACCTTTTAACTTTACTATGGCAGTGGTTGAACGTGTGAATGTCCTGAAAACGCTGATGTGCTAAGTGGGTGAGTGGGATATGCCCTAGTTTGCTTTCAGTTACTGTGATAAGCATCCAGACCAAAAGTAACCTGGAGAGGAAAGGGTTTATTTGGCATACAGGTTACAGTCCACTACCAAGGGAAGCCAAAATAGGAGCTCAAAGTAGGGACCTGGGTGCAGGAAGTGAAGAGGGGCTATGGGAAAATGCTGCTTTCTGGATTTCTCCCCATGGCTTGCCCCAGGTGCTTTTTTAAGAAGCAACCCGGGGCCATCTTTCCATGGACAGTCCCACTCAATGTGAGCTGAGCCCTCCCACATCACTTATCAGCCAATACAATAGCCCCACAGACACGCTCATGGGCCAATCTAATGGAGAGAATTTCTCCGATGAGGTTTCCTCTTACTAGGTGACCAGCAGAGCGTGGTATGTGACCTGTGTCTCAATAAAACTATTTTTGAAGGCAGCATGTGCAATGAAAATAAAATGAAACAGCACAAAAAGAAAAAAGACATAACAAAAAATTATTAGTGGCTAACTAGCATTGTGATATAACCTAGAATGGTGGTTCCATCTCTAAAACAAGACATGAAGACAATCAGCTGGAAAAGAAATCTCCTACTTTGACACCCAGTCTCAGAGGTTTCAGTCTGTGGTTGTTGTAATCGTTGATTCTGTGAGCATAGCTACAGAAGAAACTGCAGCCTTCATGAAGACTGGAAGTAAAAGGAGAAAGGAGGGGCTGAGTCCCCAATATCCCTTCAAGAGCACACCCCCAGAAACCTCACTTTCTTCTGCTAAGTGCCCCCATCCTAATGCTGCAACCCCTTAATACAGTTCCTCGTGTTGTGGTGACCCCCAGCCATAAAATTATTTTCATTGTTACTTCATAACTGTAATTTTGCTACTGTTATGAATCATAAGTAAATATCTGATAGGTAGGATATCTGATATGTGACCACTGTGAAAAGGTCCTTCGAATCCCAAAGAGGTCACGACACACAGCTTGAGAACTGCTATCCTAAATGCACCACCTAATAACAGCTGGAATCTTTGGGGAACATGTAAGAGCCAAGTCATGATAGATAATATATACTTGATACTGTATAATGTGACTCAAGAGCATAAGATACTGTTATTTGTGTTCAACTCATTTATTTCTGCAACGCAATTACCTGCTAATTTTACAATTAAAACAAGATATATAGTAGAAAAAACATTAAGCCATGTTTTTTTTTTTATCCAGAAAACACTCAACACTTTGGTTTTCAAAGAAAAACACGGGTCCGATAAGGGAAAATATTTGTGTTCCTTGACTTTCTCTTTTGTTTACTTCCTCTTTAAAACACACGTAATATATGCATAACTAACTTCATGTCTTGCACTTCCTGTGGTGATCCACAGCTATTTAAAACGTTAATTTCTCATGTCACTCATTCCTAAGGAGGGAGCTGGTTCCAAATGAAACTCAGCTTTGAAAAGGCTACTTTCTCCTTACAATCTGAACATGAAAAGAAAGGGGATGATTCAATCAGCACTGCCATAAGCATTAAAAAATATCTTTGGTCGATGCTTTACTTGGAACGGAGACGCACTGTAAATATTTCGAATTCATCCTTGAAGTCACAGCCGTAGAATTTCCAGGCAGACCTTCCTCTCAAAGCGTGGTGTCAGTAGTGTAGGTGGAATATGTTTCTAAAATCCTCTTTGCTTTTCAAAGTGAAAACAAATGTTATGTACAGAGACACATATAATTTTAGAAATTTATATGTAGAGATAAAATAGCACGGCTATTGTTCCTAGTCACATACTCTGGCAACGAAAAGAAAGGAAAAGTGTGGGGAAGAGGCATAAGTAATTGAATGGGTGACTTTCAATTCTGTGGTTTTGTTATATTGGGCCCTGAGCTTGTGTGCTGTTCTGTATAAATATTTTTGAGCTAAAGGAAAATGATTTTATTACTATTGCTTTTGCTTTCTTTTTTTTTTTTTTTTTTTGAGATTATAATTACCCCATCTCTACCCTTCCATTCCTCCTAAAATTATTCTCCTTCAAATCCATGGCCTCTCTTTTCATTGTTATTACACACACACACACACACACACACACACACACACACGTGTGTGTGTGTGTGTATGATGTAAGTGATTTGTACAGTGTATGTAATATATGATGCATATGTATATGTATGTTTGTTTATATGTCTAGACATATATAGTGTTGGCCTTTCTGCTTGGATAGGAAGGTGTCCTGGGACTCTGAAGCCCTGGGACCACACAGGACAGTGTTCCAATGGAAGGACATCCTGAGACACAGGAGCCCAGGAACCACACATCTCTAAAAGGAAGCTTCCTCATCAGAGGCCATGCTGTCTCCAGGGAAGGGTATCTGGGGCTGAGCTGAGGAGCTCAAGCCCTGATCTTTCTCTTCTCTTCTCCTCTTCCTTGTTTCTTGTCTTCTGATGAAAGAGTCACACCAGTCAGCAAATCTCATAAAGCAGATTTATTGGAGGGTCCAGGCTGTGGAGGGGTGAATCCAGAAGTGGCTGTCTCTGCTCCAGAGAGGAAGCAGACAGCCAGGAACTGGACAGAGTGCCGTGATTATATAGGAGGATGGAGCTCTTGGGGGTGGAACATTCTAGGTAGAAGTTTACAGGGTGAGGATATGTAGGATTTCAAGTCCTGAGGAGGGGTTGGTGGGTTTTTGTGCTCCAGGATTATTCAGGGATTGGTGGGTTTTCCTATTCAGAGATTGGTGGCTTTTGTTCACACTTTTCACCTAAAATTAGCATAATCTGGGGAGGGTCCAGTTGAAGGGCTGGAGCTGACCTTTCTGACAGTTAAAGAGTCTGGAAATTCCTCAGGGGGGAGGTGGCTGACCACTTTCCTGTCTTGAGTGTTTACAAAGTATACAAAGTTTACAAAGGGCGTCCACAGCCTGGAAAGCCTTTCCTACCAGTGGAGTGGCATGCATATCCTACATATATTCCTAAATACAACCCATAACCTGCTCAGTCAGTATAATATTGCTTGTATGGTATGTTCCTTTTTAGGGCTAGCCTTTTGATATTGAGTAGTCACTGGCTATCCTAATTCCTGGCGAAGACTGTTGTGAGTGATAGTTTTGCTGAGTACAGTAGTTTGGGCTAGCATCTGTGGTCTGAACATCTGTCAAGGTCTTTCTGGCTTTCGGCATCTCCACTGGAGTCAGGTGTTATTCTAATACGTCTTCCTTTATGTGCTTATGCTTCTGTCTTTCTCTTTCCATCATTACTATTCTTCCTCTATTCTGTCCATTCACTGATCTGATTATTACGTGTTTTGTTCTTTCTGGTCCTATCTGTTTGGTATTCTGTATGCTTCCTGTACCTTCATATGTACCTTCTTCTTCAGGTTAGGAAATTTTCTTGTGTGATTTTGTTGAAAATATTTTCTGTGCTTTATGCCTGGATTTTTTCTCTTTCCTCTATTCCTATTATTCATAAATTTTTTCTATACTGTCTCAATTTTCCTTTTTTAAAAATTTAATACTTTCCTTGACTAGGGTATCCATTTCTTTATCTTGCCTTCTGAATCTCTATTTTATCTCTTTTTCTCTTCCAGTTTTAGCTCAATTTGTGTTTTCTTTGGTGATTCTATGTCTACTTTCATGCCTTGAGTGGTTTTTGTCATTTTTTTCCACTGTTTGTGTTTTCACAGAGTTCACTGAGGGATTTAGTCATATACTCTTTAAGGATCTTAAATTTTTCATAATGGCTTTTTGAAGTCCTTGTCTTGTGCTTCAGGTATATTGCATTTCTGTGGGCCTACTGTGGTTGGGTTACTGGCTTTGGGTGGAGATATATTGTCTCTGATGGTAATGGTTGTGTTTACGTGACGGCGTCTAGGCATCAGGGATTAGCATGGTTGTAATGCTAGGTGTTGATATCTGTTCTTCCCTTTGTTGGGTAGGTTTTCCATTCCTTGGTTTCTGAGGCCCTCTCTGGATCTTAGGGAAGTGAGGCAGCTGTGGGTTGCCTGACACGGAGAACTTCTGCCTGCTGGTGGGGAACAGAGAAATAGGGGAGGTTTAGGAAAGTATGTTGAAAAGGCTTCATGAATGAGCTAAAGGGGATTATGCTCACACCAAGAGCTGGTGTCCACAGGGAATTGGCGTGTATTTGGAAGAGGGCCTGTAAGTGGGGCACAGTAGACTAAAGAATTATTTGGAGAGACAGAATTAAAGGGCTAAAAGTGTCCTGGGTCTGCACCAGGAGTTGGTGTCTCCAGAGAATAAAGCTGAGG
The DNA here is from genome assembly GCA_028551405.1 of Uromys caudimaculatus. Classification (NCBI taxonomy): domain Eukaryota; kingdom Metazoa; phylum Chordata; class Mammalia; order Rodentia; family Muridae; genus Uromys; species Uromys caudimaculatus. The sequence continues at coordinate 11,357,342 of CM052718.1, forward strand.
TAGGAGGAGAGGCACATGTAAGCAAGTTGTTACCAGGGTAAGAATGGAAAGGTGCCAATGGGAGACAAGAAGGATAATGTGAATCACCTTGAGTAGCTTCCAGGTGTGGTACTGGGGGACCCAGGTAGGGGATGGTTTTAGGTGTTTGGCAGTGACATGAGCTGAGAATGTCTTCAGGGAGGAGGAAAGTTGGGCACACCACAAAGTTCAGTGGAGTCCCCAAGGAGCCAAGGCAGAGTGAGAGGATAGACTTCTGCAGTTCATCTGCTACAGGACTGGGAAAGGGACTGGGGGATTACAATGGAGGGCAGGCAGGAGAGTGAAGATGGCCTGCTTACTTCCCTGGACAAGGTTTGGTTTTTGCATGGTGTCCCACATTTCCTGAGTGAGTGAGTGAGTGTGTGTGTGTGTGTGTGTGTGTGTGTGTGTGTGTGTGTGTGTGTGTGTGTATGCACACACGTGTGTATGTGTATGAATGTGTGTGAATGTGTCAACATCTGCATGTGTCTGTTATATGTGTCTTATGGGTGTATGTGTATGTGGAGGTATGTTCGTGTGTGTACGTGTGTGTGTGTTCCATATTCTTTGCCTGGATGGTCTAGATCTTCTACTTTATCTTTGTGTTCTGATATTCTATATTGTGTTTGATACATTCTACTTTAAAGGATTTCTCTTTTAATTTTACTTTTGATATTATAATTACATTTCACTTCCTTCTCTCCCTCCTTCCAAACTCTCCCATGTGGCCTTCTCTGATCTCCTTTGATTCCTGGCCACCCTTTTCACTAAATATTATTGCGTGCATATGGATGAATAGCTAGATAGATGGATCAATAGATTCCCTAAGATAAGAGACTTTCAAGAAAATTTTACTAAGAAATCGATATCCAATAAACTATTCTTCACTGACCAAGTTGCTGTATTAAGGGTTACTCACTGCCTATAAGTAGACTTGTTTGGTTTTTTTTTGGGGGGGGGTTGTTTGCTTGTTTTTTGCTTTTGTTTTTAATAATTCATTTCTATCCCTATTCTTGCCTCCTACGCACCAGTATTTGTTTACACACTGTGAAGGAAGGATGGAAAGAAGAGACTGGAAGACGTGAGGGAAGAGAGGGAGTGGGGGAAAGGAAACATTAGGAACCCATTCTTCTCTCTGTCTATCATGTGTTATGTTTAAACTTAAACAGACTCGCCAATGCAGAAGGCCTAGGAAGGGGGTCAGTAGAATGGTGGGGTGTCCTTAATACAGCGCAACAGTTATACTTAGGATGTTAGGATCCAGAGGGAGAGGGGAGAGGCCTATGCATTGAGGAAAGACAATGTGAAGATTCAACCAGGACAGAGGCCCTGTACAGGACAGAAAGGCCCCTTGGGAAACCACACTGCCAAAACCCTTTTGGATTTCCCGCTGCTGTTAACACTTATGTTACGCTTGTGATGGAAGCCTCTATCAAACCTTTAACAAGCCAGACCTAGTACAATCTTGGCTGATCAGAAGGCTTAGGTGGGAGGATCACAAGGTCAAGGCCAAATGGAGAACTTAAGAAGTTCCTGTTTCCATTTTAAAAGTAATAATGATAAAAATAAAACATTTGAGGGCTGGAATGTTGATCAGCGATAGATTGCTTCGCATGGACTCAATAGAAGCCCCGTATTCAATCTCCAGTCCAGCATTTCTCCAGTCCCCTAGCAGAAAGGGTTTCCTGTTGCTATCTCTGTCTGTAAAATACATTTTCTGGGTGTCTCCTGTGTCTAAAGATCACTTCCCTTTTATGTGCAATTAATTATATTTGCTCTCTTACTATTTGCTTCCCATTAATAATAAGGTCCCCAAAGAGAATTGGACCTGTTTAAATAGAGAGGTGTTTGGAATACATTAGGGTTTATTGACTGAATGAATGAATGAAGCAAGCTACACAATCAATGTAGAAGGTGTGACAAGTTCCAATATAGAGGAGATGATTTAAGTTCTTTTTCTTTCACATCCTACTCTGAATTCATGTCCCACTGATATATATTACAAAACTTTATTTTCCTTCCAAAATTGCAAAAGCATGTTGAAAAGATGAATAAGCCAAATACAACACAAGAATGTGACCACAGAAGGCTTGAGTAAACACAGATACCATACTATGGTGGGAACCAAAATGGCTTTACCTACCTAGGACATAGGACTCTCTTGTGAACTTTTTCCATCTACCACATTGGGGCATCCAGCACCTCAATGACATCATCACAAACCTCCAGTCAACTACTGAAAACGTGAACTTAGTTCTTGCATGTGTCAAAGTTCAAGTTTCCTTACATGGGACATGTTGTATAACAAAACTTTTCCTGGGGACACATAGCATATGCATCTACTCTCCCAGGAGAGGGAACCAATGACAGACTTAATGTAAAATAGTTATAGGGAGGCTTACTGTCAGGGACATGAGTGAGGAGTAATTTACAAGAGCTGGATCAGCTCCCTGGACAGCTGCATTGCCAAAGATCACCCAAGCACGGCTGTCAGCTCACCAAGCTGGAAACCTGGAGCATGCTACAGAGCCTGCAGGCAGCTCAACAGATTGGAGAGTGTCCTTTCCAGGTAACTTAATTGATCTAAACCTCTTCTAGGCAGTTTGGTGGGGTGGGTGGGGTGGGTGGGGGTGGTGTCTGCTTCTTTTCAAAAGCTGCTCTGGTCTCAGAGTCTTTGCTGTCTTCATTATTCTGTGGGTGGGAGGGGCCTAGTGAATCTGGTCTGTTTCCACAGACCTCCTGAAGGTATTTTGAGTTGTTTCCTGTCTCTCTTAAGGAGCTTCCCTGGAAAATGGAATGGGAAAATGGAATGTGTCAGTGAAGGAGGAACCTGCTAGACAACAGGGTCCAGCCATCTGGTTGGTTCCCAGACTCTTTAGCAACCCCGTCAAAATTCATAGTCCTATGAACGGACAGATGATGAAGGAAGATGAAAAACAGGATTTGCTTTGAGAAGAAACATCTCCTCTTTCCCTGTACTAGTTACTTTCCTCGTCACTATGACAAAATAACTGACTAAAACAACTTAAGAAATGGAAGGGTTATTTTAGTGGCAGCTTTGGAACCAGTCATGGTGGGTAGGCATGGCAAAATGGAGTGGTTTAGATAATGGCCAGCCAGCAAGCAGTGCAGTTACCTAGGTGATTCAAAATGAGGTCAAGTTCAATGGGATGATTTACGGCCACACTACTGCTTCCTCTTCAGGGTGTGGTAAAGCCTAAGAGGGGGCAGGCGGAGAAGGGTGTGTTGGTGGAGTGATGCCAGCTGGTATCAAAGTAACAGGACACCTTGCACAATAGCAAAAGGAGAAGACAATCCAAACTCCAGTAGGGAGACAGTAGCTATCACTCCTTCGTTGGTAATCTCAGATAGACACATCAGCAGGCTTTGGAGAGGTGTCACTCAGTCACACAAACCACCAAACTGCCAGTCATGTCTCAGGAAGGAAGCAAACTGTGAAACAGTCCGGCTTCATTCCTTTTTATATATCTGACTCTGAACTACTGAAAAGATGTTCCCGTTCAGTAACTGGCATCTCAGGGGAGGGGCTTGCAGAGAGGTGAGCTACAGGTTCCTCATGTTGTTGCTAATGCTACCTCTTGTTGCCATTTCCTTTCACCAGATAGAGACTGAGGGAAGTATTCATTCCAGACATTGTGACTGAAGCCACAGATTGAAGCCTTGTGAGAAAGAGTGCAAACATGCTTTTTGCTCACACAGTCCAAAATCAAAAGCTAACTCCCATTCACCCATCACCCACCATCCATCTAAATGCACAAGGTGGAGTGCCACGTGTCCTACTGAGAAGGTTCCAGGATAAAGAACAACCTTCATTTTAAAATATTCTGGGATTCTTAAACTATACACATAAACACTCTTTCTTGTTTAGCTTGTAGCTCGCAGCAGGATGTTTATGTTGGAAACAGTCAACCAAACAACTATCATCCCATATACATCTTGCTACTGCTAGGAAACAGTAACATGGTAAGACAGAAAAACACGAAGTCATGTACATTGCGTCTTTAAAAGAGCAAAATGTAGTGCAATTGCATCAGGATTTTCAGGAAAATGCATTCATTGTGTGCTGAGCAACTTCCCAAGTGCTTAATAAATACTTGTTGACTGGACGACTGATGCTTTGTTTTCTGGGAAGAAAGTACCTTTCCATGAGGAGAGTGTGTGTGCTTGAAATCTCAGCAACTTGAAGAAACAGTTAAATGCCAAGATATTTTGAAATGACAGTATCAGACACATATCTCGTGTTTCGGCTTGCTAATGATAAAGCACCCAGAGAAGGCGATGAACCTGCCCTAGGTCTCTGGGGAACATTCAGCTTCTGATAAGTTTGTTTTTGTGAATTCAGATAAAGATAAAAAGCAGCAGAACTAGTTTATTCTGCCCCTTTGGCCTAGAAGTAGGGGGTTCTCGGAGACTTCAGTTTTGCTACAGGACTCTTATCATGCAGATAGAACCAAACGGTAGTGTTTTCCCTAACATGTACAAGGCCCTGGTTTCGATCTCTCCCAGGACACTGTAAGAAATATCTATTAAAAATAATGTGTGGTAAGTCTTAGCACAAGCTCTCGCACTAACATTTATAGTTGTATGTGATCAAGGGCAGGAAGGGACAGTTTCCCTTCAGGATTGCTGCAGAAATTAGTTAGGGTTAAGTGTAAAGGGCCTAGTAAATAATATACATATCAAATAAACTATCATTGTTGTCACAATTATTAAAATGATTTCAAGGAGAGATGTTTAAGATGACAAAATATAGGACAATCTTACACAAAAATGTGTTACTACAAACACACACTCACACACATACTCATGCTCACACACAGTCACACACATTCAAACACACATTCACACATTTGCACTTACACACACACACTGGTACCTACACACACATTTACACTCACACATATTCTCTCTCTCTCTCTCTCTCTCTCTCTCTCTCTCTCTCTCTCTCTCTCTCACACACACACACACACACACACACACACACACACACTCATACCACATGGTATAACCTTGAGACTGTTAGGACAATCTACTCACAAACACTTCAGTGTGCCTACCTTTCTTAAACATCTAAGTATCAAACTCATTTAATACAGCAAGGGAGAAGAAAATTGCAGATAAACTTTCCTAGTTATACTTGAGTGATAAATCTCCATTTTTCTCATCACGGATGAATACAGGTCTTCTAGTCCTTGGATACTAATAAAGTCATACTGAAGGTTTAATAAAGTAAGTGTTGTGTGTAATAAGTGGCTTTAGATCTACCTTTGTCTATTCGTAAATACATTTGTGGTTTCATATAACAATACAGTTGTAAAACAATACAAGTGACTTATGTAAATGCATCCAAAGATACACAGCTATGCTTTGCAAGTTCCATCATGCAATGCGGACCTCTCCCCTCCCCACATTGATTTTCATCTTCTCCAGGCTACTCTGGGTAGGTAGGTGGGTCCTCACACAATATCCATTCAACGAGGGTGCTGTCCCCCAGGAAGGCGCTCTCATAATTTCGCCCTTACCCACAGCCTTTTCCACATGGGTAATCTTTTCTTCTGCTTTTGCACTCAGCTCCACTTGAGGCAACTTGTCACCGTGCGCTGGTATCACTTCTAGTAATTTTGCCATCTCTTGAATTTCCTCTTTCGGCATTTACTCAAGTATCATAAACATAGAAGAGTGCACGTGTGCCCCCCCCAAGTGCCTGCACACACACGCGCCCGCGCTCACACAAACACACGTGCCTGCGCAAACACGCACACATTCCTTCACCCTGTGTCTCTGTCTGTGTCTATGTCTCTGCCTCTCCCTCTCTCCTCCTCTTCCCCCTCCCTCTCCCTCTTTTTCCTCTCTCCCTCCCTTTCCTTCTCCCTCTCCCCTCTCCTCTCTCTCTCATCTGTCTGTTTCATCAAACAATCATGACATTAGGGTGTCTTCTTCAGCCGCTCCTCCATCTTATTTATTTATTTATTTATTTATTTATTCATTCATTCATTCATTCATTCATTCATTCATTGAGGCAGGATCTCTCACTGAACCTAGAGCTCATGGATGTAGCTGACTATCCAGTGAGCCCCTGCTATCTTCTTCTGTCAACCCAACTTTGAGGTTACAAGCATCTGGCTTTTACAAAAGGATGGATTTTAGACACCTGCGTCAGGTCCTCATGCCTGCATAGGCAGTTTACCCATTGGTCCATGTCCCTAGCCTAATACTCGATATGTTCTTATCTCACCGGGTAAAACAGCTAAATGTGTGCAGGAGCAGCCATGATTCCCACAAGGGAAGACAGAGGCGGGCCTCCCGTGGCTCCACCCTTCCATCAGGAGCCTGCTTCTCACGAAGCATGTCTGTCTGTGGTCCTGTCTTCCTAGGGGCACAGGAAGTGGGGGTTTCAGCATGGGCCCCAGGGGACTCCGAGGTTTGCCTGCTTGAGATATGTGTTATTGGACACTTAAAACCTTTATTTTTTATTTCCTCTTTCAAAATATACCTAGCAACTACACTTAAAATACTCACCGGAGATTATCCACTAAAACAGTAGCCTTGGTGCTAAAGCGAAAAAGAACCTCTTGTTCGATATTATTAAATTCACAGCAAGACTCCTTCAGTTGGTAAATTTAAGTTCTAAGAAAGTTCAATGTTCTCTTTTCTAACTGCTTTCCCCTTTCTGTCTCTGAAGGAGGCTGTCTGAGTCCTGACCTAGTCATCACCCCCCAAGACATCAAGCTCAGTTCCAGAAATTGATTTTGCTGTACAGAGTCCCTTGTGTCTATGATAGCATAACACCTGCAGGTTTTTAACCTGGGTGACACCAGCCTGTAATCTTGAGACCACAGAACTATCTGTCTCAAAAGCAAAACGAAGATCAAAATAATAAACCCAGAAGTTGGACCGTTCTACTTTGTCCCTCGTGACCTTGTCTCTTGTCCCATAACTAATAACAATGTGGTGCTGTGAGGCAAGTAGTTACTCAATTAACAGATTGCCTGGGGTGTGTGTAGGGGCTGAGCAAAGGATTTCATCATAGTCCATCCTTTCAACAGTCATAAGATATTTGACTCTTTTGTGTTTCTGTGTTTCTGTTTTGTCTGGTGCATCCCACTCTGAGCAAGAGGATGAACTGAGAATCTTAAACATGCCACCAGGCCTGTGTGCTCCAACACTGAGCTGTCTCCCCAGCCCTCAATTCTTTATCCAGACTTTTTATTTAAATTAAATGTTTTCACTGATACAAAAGAACCTAATAGTTGTGCCTATTAATGGAGTGGCTCAATACTCATGCACACAAACATGGCATAAAGCTTGAAGAGGGTTAAACATGTCTATCTCGTCAGTTGTAGGGTCTTCTTTAAACTCCTCTTTCGACTGTAAAATGCACTTTTAAAAGTATCTATGGTCATCTTACTAATAGTTCAGCAGAACTTCCTGTAATTGAGGACTATTGATTGACATTTTCTATCTTTTCCCCAACCTGAACTGGCCCCAGCTTCTAGCAACCACCATCCTGTACTCAGTTTCTATACCAAAGTTTTAGTGTCTACAGATGCATGTGGTCATGTGGTATGTATCTTGTGCCTGGCTTATTTCACTTACATAATGGTTTCTAGTACCACCCACACAATTGTGACTGCCGCAATTTCATTATTTTTATGACTAAATAGCCTTCTACTAAAAGAATGCCCCTGGGACTGAAGAGATGGCTCAGAGGTTAAGAACACTGACTGCTCTTCCAGAGGTCCTGAGTTCAATTTCCAGCAACCACATGGTGGCTCACAACCATCTGTAATGGGCATCTGATGCCCTCTTCTGGTGTGTCTGAAGACAGCAACAGTGTACCTATATACATGAAATAAATAAACAAATCTTTAAAAAAAAAAAAAAAAAAAAAAAAAGGCCAGGCAGTGGTGGCACACACCTTTAATCCCAGCACTTGGGAGGCAGAGGCAGGCGGATTTCTGAGTTCGAGGCCAGCCTGATCTACAGAGTGAGTTCCAGGACAGCCAGGGCTATACAGAGAACAAAAAAACAAAAAAACAAACAAACAAACAAACAAAAGAATGCTCCACATTGTCTTTACCTGTATACGAATCAACAGGCCCCACTTGCTTTCTATCCTTGGCTGTTGCGAATGCTGCTACAACAAATTTAAGATTCCAGACAGCTTTTAAAGATTTGATTTTTATATCTAATTGTGTGTTTAACTTTGTGTCTATGGGTGAATATGAATGGGGGAGGCA
>CM052718.1:11366120-11383075 GCA_028551405.1 Uromys caudimaculatus
AGGGGAATGTCAAGGTGGGAATACGGGAGTGGGTGGGCGGGTGGGTGGGAGGTGAAATACCCTCATAGAGGAGGGGAGGGGGATGGGATAGGGGGTTTCCAAAGAGGAGACCTAGAAAGGGGGAAACATTGGAAATGTAAATAAAGTATCAAAAAATAAAAATAACAAAAAAAGAAAATTACAGGGAAACAAAAATCAAAACAAAAAAAGAAGCAGAGTTAGCTGTGACTTGACTGCTCTCATTCTAAAGTATGTCTCCCGCCCTACCCCATACTCCCTGTCATATACCCTACGCTGAACTAATTATGTGGTGTGAAGCTTTGCACAAAGTCTGTTAAATGTCTGAACTTTTCTTCTTCCGGAGGTTTTTGGTCCAGAGATGAAGGCTGCTCTCTGAAGTGGTGGTATGGCGTCCCAATTGCCACTCCCTCTCCCATCTCTCTCATGGACCTCCCCATCTCTCTCATGGACCTCTCCCATCTCTCTCACAGACCTCCCCATCTCTCTCATGGATACCTCTCCCCCCCCCCTCAATGATCATGTTTTAATGAGAAGTCTCTTCATTCAAAAGCCTCCGCATAGCTAGCCCTCTATAAACTGAACTGTTTCTGTCTACTTCTCTTTCCATCATGAGGCTCTTTATTCTAATAAATCTCACTGAAAGGAATCGAGTATCAGCTTCCTTTGCAGACTGACCACGGCTATTTTCTTTTATGGCAGGGTTGTAAGAATAAGCTTAAGGTACAATATATACTTCTATGAAAATTGGGGAGGGGAGCTAAATATTAAAGAAGTAGATGTCTCTAACATCATACCTGTAAGCTATAAATGCAAATAATGGAGGCTGCACCACAGGGACCCAAAATACAACCCCAAAACAAGGCAAAATGGTGCCAAGAATTCCGCACATGACAGTACAACCCAAAGGTAGAAAAGGTAGAAGAATATTAGCCAACCACCATTTTATTCAGACACTAGAGGAATCATCCATCCTTCAAAGGTCAGGATTTCTACGACACAGGAGAGCTCCTCTTTTCTTGCCCCCAGTCACCACACACTGAATTCCACAATGAGGACTCCAGCCCTTGTAAACTAAAACTAAAGCCCAGTAGCAATACTTAGTAACTTGAGTCATGAACAACTATTATGGTTACATTCAGGTGTAATTAGTATTCTTAGCACTGGAACAAATTACATAACTGAGCCTCCCAAATACAGGAGAAGGCAAGGCAACTGCTCTAACTTCTTCAGTTTTTATGGTGGAAGGTTTAAAAAGAATCGGTAAGTTTGCTATTTCAGGCATAGTGTAGTTAGCACTGTCGTTATTCATTTAGAAAGGGGAAATGTAAGCAGCCGAATTCCTCATACTGCAGAGCAAGAAGCTCTGGCCACAAACCAAGGTAGTGTTTACCATACGATTGTGTCTTAGCTACAAGTAGGTAAACTGTGGGAGCAGATGCCGTAGGGAAATGAGACAGCTAGCTCAGGGGAAGATGGGCTATTGGTCATCATTCTGCCCTCTGAATTCTTTGAATTAGAAGAAAGAAATCTAGCCTTCTAACCTTAAAAATATATATTACAACGTTTTTAAAAAGTGAGCTCTCCAGACATCTGAAGAGTAGGCTAAGTGTTGGGAAGGCAAAGGCATCACAAAGCCCATTCCAATCTACTTCCTGTGTGACATCTTAGGGTATGCGATGCTTTCCAGTTTATAATGGCTTTATACTTGTCATATCTTAAATAAACTCCAGTGAATATAAGCATTGTGAGGGGCTTTGCTTTTCAATATCTGAAAGAGGCTCTCACTTCTGTAGCCCGGTTTGGCCTCAAACCCAGAAACTTGTGGAAATCCACTGTCTCAGCCTCCTCAGTACTGGAATCACAAGTGCATGCTACCATGCCTGGATTGTGTGTGTACATGTTACTGTGTGGGTATTCATGTTCATGTGTGTATATATAAGTGTATATGTTTACATGTTCATGTGTGTGCATGTTAATGTATGCACACAGGCTAGGATATGTATGTGTGTGTGATGTGTGCACAGGTGTAGGTGAAGACAAAAAACTAATACTCGCTCAGTTTCTCTCCATCTTATTTGTAGAGGAGATTCTCTCACTAAACCTAGGGCTTGCTGATTTGGCTAGAATGCCTGGCCAACAAGCTCTGGGCAGTCGCCTGTCTCTGGCCCAATATCACCCACCCGACTATGGAGGTAGGTATACAGATACATGCCTCTGCCTTTTTATATTGGTGATGGAGATCCACCTTTAGGTTTTCATGTTATGTGACAAGCACTTTACTGACTTGGCTATGTCTGTAGACCTCTGTTTTATCATTTTAAACTTGACCAAACTACCCACTGATCACATTTTTTCCATCTGTTTTAATCATTATTGGTCATGTTAGAGTGTTCCTTTTCAAAAGCAAGAGATAGAGTGCAAGCAAAAAATGGAAAGGCCAAGTTTAAGCTTGGCCATAGATGTTCTGAGAGCTTGCCATACAGAATATGAGTTCAAAGTAGTGTCTCCTGCCACCGTGAGAGCACTTTAGAGTTGTGCTGCTATCAGTATGATTTTCTACACACCTCAGTGCAGTAGCCATCAGCACATTTATTAAACAATGTCAAGTAAACCTTATTTATTAAGTGATTTCTTCCCATTGCTTTGTGATGGATGATAAACCATCCAATAAGTAGCAAAACTGGTTGTAACTGATGTAAGTTCTCAAACTTGTAACTAAAGATAAAGTTACTTTTCCAAATGAAGGATTGTTGATCTCTTCAATTGTAAAAATTTCTACTAAATGTAGCAGTTCCATTGTTCACAGCAGTAGTGCCGAGTAACCCACCTCTGTATGTGCATTATGCACAGTAGAAATTTTTTAGCTTTAAATTTCTCCTGCATCACAATCCCATACACAACCAGCCCCTCTCTGTTCGTCTGACTCATTTGTTTCATTGTCTCATCATCTTAAGACACAAGTTCCTTGGGAGTACAGTGGCCAACAGAAAGGGTTCTGAAACAGTTGGAATGGATGACACTTTGTATTTTATGTGCTTGTTTTCTTCCTCATTTTGTGTGATGAATAAACCTTAGTTTTTACTATTCTAGACATTGCTTCCACATTTTATTAATTTATGTACCATAAGCTCAAAAAGAATTATTAACTGCCTTTCAATTTCACCTTGTAAAAGCTTCCAAGGTTACAAGAAAGCAAAAATACTTTAAAATCTCAAGAGTACAAGTAGAAATCAACTTGGAATAGCATCAGAAACCAACTTACATGCAAGCTGTATTGAAGGAAAAAATCAACATGTATAACCTTGTCCCCCTATGTTAAAGACATATTACCTTATTTTTATTTTTAAGCTAATTACATCTTATCCATGTATTATGTGCACATGTATGTTTGTATGGGGAGGGGAATGTAGGTGAGTACCATAGCATGAGTGTGGAAGTCAGAGAAAAATCTGTGAGAGTCAGTTCATTCTTTCCATTATGTGGATCTCAGTTATCAAACCGGAGTCTTCAGGTTCAGCAGCAAGCACCTTTACCTGCGGAGGCATCTTTTGGGAATCAATATTATGTTACATTTTTGATGAATTAAAAGACTCTAATATAGCAACTTATATTGCGATCACCCTAGAACACCTATGAGGGCAAGGGCTTTAATTACAAAACAAATAAAACAAAACAAAAAAAAACCTGTGACAAGCAATACTAATGGATTCTTTTAAACTCTGTCATAGAAATAAATTGTTTACATCAAAAGCTAGTTCTTGTCCTAAGTGAGAGGAGGAGCTCTAGTAAAAATAATCCTTATGCTCCACAAATTGCTAGTAAAATTAGAAATGAAAGGGAGATACACAGTAGAAACCAAAAGAATTCAGAGGATCGTTGATTGGGATATTCTTGGAAATGCATATTATAATAAGTTGGAATCTAGGAGAAATGGATACATTTCAGAACTAATATGACCTTCCAACTTAAAACAAGAGGATACAAATGACATAAGTGAATGTACAAGCGTTGAGACAGAGCCAGTAATACAGAGAACTTCCCAACTTAGAAAGAAAGAAAGAAAGAAAGAAAGAAAGAAAGAAAGAAAGAAAGAAAGAAAGAAAGAAGGAAGGAAGGAAGGAAGGAAGGAAGGAAGGAAGGAAGGAAGGAAGGAAGGAAGGAAGGAAAGAAAGAAAGAAAGAAAGAAAGAAAGAAAGAAAGAAAGAAAGAAAGAAAGAAAGAAAGAAAGAAAGAAAGAAAAAGAAAAATACCAGGCTCAGATATTATCTTGGTGAACTTGTGTCAAACCTGCAAACAAAAACTAACACCAAAGTCCCTAAACTATTCTATAAAACAGAAATGGAAACAGCACTAGTAAAGTCCTTTGACAAAGCCACCAATGCCCTGATACCACAGTTGTATAAGGACACAATAAAGAAGGAAGGAGGAAGGAAGGAAGAATCAAAGATGCAAAAATTCTCAATAAAATATCTGCAAGCTAAATGAATGTACTGGCTGGTTTTATGTGTTAACTTGACACAAGCTGGAGTTATCACAGAAAAAATGAGCCTCAGTTGAGAAAAATGCCTCCATGAGATCCAGCTGTAAGGCATTTTCTCAATTAGTGTTGGGGGATGGGTAGCCCATTGTGAATGGTATAAGCCCTGGGGTGGGGCCCTGTGCTCTATAAGAAGGCAAGCTGAGCAAGCCAGGGGAAGCAATCCTGTAGGCAGCTCCCCTCCAAGGCCTCTGCAGCAACTCCTGCCTCCAGGTTCCTGTCCTGTGTGAGTTCCAGTCTTGACTTCCTTTGGTGATGAGCAGCAATGTGGAAGTGTAAGCTGAATAAACCCTTTCCTCCCCAACTTGTTTTTTGGTCATGGTGCTTTGCTGCAGCAATAGAAACCCTGATTAAGACACTAAATTAAACCATACATCAAAAAGATCATTCACCATGACCAAATGAGCTTCGTTCCAAGGATAAAAAGACGGTTCAATCTATACATATCAAAGCGTGCAATCTCACATAGATTCAAAGACAAAAAACCACACCAACATTTCAATACATACAGAAATGACTTTGACAAAGGTCTTCATTTTAAAACATCCCTAAAGAAACTAGTAATTGAAAGAATCTATCTCAACATAGTAGAAGCTATACATAACAAGCCTAAATCCTGTTATTACACCGCATAAAGAACCCCAAAGTATTTCTACTAAAATTAGGAACAAGATTGGTAGGGCTGCCATTTTCTCTACCCTTATTCAATATAACCCTTAAAGCCCTCGATACAGCAATAAGAAAGAGAGAGAGAGAGAGAGAGAGAGAGAGAGAGAGAGAGAGAGAAGGAGGAGGAGGAGGAAGAGGAGGAGAAGGAGGAGGAGGAGGAGGAGGAGGAGGAGGAGGAGGAGGAGGAGGAGGAGGAGGAGAAGAAGAAGAAGAAGAAGAAGAAGAAGAAGAAGAAGAAGAAGAAGAAGAAGAAGAAGAAGAAGAAGAAGAAGAAATCAAATTATTGTACTCAACTTGATCTTATAATTATGAGACAGACCCAAAAGACTCCAACAGGAAAGTCTCAGCTCCCATGAGCACTTTGAGCAAAATGTCAGGATACCAAATTAACACTTAAAACAAAACAAAACAACAACAAAAAACAGTAATTTTTCTTTTTCTATATACCAGTAACAAATTTGCCGAGGAAAATAAAACTCATTTCAAAAAACATATCTGGTAGTAAACCTAAATAAGGAATATATAAAATTTGTAAAGAACTAAAGAGATTGAAGAAGACACCTGAAGATGAAACTATGTGCCATGCTTTTGGGCCAGCACAATTAATACTGTGAAATAATTATACTTTTAAACCTGATCTCCAGGCACTAGAGAAAAGGCTCAACAGTTGAAAACACTTGCTGCACTTCCAGTGGTTTATTGCAGAACTACAGCGACTATAATACACTGAGTACCAGCACAGAGATGGATATCATGACTCACAGGAAAGAAGAGAGGACCCAGAAATAAATCCACATACATAGAGCCACTTAATTGTTAGCAAAGGTGTCAAAAATACCCAAAGGAGAAAAGACAGACTCTTCCACAACTGTTGCCTGGTGAAACTGGGTTTACACATCATGAGATTAGAGCCATATCCTTCACCCTGTGAATGAATCAACTCAAAATGAATCATCCAAGACCTCTGTGTCAGATCTGAAGCTGTGAAGAGGAGAAGCTTCTGGGTCTAGGTAGAGATGAGAACTTTCTGAAGAAGACACTAACAGCTCATGAGGTAATACATCGGGATTGCATAACATTTAAAAGCCAGATTGCAAACTGGCCCACCCATCAGAACTCAGCATGAAGGTTTCTAAAACCTGAAAATAGAATTTCTACATGACACACCCTGTCTATTTTGTAACATAAACATTTCAAACTTCTTAAAAGGGGGTTAAATTAGATTGATGACAGTTTTATTCCTAGTTTCTACTTTAGACTATTTTAAAAGATATTTATTATAATAAATTTAAAAAAGAGGAACATTCTGAATTGCACTACAAATGCCACAACCACTGAAATGCTAACTGTGCCAGCTACACTTGGCTGACATCAGATTTTAAAGCCAAAACCCGAAGGGAATATGTGCTGAAATGGGTGTGTTTTCACACACCTCTGATGGCCGCCATTTTCTTTTTTTTAGGGAAAAGGATCATGTACCTTTTTTTTTTTTTTTTTTTTTTGAAGGCAGTTATGATGCTTTTAATGTTCTTTAAAATTTTGTTTTGCACATGCAGAGTTGAATTTTACTTTCAAATTGGCATTTCCTATATATAGCTGTATCACCCTAACCACTATTATAAAGAAATTCTCGCAGTTTCAAATATAATTTTAGCATCTGATAAAAATCTTTATAAGCCTAACACAATATAATTTGTATTTATTTCCATGCTGATCATTCAACTGGTGTTTTAGAAATTAATAATAATTTTAAGAGAGAGAGAGAGAAAGAGAGAGAGAGAGCGAGAGAGAGAGAGAGAGAGAGAGAACTCAACTACTATTTTGTGCTTTTTTAATATTTATTTATCCATTACATTTTTTATAAAGGGTTCATTAGCCCAAGCTGACCTTGAACTTGCAGCAATCCTCCTGTATCAGACTCTTGAGTTCTTGGGGTGAGCGCTTGTGTCACCATCCTCATCTCTTTATTTATTTTCATTTTTAATATTTAAAAAAATCAAATTGTATTTAAAATGCTTCTTAACATTGAAGAAGTCACAATTGTTTTTCAAAACAGGAACTGAATATCTGGGTTCATATGTACTGTATCTCAATTAACTGACAAATAGCTATTTATTAGAAACTAAAAATTCGTGTTACTTATATGACAGCTACCTTCCAAAATATAATTCTTATTGTTCCTTGTCCTATGTTATATTTTTCCAAGTGACAGAAACATAGTCTTCTCAATGTCTTCAGATACCAGATACTTTCTGCCCTTTTTCTTGGTCTGCTCTTTGGTCCATGGCCTTTTCTTTGTAGCTGAAATCTGCTCTTATACTCTAATCGTGGGTCAATCATGTGGCTGACTTCAGACAGTGGAGATGAGAGGATATCACCCAGACAGACCTTGGAAGCAGTTAGGTGAGTACATGGGCAAGCTCTTGCCATCAACCCTGCCATAAACAAAGAGCAATAGCAAGCATATGAAAGATGAATGAGGTAGAAGAACCAGGCGCCACTGCCAAGATCCTTCTACAATAGAAGAATAGGTAGACATGACAGCAAGCACAGCTGTGATCAGCAACACCACAAAGATGGCCAGCCAAGACACAAGAGCAAAAAGTGTATGCTGTTCTGTACCACTGAGCCTTCACGGTTACAGCAGCATACTACTGTAGCAACTTGTAGCTGATGCTTCTGCACGGGAGTAGAACTGCTTTGGAGTAAAGTGGGCTGAAGAACCTAGGAACATCCAGTAAAAGAAGCAATAAAGAGAATGTGAGGAAACTCACTGTGACGTGTACCACCCTATTGGTCACTAAGGTTGACCAGATGACCTAGCTGGCTATGTGGATCATGGATGTCCCTGTCTTTCCTCAGTGTTTCATATACACCTCAGGCAAAACTGCTGTGCTCTGTAGTAGAGGACATCCATCCTGGAAAAAAGAAGGGCATTCTTGGGTCAAGAGTAGCTGAGCAGCTGTTCTCTGCTAGAACTTCCAGACAGTTCTGAAGGAGCAATGATGATGAGAATGTTATAAGTGAACAAAAAAATGAACCTGACTGGAGTTAGGAAAGGGTTAACAGGTGCTCACTGAGGTGTTTGACTAACCCTTGAAAATTCTAAAAGAATATATGAGCATTCTAAAAGTGCCATGTCTTATAGGCAAATGTAGTAAGTGAGACATACAAAGCATGTTTGGTATTTAAAGCAAGGAAAAAGATTAGTAGGACAGATGACTTAGGAATCTTGTGTTTTGTTGTTTTCATTGGTTGGGTTGGGTTTATAAAGATTTATTTTCATTCTTTTTATGCATGTGTGCGTGTGTGTGAGTGAGTGAGACAGAGAGAGAGAGAGAGAGAGAGAGAGAGAGAGAGAGAGAGAGAGAGAGAGAATGTCCTATGTGTGCAGGTACTCATCCAATAGCATCGACAAAAAGATCAGGAAGCAAGAGTTGCTTCTTTTGCTCACAACTAGCAAGGCATGAAATCGTAGACAGTGTCTTATCTATTTTATCTCTCACAATATCTAATTCTATGGTTTCACATAAATAAATACAACACAGTCTGCTGAATTGAGTTGGACAATTATCAAACAATTACTCTGGACGTACTTTGAATTCTACATTAGCTTTCCCAAAAGTCCAGGATTTTCCCAAATACCACAACCAAATGTCTGAAATTAACACAGAAGCCCCTGTTTATTTGCATATGGTCTGCTTAAAAATATGACTTAATTTTTAGGGGAGTATAAATTTAGCTTCATTGGCCCAGATCTCCTACCACAACAACACACAAAGAGTACTTGACAAAGAGGTAAGCTGAAGATAAAAACTGAGCAGAGTGAAGAGCAGTGGGAGATTGCCGTTGACTTTAACAGCAAAAGGTCAAGAAAGCAACAGTAACAATAAACAACACCAGCCATTAGCCAGAGGAGAGAACAGAACCTTGGCCCGCCCTCTGGGACCTTGGAAAAGTTATATAATGTCTCTGAGCTTCATTTCCACTAATGGCTTCGCTGAGCCACAAAAACAGCAAGTCAATGCTCACTCACTACCCTACTGAAAACAGAAGGTATAAACTGAGACAGGTCTTTAGATACTGATATGGAAATCATACAATATGGCATGGCTATTATCATTCTTATTGCCATAGCAGATGAAAGAAGACTATTCCACATATGAAACGAAGGGAGCCATGGGGGCTGGTGGCGGGGTGATCATTCCTGCCAGAAGAGCTATTGAAAGTTGATGCTGCTGAGAAAGGTCCACATACTTTAGGGATGTGTTCACTGGTAAGTTACTCCTGCCCCAGTAGATGGCCACACACAAGTTGAGCATCAATAACAAAAGTCTTAAAAGGACATGATACTGGGGGGCAGGAGAGATGGACAACCATGCCGGGCGGTGGAGGGAGGGAATGGTAGGTGGATATGATCACTGTATACATGTACAGTAGCTTCAAAGAATAAAAAATATTAATTAAAAAAAATTCCAATTCTCCCTACAGCTTCAGACTTACATTTTAGCACAATTCCAACCCATTCAAAACAAATCTTTACAGTCCCCTGGCCACGCTGCAAACAGACATATTAAGAAACTTCCTCATGTCAACCCATGAGTCAGAGTCTCGCAAAATTGAAGACCATTTTATGTAACCTCAAGTTATCTTATTTTTTAGTTTAGGTACAATTTTCTTATTTAACTTGTTTTGATACTTTGAGAAGATTTAAAAACAAAACAAAACAACAAAAACATGATCTCATTGGAAATTCAGCAAACCAACCAGAAAGGATTGGAGATAAATCCTTGCATAGGGGTAAAACATACTGATTCGTAAGAGGATAGTCTTTTTAACTGGAGCATATGAAATAGAAAAGACATACCGTGCAAGTGACGCAAGGTAGCTTGACTGCTTATGAAATGCGTGCAAGGAGAAAAACCCTGTCCTGGACTCATGTGCTTATAGCCAGCCACAGTGTTATCATGGTCAAGGTCTAGAGCATCCCTCACTTACACAGAGTGAATAGTGTCAGCAGCCTTACAAGTTTACCCTAAAGATTTAGTTAAGTAAGGGCTACTAATTAAGAATAATAAACCCCAATCCTCATTTTTTTCATATTTCCTGATTTTTCATGGGAGCATGTCGTGATCCAAAGAACAAACTGCGTTCCTTCCTTGAAGCTGAGGTCATTTGGAAAACTTCTGCACATCCAACTGTATGATAAATAAGCCCACACTCTTGTTGAATGCAGCCCTTTGCGGCTCATGGCATTTCCTTCTTACCTATATATATTCTCCAATGCCAGATCTCGGATGCTGGCGCTGTCGCATGAAAAACATCTTCTGCATGTTCTTTGCGTCAGCATCCGTTACTGCCCCCTCCAACTCACTTGCGATGGTGGAAGCTTACATAATTGTGAAATTGTTGCTTAGCAACCGAATTATCAAATATCTGCATCCCACCTCTTCTGTCTTAAAGCTCCAAACAGCTAGTGATGTATTTTTAGCTCGCAGTCTTTAACCAGAGAGAAGATGAAGTCCAGGTTGCTGATTCAGTTTTTTTTTTTTTTTTTTATTTACCTCTACTTTTATAGTCACTGGGTTTGTGTGAATACCAAGTGTATTCACAGATGAGGCAGCAGTTGGAATCTAAACAGACCATATGCCAGGGGAGAGATCCTTCTGCAGCCACCCAGTGCTATCTAGGTTATAGCTTCCCCAGAACATACAAAACTGACAGCCACCTGCCCCTTCTTGGCTGGCAGAGTGTAAGATTTTCTATGCTACTGGCTCAGCTACACTGTGAATTACAGGTGAGCTGCAGATACTCAGCCATGCAGGAGAGGAAAACCTTTAGGCACAGGACTCCCCCAAGCCAAAAGCAAGAAAAGGGAACCTCAGAAATCATGTGATTAAAGACCTTTACTACATAAGTCTAAAATTCAGGTCCAGGGATTTACCAAAAGCCAGAAAACAGTTATCTGGCTGCAAAGATAGATTGTAGACAGGGGCTTCCTGCTCAAATGACGGATTACTTTGGGGCATAGCACAGCATTCTGCTCTAAGAGTGCACAGTGTTGAGTCTGTGGTATTACTGAAGAATCTGGTTTTCCTGCTTTAAGTGATGAAGCTCATCTTCATGGGTGGTGATTTCCTCAGTGCCTACAAAGTCATTTTTAGGGACACATGAGATAATCACACAGTATTTGTGAAATTTCACTTTATGCAGATTATACATATTAGCAGTTATCGTTATTCAGTGGTCTAGAAAATCCTACTCTACCAAGATGACTTATGTATCTGTATCTTCAAACACTAGAGCATCCCACATTTGTTGGGACTATATAGTCTAATATAGTTTTAAACTTTACATTATATCTAGGTTATACCAACTATTCAGATTCTTTAAAATTCTCTCCTGCCTATCTTTTGGAAGAGTATTATAATTTCTTAACAATTTCACTTGATGGACAACAGTAGTCACATATCACACACAGTAAAGAAACAGTTTCTATTTCTTCCTGAAAAAAAAAAATCATATGTGGCTTCAAGCTAGGGTCTTGCTTTTCTCTAAAAGTACAGGGGAAGGAAATGACACAGGGAATCTGATTGGAGCCTCAGGAAGTACATCTTTAACTCTTTTTTTTTTTTTTTAATTTGTTTGTTTGTTTTTCAAGACAGTGTTTCTCTGTGTAGGCCTGGAACTCACTCTGTAGACCAGGCTGGCCTCGAACTCAGAAATCCACCTGCCTCTGCCTCCCAAGTGCTGGGATTAAAGGCGTGCGCCACCACTGCCCAGCTGGAAGTACATCTTTAAAGAAAGCCTCCAGTTGGAATTTTGGGGACCTCTTAGGTATAATATCATATCCACTGTAGTTCCAGCTGGTCAGAATACAGAGTTCAAATGACCATGGAGTGCCCAGTCCAGGGTTATATCTACAACTCTTATACCTAAGCTTCATGGAACATCCTGGAAGAGGGGTCAGGAAGACTGTAAAAGACCAGACAATCTGAGGTTGCAACTTCTAGATACAATGATGTACTTGTTGGTTTTGTGTGTCAACTTGACACAAGCTGGAGTTATCACAGAGAAAGGAGCTTCAGTTGAGAAAATGCCTCCATGAGGTCCAGCTGTGGGGCATTTTCTCAGTTGGTGATCAAGGGTGGGAGGGCCCATTGTGGGTGGTGCTATCCCTGGGCTGGTAGTCCTGGGTTCTATAAGAAATCAAGCTGAGCAAGCCAGGAGAAGCAAGCCAGTAAGCAGTATTCCTCCATGACTGCTGCATCAGCTCCTGCCTCCAAGTTCCTGCCCTGTGTGAGTTCCTGTCCTGACTTCCTTTAGTGATGAACAGCAATGTGGAAGTGTAAGCTGAATAAACCCTTTCCTCCCCAACTTGCTTCTTGGTCATGATGTTTTGTGCAGGAATACAGACCCTGACTAGGACAACAGGGAAGCTTCTTTCTTGAAATCTCAACAATATGGCTGCCTACAGGAGACCTGAATAACACCAATGTCATTTGCCGTAACAACGCAGATGGGGGAAAACTCAGAGGTCCCCACTTCTAGATGTATAGCTGTGGGCAATCAACCACTACTAAGAAAGGGAGAATTCTTCTTCTCAGGAGATGAGCTCACTAACTGAAAACAAACACTCAACCCTAGAAATGTATACATACAAGCAACACTAGATAAATAGAGATATAGATTATATAGATATAGATTATGTAGATATAGCTATATAGATATATGAAAAGAGTCTATAAACTTGATAAGGAAGGGACATAGAAGCAGTTGGAGAAAGAAAGGGAAACTGTGTTACATTTTAATAAAAATCCAATAAAAAAGAAAGGTTCCAGAGTTAATTTCCACATTTCATCTCTTAGACATCAACAGTCATCTAGATGGGGCCATCCCGGTAGTTTATTTTGATGAGTCTATAATTGTAGCCTAGGTAGGGCATACGGGGCGGGGGGTGGGGCAAACAGAAGCATGGTACTACCTGTGAGTGTGTAGCTCCCTGTGTTAAACAGACTCTTTGAAAACTCCTTTTGTGTACTTCTGTCAAACCAGGCCATGCTTGTCAGTGGTTGCTCATTGATTGACTCTGGATGCCCTAGCCTGCTGTGTCTCTTCCTTGCCTGGCAGTCAAAGTTCATTCATCCAATCTCAGAAAACAATCAATAAATATAAACACTCATCTCCATCAGCCATTCTTTGGTATCTATGTGGTGTTTCACTTAAACTTCTCTCAGGCGTGTGTGTGCATGCATGCATGCGTGCATGCGTCCGTGCGTGTGCATGCATGCGTGCGTGCATCCGTGTGCGCATGCGCACGCACTAAGGTATCTATGTGAGGTTAGAGAAGTCTCAACACAATTCAGTCAAAAGTTGCTCACTCCCTCACCTTTATCCCATCTTCATTTATTGCCTATTGAAAAGATTTACTTTACACTCGGTTGTCTTTGCTCTTCGGTGCTTTTGAACCATCGTTGCAAAGCTGCTATGGTGTTCACCTGTGAACATGAGATGACCAGTCCTTTTTGTGAGAACTGAGGCCATGTGATAGAGACCTGAATTGTGGTGATGAGTTTGTAAAGAATGCGGTTGGTGGAATTTGACAAGTTGGGGATGTGGGGGTGTACATAGATAGAGGAAGGGAAATATCACAAACAGGAACTCAGATACAAGAATGGCAGCGGTAGGAGTCGTTCAATATTCATTTTCTATAATGGTGGGTATGTTGCAAAGGATAGAGAAAAGAGTCATCCCACACAACATGGGTGAGCTTTAGATAACTCTGAAGTGTAATGAGCCAGTCTATCCTTGAGGCCGCAAGAGTACTCAAACTCAGAGGGACTCCCAGACTAGACCTGGGGCTGTCAGGGCCGAGGAAAGGGGAAACAGGAGTTACTCTTTGATGAGTACAGAGCTTAGCAACCAGAAACAGCGCAGGACAAAGATGATGGCGGAGGTCAGCCACAATGTGAAAGGGCTTAATGCCACTCAACTGTGTATTTTGAAATTATATCAATGGTAAAATTTCCACTGTGGTCTATAAATTTTACCACAATAAAATATATTCATATGAATAAAAGTAGCAAGGAAGAAATTGAAGAGGGCAGTACAGTTGAAAGATATGAGAAAAAAAGAGAACTTAAGAGTATAAACTTTCTCCCTTAAGTCGTCTAGAGACGGTCGGGGAAATAGCGCCCCCTTGTGGACCTCTTTGAGGTGCAACAGCCGAATGAATAATCCCAAAATGTCCCTCTGAAACAGACTCCATCCAGCTTTGATAATTGGTGCCTACACTGTATATCTTGATAGCAAAGACGTCCAGCACTTCCCACACTTTATCCCACCTCAAAAGAAGGGTGCAGATATTTTGTGGCAAGATTTCCTTCTCTTCGTTTAACCAATAATGTCAAGTAACTATTGATCCATTGAAAGTGGGCAAAGCCGAAGCTCAACAGCTCTTCTGTTCATTGTAGCCGAGGGTGTTTGATTTCCTGTCTTGTCTCAGCAAGAAAGTCTCTCTACAAGGAGAAGTTTTATCGGGAGTGCTGGGAGTTGGAGGTGTTTTTGAGGAGTGGTTTTGTTTCATTGACCACTTCATTTTGTTCTGTTCTCAGGAGGAATGACATTTTTTTCTTCCACAACAAAATGAAATTGGAGAATATATATGAATGATGGTCATAGGCTGGTATAATACCCTTTCCCAGTATGTGTTCTTAACACTTGTATTTCAAGTAGCTTTTCAATGGTTATATAATTGCTCCTTTGTACTAACCTATATAATTTTGCTCACCTCATTTAGAGGTGGGAATGGAAAATGATAGGTAAATTTTTCAAGGCAATTGAAAGAGGAGTTGGAAGGCAAGATTAAACGTTTGATTTTAGGTGTTGACTACAGGTGATTGCCAAATGGCGGAGTCAAAAAAGGCTTACTCTGAGTGGAAAGCACTTTTAGTTGGATTCTTTTAAGACAACTAGGAATGTGTGTGCAAAGTGACACAGGATTCAATGAACGTTCTCACTGTCGAATAGAAAGATTAATTGCACCTGCCAACAGCCTTTGCCTGGCCTCGAAGAGGTTGCAGAGGTCTAAAAGTCTCATTAAAAGTACTGTTCAGTCCCAATGAAATCTTTTTACAGCTGAATCTCTGTCTTAGGATTTGGCACCCGAACTTGTAATTGCAAGTAGCTGGCTATTGGCTCTGAAATGCTTTAATGGCCATTAACTATTTGCCAATAACATGGTTATGATACTGCATTAATAAGACATATATTTTCCAGTTTTTAACTGTACGGGAATTTTAGAAATTTTTAAAATTATTTTGGGATAATTTACAGAAACTTTGTAAAACAGAATAGAGAATTCAGTGTGGACTTAACCTATGTGCCCTCGTGCTAACGTCTACATCAAGCCTGGGGAAATTACCAAGCTAATACTGGCACAGCACTCTGAACCTAAGTCCATAGCTTCTTCAGGTTTCAGTAGTGTTTCCCCTAAGGTTTATTTTCTACACCAGATCCTAGGACACGTCATCATATGTACTCATCCTGTCTCCTAAGTCTGCACTGTCTGGGGGCTTCTCTGTCTTCACCCTTTTTTAATGACCTTGCC
Organism: Uromys caudimaculatus; assembly: GCA_028551405.1. Taxonomy (NCBI): domain Eukaryota; kingdom Metazoa; phylum Chordata; class Mammalia; order Rodentia; family Muridae; genus Uromys; species Uromys caudimaculatus. Next base: position 11,381,957 of record CM052718.1, read on the forward strand.
AATTTTGAGAGTTATATGCTTTGTAGAAAGTTAAGGAATGTAGTATTATCTGACATTTTGCTTCTGGTTGGACTGGAGCTATGGGATGTTGCCTAAAATATTTAAAAGGTAAAGGGCCCTTTTACCATATGCCTTGAGGAGGTATGGATTTCCATTCCTTGTGATGGTAATCTTGGCTGCTAGGTTAAGGGAATGTGTGCTGGATTTGCTGGTAGACATTTTGATTTGCCCCCTTACTATTCTTTCGGGGAGACCAATGTGCCAAGCTTACATTCAGAGTGAAAGGGGGCAGTGAGAGTTAAGCCCCATTGTGGGGCCTCATATTTGCATGTGATATTTGAAATCTTTGTATAGAAAATTTAGCCTACCAGGTGTGGTAGCACATACCTGTAATCCCAGCACGTGGGACTGTGTTGAGTTTGAGGCCACCCTATGCCACATAAAGCAAGCTCCCAGCCCAGCTTAGGCTCACACCAAATCCCTTTCTTAGAGAAAGTTCAAGAGAGGAGAAATTCATCTTTTATCCTATTTGTTTGTTTGTTTGTTTATTTACATCGGAACATATTTGTATTATTGAACATTTTTAAGTAATTTATGTCAGTGTATGTACGATTTTAAACTTTGACTGCTAATGAAATCTTGCTTTATTTATTTCACTGCCCAGATTGGTACAGCTTTGGCCACTGGAATTTCTTGCGTGTTTGTTTGTCCTGTGTTTTAGGGATCATCTTTGAGCATTTTCTTACTTCCTGACCCTACTGGTACTCCAGTTCAGTCTAGCATCAACATTGCCTCAACTCTAAAATTAGTTATTATTGAAAGATGCACCAGTTTGCTTTTACTGATAAAAAGGCTTGTAAACAAGACCTGTGTACTTAGTCTGCATTTTGCTCTAGAGCATTGGTTTTCAACCTATGGATCTCATCCCCTTTGGGGGTTTTGCATATCAGATATTTACATTGCAATTCATAACAGTATCAGAATTACAGTTATGAGGTAGCAGCAACGTAATTTTACGGTTGGGGATGGGGGCCACCACAACATGAGGAACTGTATTAAAGGGTTTCTGAATTAGGAAGATTGCAAACCACTGCACTAAAGTGTCACTGCACCTAAGCT
>CM052718.1:11383575-11451153 GCA_028551405.1 Uromys caudimaculatus
TTTGTTCAAATTTCTATGCAATCCTAGGTTTGTATATGAAATACACATACAAATCTAGTATTTATTAACAATAAGCAATAAGAAAATGTATTTTATGATTCTTGGACATACATATAATTCTACCACTAATTAAAGGTTAAAACAAATCTGAATATTAATGATGTGTATTTTTTTAAATAAAGAACTAAACCTTGGCAGAGTGCTTGATATGTCAGGATATGAGGCATCTTCAACATTTTCCAGAGTTGATTGACGTTTTGATTGTGTTTCATCAATGCTAAGATCACCACTTTGAACACCAATTTGTAGCACAAAGCAGCAGAAGTACATTTAGTGCCATTTCATAAATTGCTGGAAAATTCTGTCCTAATTGCAAGTCAAAAATCCATTTAAGATTTGTGTGTGTGTGTGTGTGAAACTGAAGTGGGCATCTCAAATAGCAATTTAAAAAAAAAAACAAAAAAACCTAACATTATCACACAATACAATCAAAAGATTTCAAATTTAACACTTAAGTGTTGAGAAGGGCAGCAGGAAATATTAAAAGTCTTCATTTCTCATGAGTAAACTATAATAATGCTTCTAAAAGAACAGGCAGCTCTGTACTGTAAAAACACTATAATACGTTGAATTGTAAATAAAGGGAAGAGAATATGACTGTTTCAAAGGATGGAGAAGATTCTTATCTTAAGATACAAGGGAGAAAGCGGGCGGAAGGAAGAGTCCAGGTAGAACATCGCTGGCAGACTAAACCAGACTGTGAGAGCGGAGGGAGAAGGGAGAGCAAGAGAGGAGACCCTGACGCCTGGGCCAAGAGACCAAGAGACTGGTGTAGTCAAAATGACTGTTTTATAAAGGGAACAGGCTGGGGAAAGGGAAGTGAAGTCCAGCCCCTGGGAGGGAAAGGTTTAGGTTCCGGTAGAGGGCAGTGGGAGGAGCCACAGGTACTGAGTGAGACTCGTCTGAGTTTGAGAGCTAACATACTTAGCCTAGCATCATCTCCTCCGATCTAAGCTGAGAGGCTTCCGGCAGCATTTACTGGTATTTTAGGCATGATGGCTTGCGAGGTTCACACATGGTCTCAGAACGGAGGCTACAGTGAAGTAGCGTAACTTGACGTGAATGAGCACCAGATACAGCCCAGTTCTGTTATACATTTAATTGTGGATTGATCTAGTTCTGATGTGTTCAGAAAACTTTTACTGATACTGCTTGTTTTTGAAACCCCAGTATTCAGCTCATGATGCCCATGTGGGCTGGTGAATCATTGTTTAAAACCTGAGCTACAGAGCAGGAGCATTGCAAGATATTTTAATTGATCAAGAACACATGAAAGGCCCCCATGAGATGCTACTTAAAACCAATTTACTATGGAAAGGGATGGAATGCATCCAGCAATCAAGTCTATTGGTCAGGGACTAGATGACAGCCCTGAAGATGCATAGACACAGAGAGTTCCTGCGGATCTGTACATCTTTGAAGCCATTGAGGGAGGACTTGGTGGTACCTTGAGACTGCCGCATTGTACCTCAGTGACTCTGAAACCTGCTGGGGATCTATTCTCACAGTCAAGTTGGAATAAAAGGATCAGTACACAGTAATTGTTCAGATACAACCTATTAGACCTTTTTGCCTTCCACTACTCCAGACAGTTATAAGGTCCTCTTCAAAGCACAGACAGCTAGAATCTCTGTTGATTCAGTACAAGAAAAAGAGGGGACTAAGCCCAGTCTCGTAAGGCCATAGTTGAAAATACTTATCTCTTGTGTCAGTATCGGAATTTTCTCACCTGATGTGATACCTTGGCTGATTTGTGCTGTTTGCCTTCTGGCATTATCAGACAATTTCTAAGAGATGTAGGTCATTGATTTCACGGCCTGTGGTTGTAATTCTCCATCCACAATTGACCCTGAAGGTTCCAAACTTATGTCCCTGCCTTTACTCCTCAGAGCTCCTCAGGGTAAAATAAAATGAATAGTTTACTCCTATCCTACATAACGCTTTTCTTTACTTGCTATGCAATTTCAGGTCTAATGACAATCCAAATATAACTATACACAAGGCACTCAAAATATACTGGGAAGGTAATCATGAATATGGTGATTAGAGCAGTGCTCAGGGTCACAGCGGTCTAATTAACAGCAGCAGGTAACATGCAAGCTTGACCTCAAACTGTCAATCACCCTACAATACAAACAAAATCAAACCATGAGTGAACATGTTCCAAAACACAAGATAATATTAAATGCCATCTTCTTGTAAATAATTTCAGAACACCCCTAGTAATTATGGTACTTTGAATGAGTTATCTCTCATGAGGCTCTGGCATATATGTAAATAGGTCTTCCCCAGTTGGTTGGTGTTTGTGGGAGGACTAGGAAGTGTGACCTTGATGGAGGAAATATGTCCCTGAGGGAGGGTTTTGAGGTTTCAAAAGACTCTCACCATTTAAAGTGTGGCTTTTTGATTACCTGTTCGTGGTTCAATATGTGAGCCTTCAGCTGCTATTCCAGCTGCCTGATACCTCTGCTCCTTCATTATGGACTCTAATCCTCTGCAAAGGGTTAACCCAGAAGCCCCAAATAAAACTCTTTCTTCTATAAGTTGTGTTTGTCATGTTTTATCACAGCAATAGAAAAGTAACTAATACAGCCTGCTTTTTTCAACTCTCAACAAGATTCACTTTACCCCATTACTGGCTTAGAGAGGATCCATTGGACATTTTTAAGGCCAAGGGAAACTTAATTAACAGAGGAGTGGAATACAGCCTACCTAACCATTTATGCTTATTCTAGATTCATTTGTTCAAGAAGAGCACAGATAGATGCCTCCACTTACTTTGTGTGATAGGTTTTTATTTTAACTGGTCTTAATCCTCACAAAAATCAGGAAACACAAGAAAGCAGGGTGGTTCAAGAGGTCACTTACCCAAGAGCAAATGGAAGCCCCACTCAGAAGTGTTGCTTAGGAAGCATCATCTGAGATGTGGGAGGTGGTGTGGGAGGCTTGTTATCCTAAGGACTGTGGGAAGTGTTTAGGTTCAGATTATTCATATTGTCATTGTCAGTCCGTGATGCCAACATAAGAGCAGTGGTTTGCTTAAAAAGGCAGAAGCACTTCTCAGAGGAAGGGTTTTGAGCCCTTGATTTCTATGATATTCTGACTTCTGTGCTATCCCATCATAGACAAAGCCACTTGTCTCTAATTCCTAGATTGCTGGTTGAGATGGCCTCATCTGCACACTGAAGACTTGATACTTCCCTTATAGCAGTACAGTCACATTTGCTCTCCTGGGATTTTGATGTGTGGTTGAGTGGTGAAGAATGGGAGACAGACAGTGTACAATTAATCCAGGGCCAGCATTCTTACAACTGAGTCAGGGAGCAACAGTAGCTCAGGGAGCTTACTCTTAAGTCTGTTGTTCTGTGGGTAGCTATCTAGTCTGCCATAAATTTTGTCAAGCTCTTAAGGACTCCCTCCTGACCCTTCCCTTTCCCAAATAGACAATTCCTGTTGTAATGCCCAAAGAACTTTCAAACACAATGACCTTTTCATACGTCATCACCGTTGGAGCCACCGTCCACAACACACAATTCAACATGGATACTTTCCAACTCTATCAGAATGTTGTTGACTCCCTGACCTTTCTATCAGGACTCTTTGGTTTCTCTTGGTAATAAGTACACATCCATGTACTACAGTAAATTGATGGGTAAACTCTTAAAACACATCAAGATGAAAAAGGTAGTTAGGGGTCGGTGACAATCGAGGAAGAGAGAGGAAATGAATATAAGCCGCAAGGCACGACAAAGATCTCTCCTCTCCCTTTGCTTCAACTACTTGTGGCCAGGACATGCCATCATTCTCCTTGGGACATTCATTCATACGAACAAAAAAGTACACAAAACATGTATGGCATCAAGTCAACCCGTGTCTGCTCTTTGCAGAAAAGAGCTGGGCACACTGGCGTTTGGTGGTATAAATTATTAGAGCATCTTTACTCCTGGACAAAAGAATCCCATAGAGTAGGGCTGCCCTTTTTTTTTTCCTTTTGATTATACCAAGGAACGTCCCAAAAAGAAAATTATAATCCATTCTATGCTGTAAATGTCATGTTTTATGAGCAATTTTAGTTGTAGGAGAACTGGCTACAGTCCTCAGGTCGCAGAGTTCACAAACTGTCAAAAAAAGGTACGTACTTTTGCCATGCGAAGCTCCTGGGTGCTGTTGATCCTTTGAACTCCAAACTGAGAGAGCATTGATTATTTGCAGAGTACAGCTGTTCTCAATCTGAATACTTAGAAGATGAGAAACTCCTCAGGGGGGAAAATGGTTTGAATTTTAGAAAACAGTGTTTGGGCCCAGCCGTGAAATGCCAACTGCACTCTACTGGCTTTTATGCAAGTCAACACTTTTAGTGAACACAAAGCCAGGCTGTCCCTAGAACCTGCCACGCCCTCTCCATCATCATCATTTTGGGGTACTTTTCTGAGGACATGTTATTACTGTAGTGTACATAGGGGAAAACTAAATTAAGCACAACCTGCTTTTTAAAAAAAATTTTTGAAACCAGTAATTGTCTGTGAAATCATTCCATCTGAAGGACATTTATAAACATAGCCTCCAACACCACATTTAAAAACCACAGTATGTGTAATATACCTGTAATTATAGCTCTTCAAGAGGCTCAGGCAGAAGGCGTTGCATGTACAAGGCTAAACATTAGGGCAATTCAGTAAGACCCTGTCTCAAAAACTTCCTGGCATGTATGAAGCCTTGGGTTCAATCCTTAGTATCTGCAAAACAAAACAATTACACTGTGTTCAAATTATTTGATGAGTTGATCCAGGAAACATATAATGAAAAAAATATATAAAGAAAAATATAGTGAGTAGAAGAAATAAGGCCAGCTTACTCAGAAATAAGACTTAGAAGAATTAAGACTGTCACAAATCTAAGGTACTTGGATGGTTTGCCTGTTAACAGCAAAATTTTAATGATACAGCCTTGAGTTTTCTTCTCTCTGTATCAAGCTACACAACTCAGGTCACACGAAAATAGTGTATTTCTACGTATGTGTGAATGGGTAAGAGTAATATCAAGTCGGTAAGAAATATGACACAAAGTAGCAAAAGTGCCTAAGATGCTTTAAACAAGCAGCTGTCATCATATGCTTGTCCTGAAGACCAAACACAAGAGGCATTAGTGATACTTGTCTCTCTCACCGATATGTAGGTATTCAGAGACTGCTCAAAGATTCAGAAGTCTATTTCTCAAGTGGTTTGCCTTTCATGGAGTTTCTTCTTATCCAAGATTTTTAAAAAATACATTTATGTTCTTTTTTAAAAATCATAGAATATCCATAGCATCATAACAACAGTTAGTAACATTCTTTGGCTTCCATAAATTTATGAGCCTGCTAGCAAGTAAGGGAATCATTGGCTTAGGTGGCTATTTCAAAGTCTGATGAATTATCTCACCAGGATAAAGCAATGTTTTCTTCAGATAATCGAACAGCCCTCTGCTGCATTGAAGGGATGCAGGCATAGCAGATATGAACTCCATGGTAACCTCACATCGACATCGTCTTTTCAACACCTGGGAAGCGTCAGTCACATTCGGGCTGTCTCTGTTAGTAATGAATCAGACATCTAGCAGCAACGAAGATGCTTAGGCATAGCTAACCTAGAAAGCAGCCTTGTGTCATCCAAACACTGAAATAGAAAATGTCAGCCTTGGCAGGGACGGGGAACAGACAGACACGCAAGTCCACACAGTGTCCTCCGAGCCTTAGGTATGAACAGAGTGACAGAAAGCTCCAGCTGATGACTGGGAAAGACTTAATCACCCCAGCGGTTATGCAAAAAATGTCAGAGAAGAAAAGGAGTGTCTCCTTGAATTAAGGGACGTAAACCACCCCTCTCAATCTACTTGCCACACTGTACACTTCCAACTGACTGATTAACCTCCTTTATTACCTTGAGGATTAGAACATGCAGAGCACAAGTATGCTTACCTAGGCATTTGAAATGATTAGCATTCCACTTCTCATATGTGTGTGTGTGTGTATAATTTTGTTTTCAATTTTTTGTTTATTTTGAGATTGTAATCTAATTACATTTCTCCCTTCCCTTTCTTCCCTAAACCCCTCATATTCCTCTCCCTCTTCTTCAAATTCATGACACCTTTCCTCACCCACTGCTATTGCATGCTTATATTTAAGGGCTTATTTTTGTCTAGCTAAGTAATGAACCGTATGGCTTTGTCTTGATATACATGTCATCTTTCGGAAAAAAATATTGAACAGCTGAATGAGATCATAAAATGTTTAACCTTTTTAAAGAATGCTTTTGAAAATCATTGCATCATTTAATATTCTTCTCTGGAGACAAGTGCCCCAGAACTATTATATCCTCAGAGACATTTGATGTGGTCAAGAATTCCGGTTGAGATATTTGATTAGGTCTGTAGTTCTATCTCAACAGGATTTTCATTTACATGCCCCGAATGACTGGTAGATATTAGGCAGGGACTCTGTGTATGAGCTAATCATGAACCGTGTTTTCCTAAAGCACTGCCTATCTTTTAATTTACTTGCTTGTATTTTCAATATTGAATATCAATAGTTCTGGACAGGAGCCTTCTTTCATGTGTGAAATTTGTAATTTCCCCCTCCAGTTTGTAACTTGGCCTTTTACTTTATTAAAGGTATTTGCTAAAAAAAAAAAAAATTAACTAATAAGTTATCTATGTAAAATAAGCATATACACTGATTTTATTTCTATATATTCACAGGAAAAGTATGGATGAGAATATTTAAGATATATGTTATGTATTTGACAGTAACTCAAAATGATGAAGTATTTATTATAGTATAAATTGGTCCTGGAGAAGATATGACTGAGTAGTAGAGTAGTTAACTTCAAAAATTCTAGGTTCAATCCTCAGCAATGCATACACAGAAGCACAAACACAGTCACACAGACACACAAATACAGACAGATGAGTGTGCGTGCACACACACACATACACACACACACACACACACACACACACACACACACACACACACGCAAAACGAGGCATCGCAAGAACTTCCATAACTCTAGCTAAAGCTAAGTACAGTGAAGAATCCTGACACATCCCCACAGTCTGCCAGAGGACCACATGTCTCATGAATTTTCACATGCCAGCCCTCCATTCCAAGGTTGTGACCTCAGATTATTAATGCCATTCCGTCTACTGGGCTGGTGGTCTTGGCTTCTATAAGAAAGCAGGCTGAGCGAGGCATGAGTAGTACAGTAGTATGCCTCTATGACCCCTGCATCAGCCCCTGCCCCCCAATTCCTGCCCTGTTTGAGTTCCTGCCTTGGCTTCCCTCAATGAACTATAATGATGTATATATAAGCCAAATAAAACCTTCCCTCCCCAAGTTGCTTTGGTCACGGTGTTTCTTCATAGCTGTAGTCACCCTGACCAAGACACTATGTGTGTGGACCTATCATTACCTAAAAATAAATTTACTTAAACCAAAAAGGTACCTCTTGAAGTATATTTTTCTAATTTTGATTAAAAGTCAGTCTACAGGTCTTTTTTTATTTAAATGGTTTTGCTTTGACTGCTATCTTTTGTAGTAATACACGCCTGTAATCGCAGAATTTAACAGGGACTAAGGCAGGAAGATAGCTGCTAGTCTGTAGTCTGTGCTACATAGAGAGATCCTGACTCAAAAACAAAACACAACACAACAACCAAGCAAATGACTATAACAACAACAACAACAACAACAACAGAACATCCTGAAATCTAAAAACATCCTGAGAGAAATCTTTGTTGTCTCCATTTAGGCAAAAATTTCTTTCTTTTAAAATTTTTTATGAGATTTATTTTATTGCTTTTAAGTGTGTGTGTGTGTGTGTGTGTGTGTGTGTGTGTGTGTGTGTGTGTGTGTGCTTACTGGTATGTGCAATTGAGTGCAGATGCCACAGAGACCAGAGGAATTGGATCTTAATGGAGACGGAGAGGTGGGTCTATGTGAGCCATGTAGATGTTTGGAATCAAATTTGGGTCCCTTAGAAGAGCAGTGACTACTCTTAACCTCTAAGCCATCTCTCTAGCCCAGAATTTATTTCTTAATCATGTTTATTATTCATTAATATATTCAGCGATTCTTTTGATGTCCTTGTCGATTAGTATGTAAAGTGACTAACCTAGGGCATTTAATTTGGGGAGTGTGTACATTGCATCAAACTCTGGACAGAAAATTTTCATAGTATTTGTAGACTGTAGTGATGCTTCCTCCCTTGTTCCTGATGTCTCTACCTTCTGCTTCTCACTGGTCCTTCTGGGAGGGTTATAAACATAATTGATCATTATTTAGTTTTGTTGATCGTTCCTGTCTTCTAGCTCACTGTTGCGCTTTCTAACTTCTTGAAGCTTTAGCTTGGTCCTCTTCCTCTTTTCAAGGTTGAAGCTGAGTCTGTTGACTCATTACCTATTTTTGCTATTATAGGCGTTTAGTGCTATGAAGTTCTCAGGAGTTCTCCAAAGGTGGTGCCTCACAAAAATTCATTCAACTTCTTATTTCCCTTCAGTTACAAATACATTCTAATCTCCTACTGACTTTGCCCAATGGCTAATTCAAAAGCGTGTTATTTAACTTCTAAATGCTGAGGACTTTCTGGTCTTGGTTTTAGATTAATTACATAAGTAGAAAGTATGCTTTTATTATTGTATTAGATTATTATAAAGTAAACTCAAGGTTTCAGTGCTGCAATTCAAGCCTTTGGAGACTGAGGTCCAAAGGTAACAGATTCAAGGCCAGTTTGGGCTATATTGTGAGAGACTACCTCATATACAAACGGTGTGATAACAAGCTTCTGGCAGACCGTCCTCTCATTGATCACGAGATTGTGTTTGTCTGATCTGGCTGAGTAGGCAGGTGCCTGCCTCCTTCTTCACCACTCTGTATGTGGAAGGATCAAAGGATGACCCGATCCTGGGAATGTGTGTGTGTGTGTGTGTGTGTGTGTGTGTGTGTGTATCTTCCCACAGTACTTTCAAGGAAGGCACAGGAGATCTGAAAATGTGCAAGATCACCCTTGTCTATATAGAAAGTTCCAGGCCAGCTAGAGCATTACAGCAAGAGGTCATATATCCTGACAAGTTGTATGTCAACTTGACACAAGCTAGAGTCATCTGAAAGGAGGGAATCTATAAAAGTAACTTTTATTGGCCTGGGTGATTGTCAGATCTGATGCTTACTACCTTTGTTTGCTAACCAAGGCCTTAGTCTTGGAAGCTTCTAGCTTCAGTACAATCTTATCTAGGTCTAGAATGTTTTCAGCTCCTGAAACTCGATGCTGAATGAGCTCATCCTTTCTAGTGCATTCTGATCTCTGGCTGGCTGGTTCAAATCAGCTGTTCTGTCTCAAACTCCTCTCTACACTAACTGATTCACCCTAGCGCTCTCTCCCTCTCCCTGCAACTTCTCAATTGCTCTGCTTGACCCCAAACTGTAAATCTATCAATCTGCTCTAATCTCCTGCCTCTTGCTCATTCTCTGGCTTGTTCTGTCTTTACCTGTGTCTAGCTTGTTTTCTTTCTGTAACTGTCTCTGTAAAACTCTCCCGGTAAAACTGCGTCCTTTCTCTCTCTGCATTGCTTTCTTAAGTAGCTGCCCTTTCCTCTCTCTTCATGTGAGAGTTGGGTATATCCTGTTCTATCAAATCTTTCTCTGATTTGTCACTTCTTCTGCCACTCAATTAGATATCACTTTCAAACATGGGTGCTTCCTCTTACAAACTAAACTTAACTTCATTGTTTGTGATAAAAGGTGTGCACTAAGCTTTTCTGTATTCCGGTCAAGGGGCTAAAGGTGTGTGCTAAGGGCTGAGCCACACCACAACTAGAAATAGGGCTTTTCAGGAAGTAACACAGTCTGAGTTCACAGAGTGAACAAATATCCTGTGACAGGAACCTCAAATGAGAAAATGCCTCTGTAAAATCTAGCTGTAGGGCCCGGCAGTCGTGGTGCACGCCTTTAATCCCAGCACTTGGGAGGCAGAGGCAGGCAGATTTCTGAGTTCGCGGCCAGCCTGGTCTACAGAGTGAGTTCCAGGACAGCCAGGGCTACACAGAGAAACCTTATCTCAAAACAAACAAACAAACAAACAAACAAACAAACAAACAAGCAAAATCTAGCTGTAGGGAATTTTCTCCATTAGTGATTGATGGGGGAGGGCATAGCCCATTGTAGGTGGTACTATCTCTGGGCTGGTGGTCCTCAGTTCTATAAGGAAGCAGACTAAGCAAGCCATGAGGAGCAAGCCAGTAAGTAAGCAAGCAGCACCCCTCGATTGCCTCTGCATCAGCTCCTGCCTCCAGGATTCTGCCCTGTATGAGTTCTTACCCTGACTTCCTTTAACGATGAGCTCTTGCTTGGAAGTATAACAAAATGAAACAAAATCTTTCCTCCCAAGTTGCTTTGGCCATAGTGTATTATTGCAGCAATAGACACCTTAACTACGATACCACGTAACAGAAATAGATAGATGGATAGCTAGCTAGCTAGATGATAGATATATAAATAGATAACAAATATAAAATACACATGGAGATAGATAAATAGATTACAAATATAAAATATTTGTAATCTATTTATACAAATATACACATGCTCTGCTGCATACCTAAACTTAATGCATTTTACTATAAAAGGGGCTTTAAGTCTATAAGTATTTGGTACCATTACTCAGGAGGCTGAGGCCAGAGTATGAAGTTTTGTCTAGCCTGGGACACAGTATGACTCTGTCTGGCTTGGGACAAATACTATGACCCTGTCTTGAAAAAAACAAACAAACAAATGAAAACACGAATAATTTGGTGAACTCTGTTTAAATTAGTTGGCCTTGTTCCCCTCTGTTCTTTACACTGTGAGTTTATCATCCGTCTCCATAGTAATTGAAGGCTGAGGGTACACTTAGCTGGTATGTCTGTAAGAAATAACTTTGATTACCCTCGGGCTCCTGCCTGGAAATTTCATCACCATGCTAGAAAACAAAGAGCACACAGCAGAACTGACTCTGCTTTTCTTGTCTGTGCATGTTTATATTCTCATTTCCTTACCAAATCTCCCTCCCCCCAGGGAAATCTGTCATGATTAGCTAGTGACAATATCTCGTTTATGGTGTTTTTCTATACTTATCCAAACATCTTGTAATATATCAACGATTTAGAAAAGATGAGGGAATTATTTAGCTTTTCAGCTCAGAAACCACATTTCTTTCTCTCTCTTTTTTTTTCTGCATTGTAGTTTGAGAGGTAATTTTTCAGAATAGAAAAGCTACTAAAATAAATTTTCTAGTATTCTGTAGAGTTCCAAGAGGTTTTAAAATACCACAGACTGCTAGTTGATAAGTATATTGACTTAGTTTTTAGCTTTGCACTTGTTAAAATTTTTATTGGTGCGTATATATATATATGCATATATATACACACATATATATACATATATATGTGTGTGTATATACCTATACCTATATATATACATATATACCTATATATATACCTATATATACCAATATATATTCCAATCAAATCTATATCACATTCTTTCCCCTCTAATTGATCCCCTATCTACCACCACCACTTTTACCTTTCATTTTCACACACTCTCTTCTTATTAAAACTCACTGAATCCACTTAGTGCTGTTTATATGTATGTGGATATAGGACCATCTACCTGGTCATGAATAGTCTCAGGTTCTCCATCTATGAAGAAAGCTTATTCACTTTCCCCCATAAGCCATCGACTTCTCACAGCTTCTCAGCTAAAGATGCAGCTTCATGAGCTCCTCCCTCCACCTCAGTCTTAGTGATTGTTCTATTGATGTGAAGAGACATCATGATCAAGGCAGCTTATAAAATAAATCATTTAATTGGGAGCTTGCTTGCAGTTTCAGAGGGTTAGTGCTGGTCGTCATCATGGTGGTGAGAATGGGCAGGGTCCTGGAGCGGTAGCTGAGACCTTACAACATGATTCACAGGTAGAAAACCATGATCCATAGGCAGCAGGCAGAGAGAGAAAGAGAGAGAGGAGGGAAGGGGAGAGGGGGAGAGAGAGAAGGAGAGAGGGAAAGAGAGGGAGGGAGGGAGAGAGAGGGAGAGAGAGGGAGAGAGAGAGAGAGAGAGAGACAGACAGACAGACAGACACTGAGCCTGGCTTGGGCTTTTGAAACCTCAAAGCCCACCTCTAGTGACACGCTTCTTTCAATAAGGCGACATCTCCTACTCTTTCCAAAACCAGTTCCAACAGCTGGGGACCAAGCACTCAAATACATTAGCCTAACAGGGCTGTTTTCCTCGACTCCTCTCTACCTCCTGGCTGGGATTTTGCCTATCTTGATCTTATACAGGTCTTATGCAGTCACAGCCACTAAGAGTTCTTTTGTACACTAGCCTTGTCCTGTCCAGTAAATAATGTTCTGCTGCACACGTACACTGCTTCTGCCTCTTAAATCCAATCCTTCCCAAAGAGTTCCACTAACTGGGGAACAAATATTGAAAAACATGAACCTCTGGGGTCCCTTTGGATTCTACCAAACACAAGAGACCCTGAGTTTTGAGGCCCATACCTCTGTACTTATTAGAGACATTTTGGAGACAAAATCCAATAAATCGTTTATTTGAACCCATTTGATTTGGGTTTTTTTTATTTCTTGTAACCCCCAATAAGCAAAACCAGGTACAATAACTTCTATTTTGCTATGTGCATATACACATATGCATGCACACACTTATAAGCACTCGCAATTCTTAAAATATGTGTTTCAAAGCAGAAATGTCTCTCAGAAGAATGCCCTGCGTCTCAATTACTTTTCTCCTACCATGACAAAGGCAAGTTGTAAAGAACGCGTTTAATTAGAGGCTCATAGTTGCAGAGGATTAGATCATGACCACCATGGTATGGTGCATGGCAGAAGTCAGGCAGGTAAGCTGGAGCTATAGGTAGCAGAATGTCTATATCTAATTCACAGGCAAGAGGCCAAGAGGGAGAGAGCCAAGCTCACTCTCTGCAACACACCTCCTCCAACAAGGCCACACCTCCTAATTCTCCCCAAAGAGTTCCACCAGTGGAGGACGGAGTATTTGAACATAGGAAGTCGATAGATCATTCTCACTCAAACCACCACACCTTGGAAAGATTCTTTGTTTGTTTGTTTTGGTTTTGGTTTTTTTTTTTAGAGAAAGTTATCTTTATTGCCATATTGTTTTTCAATAAGGCTACATTACTTGTGTAACTAAACATCCAATAAGCACAAAATTGTGCTCCCAACTCCTCATCCCTTCTTCTAGATGAAGGCCCTCATCGTCTTTGCGTGGTACTGACTGTTGGATTTGGGGCCTGATGTATGCTAGGCAGACATTCTTTAGTTACATCTTTATCTCAACAACAAACATATTTCCTGGTGTTCAGAATGTGTAGCAGTATATCCCAAAACTCTCTTCTTTTCCTCTTCTATGGTGGGTCCTAGTATTCTGAGGCTATGTAAATAAATGTCCTTAAACTTTGGGATTTAGGACTCGCTTAGCAAATCAATAACGATACCTACACTTTATCTCGATTAGCAATTAACTGTAATTTAAAAGTGATTTTTCTGAACTCTAGTCAATGAGCACTTGCTGAGCCTTTGTAAGTGAGAGAAAGTGGTTCATGAAATAACCTGGTGATTTTCAACGTTTTGTGAAGACATTGTTGGAATGTACTCTGCTTTGTCTCAGCCCCCGAACTTTCGATTTCCCCGTGACGTTAAATTAGAAGAGGCTACAAGAAACTCTATTTTAATAGAATGCTGTGGTGCATAATTGAACTTAGCTTCTCCCAAGACCCCTGAAAGGCGCTTTTTGGCCATCAGATGTGTTACTAATGTCACATTTCCTTCCGAGATAACCTAACCTCAGACATATAAATTACGAGCTATAGATGATTTTAAGTAGTAGTTAGGTCAGTGTTCTGAAACCCCGATGGTGAATTTGGAGCTCCTAGTGAGTAGGAGTCAAGGTGTTCACTAGGCCAACTGGATTTGAGGTTCAGCTTGTTTCAACTCAACAAGAAACCTGGGGAGCTCTTCTCTACAGAAGCTACATGAATAGGCTGACCACCAGGGGGCGCAGTTTTGCTGCTGTGGGTTTGGGAAAGACTCGTGCCTGAATCTTCTGAAGTCTAAGTATTAGGTTTCAATATTTGAGAGACTAAGTCTGTGTTTAATCTCTCCTTGGGAAGATGATAAAACCTTGCTTTAAAACTTCACGATACATTTAAAGTTATTCCTCTGAGATAATCCCCCCACACACTGTTGCCCCCTCGTTGCTGGAAAGTGAGATATGGAGCCATGATGACTGAAAATCAAGGTGAAAGGGACTTTGGGAAATTCTAATAACTTCATAGTGTAATAAGGCTGACAGAAACAATTTCTCTGAGGGAAACAAACTTAAACTGCATGAATAGGACTCGTGCTAAGAAACTTGTGTTCAAATAAAGGAACTAAACGAGGGCAGGAATTGATTGTTCATGGAAACCACAGATTTTAAATTTCTTTTTTCATTTAAATCTGGTGTCCTAAGCCTGAAGATGAGACTGCAGCAGAAAGATGCTTGATTAGTCTTTATCTCCGGAAATCAAGCAACATAAAATAATTTACAGAATATTTAAATCAACGAGAGGTTTCCAAACCAGCCAACAACTGGCAATTAGCAATTAAAATAGCCATTCTCAAATGATTTGAAATTACTTTGTCTCAAGCAAATGGGGCATTTAAAATAGCTTCTCCAAACCATGGGGCAGCAGCAGGAATTGTCGGGGAGAAGGTGTCTTTTTGGGCTTGCATGCTGTGCAAGAGAGGGGCAATTGCCTATCACACAACAAATCAGATTCTTGGGTTTCCTTGTTCCACTTGTAATCAGCTAGTTATGTGAGAGTGTGATGTATATAAGCACACCTCGAGTCGCTTTATCTGTGGGGATCCACAGGAAGCCTTCAGGGACTCCCTTGGGAGAAGTTTCTCTCTCTCTCTCTCTCTCTCTCTCTCTCTCTCTCTCTCTCTCTCTCTCCTCCCCCCAGAGAGTCAAAATGCAAATGATTTTAGAAGGACAGAATAAAAGGAAATTAGAGACACCAGAGATCATGGTCCCTTGCAAGAGAACAATGGGGCACACACTGCAAAGGGACAGAAATAGGTGGGTGCCAGATAGTCTCAGCCACCACAGATTGCAAGCAGGAGGGCAGAAGGAGACTTTCATCTGATCCTTAGCCTGCTCTGAGCCTCCGTGCTCAGGACAGCAGCTCAGCTGCAGCCAGAAGGCAAGCTTACTTGTACCCTGGTACCCGGGACTCCTAGCATAGCTCTTCCTCCCGGGACCCGCTGCTTAGCCCCGCCCACAGAGGGAAGTGGCCGCGCCCAGGGGAGGAGCTCTTATCTCGCCCCGCCCACTCAGGGAGGCGGGTCCCGTTGGCCCCTCCCCTCCAAGCGGCCAAGTGACGCACGACCCCGCCCCCGGCCGCTCCGCAGCGCCAACCTAGCAGAGGCTGCGAGGCTGGGGCGGCTGAGCTGGCCGAGGAGCAGCGGCTCAGCAGCTGGCAGCGAGTGCGCGGCGCCCCACGGAACTTCCCGCAGCCGCCCCGGCGGCGTCCGCCTGTCCCATGTCCCGCAAGGCGAGCGAGGACGTGGAGTACACGCTGCGCAGCCTGAGCAGCCTGATGGGCGAGAGGCGCCGCCGGCAGCCGGAGCCCGGGGCGCCGGGCGGGGAGCGCAGCCTGCTGGCCGCGGAGTCGGCCGCCAGCCTGCAGGGCGCGGAGCTGGAGCGCGCGGCGCGCAGGCAGTTCCAGCGCGACGAGACCCCCGCCTTCGTGTACGCGGCCGCCGCCTTCTCGGCGCTCGGCGGCTTCCTGTTCGGCTACGACACCGGCGTGGTGTCGGGGGCCATGCTGCTGCTGCGGCGCCAGATGCGCCTGGGCGCGATGTGGCAGGAGCTGCTGGTGTCGGGCGCGGTGGGCGCGGCCGCCGTCGCGGCGCTGGCCGGAGGGGCCCTGAACGGCGCCCTGGGTCGGCGCAGCGCCATCCTGCTGGCCAGCGCTCTGTGCACCGTGGGCTCCGCCGTGCTGGCCGCCGCCGCCAACAAGGAGACGCTGCTGGCCGGCCGCCTGGTCGTGGGGCTCGGCATCGGTGAGTGGCCGCGCCCGCGAGCCCCACTGACCCCTGCTCTCCCCTGCTCCGCGGTCCTTCGAGGGGCTCGCGTCACAAGCGAGCTACCTGGTGGCTGTGGAGGAAGCGCTCCCTTCTCCCGGATTCCCACGTGGAATCTGCGGTCGCCCGCGGGTCAGACAGCGCTGGACAGGCTGGAGCAATTTTAGAAGCCCCAGCTTCCCCCTGATCCGGCCTAACCTCAGGCCGCTTGTTGAGTTTAGAAGGGTCTGCACATCCTTGCCATGCCCGGAGAGTGATTTCCCCACTGGCAGCCCTCCTTTAGGATGTTCAGCCCACTCAGCTTTTGACGAACTGCAAAAATTTGTAGAGTCAGGGAGTTTTGAACTCCGAAATCCCTGCTCCGTTCCAGTTCCATCTTCTCTGCAGTGGCTCATCTTCAGATGGAACACTATTCTCTATCCTTGATTTGTGCTCTGTGGTTGACTCTCAACCTTTCCCCCTTTCTAGATGAAGTCTCTGTCCCCCCTCCCCACCCTAATCAGAACTTTTACTTTGGGCCAACAATATTATTGTTTTGCCTTCTCTGCTTTTTCCATATGGGAACCAAATTATCTGTTAAAGGTCATTTTCATTTCCTAAATTCATTTAGGAGCTACTCCTGCGGACGAATGCCCAGCAAGATAGATACTTGCAATTTACTTTAGAAATGAAGAGATGCAGGTTCTCTGGGCATTGATTTTTTTTTTTTTTTCACCCTGTTTGCTGAGCGGGGGAGGTGCTATTGGTGTGCTCTTGGCAGAGGGAAGCTGTTTGGGATGTACCCAGTGTTATTAGTACTTTTAAAGGGAGAATGGGAAGGTGTGACTTAAATCTCACCCCTTACCCGTAGTATTCCAAGACACACCACGGATGGTGCTTTGTAAAATGTCTCCTTTTATAATTCAGTTTCCTTTAGGGTACTGTTAAAGTGTTGCTTCCCTATGGGAGAGCTAGATGGATTCTTGGAGCTTCCCTGAGCTGAAGCTAGCTGCTGTTTAAGGTTGCTGCTCTTCACCCTTCTGGATAGGTCTGTAAGGGGGGGGGGGCACACTCATTCATTCAACTCTGACCATAGGAGCCAGGAGCCTAAAACCCCAGCTCACTCTACCTGAATCCCAAATCACCGACTTCCCTTTGACAGGTACTTAGTGAAGCACAGCAAGGCTCTCTGTGAAAGGTGGATTTGGCAAAGGAAGGTCCAAATGACCACCAAACAGACAAAAGCGTGGAAATCCACTCTCTGTGCAAAAATGCCCTGTGCCTGTAGGATCCTTCAACAAATTAGAGCCTTAGACTCTAATCAGCATCTTCTGCTTAGGGCTAGAGATCCTCTCTTAATGCCCCCTCTTCCCCCCCTCCCCCGCATAGAAATAACACTTCAGTTATCAGAGTCTCATTATTAATTCCCAGACTTACATTTTGAGGTTGATGTTTTGCAGATGTGTCTCAATGAAACTTCTGAGTATCAGATAAAAATTGAAACATTATATTGATTCTTGCCTGGCAGCCTTGAGGCCCTGTCGGGGTCCTTTCAGATGTAGGTACAGAATTGTAAGGAGAGCACATTCTGTAGTTGGCTCAGCAGATGGGTCTAAAGGCAGATGGAACTGGCTCTCATCCCTTAGGACAGTGGTTCTCAACCTTCCTAATGCTGTGGCCTGTTAATACAGTTCCTCATATTGTAGTGACCCCCCCCATAACATTATTTTATTGCTGCTTCATAACTGTAATTCTGCTACTTTTATAAATATGTCATGTAACTATCTAATATGCAGGATATCTGATAAGTGATCCCAAAGGGGGTCTCGACCTACAGGCTAAGAACCACTACTGCCTTAGGAGGAGAGGCTCAGAGGTGGTGGGTGGGTAGAACAGGAGATGCATCGAGCTCCATGGAGAGAAGCCAGGTCTTACTGATGAAAATGACATCCTGAGAGGCAAGGAGGGTGTGGATGCTGGAGATGAGCAAAGAACTGTCTACACAAGCGGGTGGATACAGAAGGAAAGAGGATAGTGCACCCCAGAGGGCAGGGATGCCATTGTGAGAACAGCTAGGCAGGAGCCGTGTACTTGGAGGAGGAGGACAGGTGTGAAGTCAGACACAGACTTTGATGTGGGATCCGTAAAATACAGGAAAGAAAAAAACGCTTCAAGTCTAAATTAGTGGTTAAGCATACAGTTTCAAATATAAAGACCTTTGTAACTCACAGATCGCCATCCTTCAGAGAGAGCTCTTAGTTCTTTGTAGCTGAAAGGAAATGGGTCTCTAATGGGAATGTTTTGTTGACATTGTTGTGGTTTGTTTGAGGAGACAATAAATCAGCTTTGTCTGTTTAGAACACTAAATAAGGGTTTACTCCATGGTCTCTTTTAAACCAGGTAATCTTTATATGTGATCAGTGTTTTTTTTTTATCATTGTTGTTAGGGATTTTGGTTGTTTTTGTTTTTGTTGGTTTTTGTCCTGTGATAATTTAGTGAATGCCAAGTAACACAATGTGTCTTGTGCCATTTCTAGACAAGTTCTCCATGATAACTTTTCTCTCCAGATTTACCCTGGGGAAATACAAGGGCCTTGGGATGGGGGATTTTGTTGACTTTGTAAATTTACAAATTTGTATTCCTGAAGCACAGAGGAAACATGTTGGATGCTCAGATGAATAATGAGCAGAAATATCACAAAGGAAGTGAAACTTCTGAGGCTGGTGTGGTGTTAATTTAAAACTGTCCTTTCCAAAGTAAAATTAGTGCCATTATCAAAATATCTTAAAGTAATGTTGCACTTTGATGAAATTCATTCATTTATTCAATGATTAATGGTTAAGCTTCCATGATAAGTTCTGTCAGATTTGGGGTAGAGAGTAAATAGCTAAATATGAAGCCCACCCTGTAGATGTTCATCTTTGAACAGATCAGGAAGACACATTAATAGCCAATTACAAAACAGTAGAGGTTTCTCTAAGTGCCAGAGAAATGGGGAGAGCAGACCATTGATTCTTTTGGCTGCATGTGTAGAAAAGATACCAGAGGGGCTGGAGAGATGGCTCGGTGGTTAAGATCATATTCTGTTCTTGCTGGAGTCCAGTTTCTAGTATCCATGTTGTTCAGGTCACAACCACTCGTAACTCCAGTGTTGAGGAATCTTTGACAACGTCACCCTAATGCACTTAGATCCATACAGACACATTCATACCTAACTAAAACTAAACATTGAAAAGGATGCAGGCTTAAGAAAGGTTTTAGAGAAGCAGTATTTAAGGGAGAGGTTGAAAGACAAGTAGGAATCCAGCAGAAGATGTGAGCAGGAAGTGAGTGCATGCTGGTTTCCCACCTCTTATGGCCTGGGCACAGGAAAATCCTTTCTCTGCTCTCTCACCTAGTCTTCCTCTTACCTCCATGAAACCAGGTCTCCTCTTGCTGGATCTGGAAACTTTCCAGCAGTTACCTGAAAAGGTCATAGACACAAAATCAGGATTCCATAAGCAAGCTCTCAAAAGTCTTCATTTTTTTCTGTTTGCCTTTACTAGACATTTAACGTGGAGCTTGCCATAGGAGTGCAGCCACAGAAGAGCTAGGGTTAGAAGTGCGGATGAGTGAGAGGCTGGGAGGAGATCATCTGCCTGGGTTGGCAGCTGGAGAGTCTGTTTAAAGATTCTCTGTGTGGAGGTCATCACTGTAACCCTTGAGGCACCAGGGATGCTCTGGCTCCATGAAGCTTGTCTAAATCCCCCTTCCCTCTCTCCATTCTGCCGTTCCGCCCTTCTCCCTTTCTTTCCAACGTTCCTGTCTCTTGGAAGATTTTTAGTGTCAGAAATTCCTTGCAGACTTGGTAAGCACGGGGTGAGTCCGGCACAGCCACTGGATGGTAAAGCGCCCATTGGTCCCTTCAGTAGACATCTTTTAAAGAGAAACGTTTTTACCAGAGAGTGTAGCTGCTGATCTGTCTGTGTTCAGTGAACCTTGAGGATAAGCCTGAGAAAAGAAGGATATGTGTGCTGTTTTGGGTCAGAGAAATCTATTTTCTTGGTGAGTTATAGCAAAATAATGTACTGAATGCTGGTGTGTATGCACAGGGAAAACTTTTAGTCTTTTTATTTTACCTCAATCAGCATAGAGACCAGACTTTATTATTGTCCCTGCTTTTTGCCTTGAAGACTTGTAGGACACATATTTTTGATTGGTGCGCCCTCACATGAGGTCCGTTTTGTAGATGTCTTTATTCTTTTATTTTTTCTTATATTTATAATAATATTTTAAAATAAAATGATTGAGGGGCTGGAGAGATGGCTCAGCAGTTAAGAATATATACTGCTCTTGCAGAGGATCTTAGCTTGGTTCTTAGTACCCACTTCGGACAGCTCATCACTGCCTAGGAATCTAGACTCTGGGGCCATTACGTGTATGTACACATCTTCCCCTCCTTACATATAATAAAAAATAATAAAAATAAATCTAGTGATACAATATAAAAGTTTGCTTGAGTTTGTTTTCTCTGGCCCTGTGTTCTTGTGCTAATCATGTTTAGAAGCTGCAGAGTATAAGAATATGGTACTAAAACCATACATGTCGATGGGCTCTGGCTCTGGTGCTGGCATTCACCGCTCCTGATAACTGATGTTGTAGTGTTCTTGCAGGAAATATCAAGGTACTTGTCTTAGTCAGGGTTTCTATTCCTGCACAAGCATCATGACCAAGAAACAAGTTGGGGAGGAAAGGGTTTATTCAGCTTTCTCTTCCACATTGCTGTTCATCACCAAAGGAAGTCAGGACTGGAACTCAAGCAGGTCAGGAAACAGGAGCTGATGCAGAGACCATGGAGGGATGTTACTTACTGGCTTGCTTCTCCTGGCTTGCTCAGCCTGCTTTCTTATAGAGTCCAAGACTACCAGCCCACAGATAGTACCACTCACAAGGGGCCCTCCCCCCTTGATCACTAATTGAGAAAATGCCTTAGTGCTGGATCTCATGGAGGCATTTTCTCAACTGAAACTTCTTTCTTTGTGATAACTTCAGCTTGTGTCAAGTTGACAAACAAAACTAGCCAGTACAGTACTGAAATTGTGAGATTCACTGCTATTGAGACCTTTCTTGAGAAGTGACATCACAGCAATTTACATGATTCAGAAAAGTGACATCACAGCAATTTACATGATTCAGAGAAGTGACATCACAGCAATTTACATGATTCAGAGAAGTGACATCACAGCAATTTACATGATTCAGAAAAGTGACATCACAGCAATTTACATGATTCAGAGAAGTGACATCACAGCAATCTACAAAGCCCAGAGAAGTGACATCACAGCAATCTACAAAGCCCAGAGAAGTGACATCACAGCAATTTACATAGCCCAGAGAAGTGACATCACAGCAATTTACATAGCCCAGAGAAGTGACGTCACAGGATTTTACACAGCTCAAAGAAGTGACATCACAGCAATCTACAAAGCCCAGAGAAGTGACATCAGCAATTTACATAGCCCAGAGACATGACATCCTAGCATTTTACATAGATCACAAAAGTGACATCACAGCAATTTACATAGCCTGGATTTGTGGAATTACTTTTAGGTTTTCCTCAGTTTACCTATCAGCCTGTCAGTACTTCCTCTGCTGAAGCACACTTTATAACTTCATGTTGCAGTTTGTAGTTGATACAGCCTACTGAGCAATACTTTCAAAAATATCATATAAGCCTTTACATTTTTATTCCTAACTGTATACAAATGTAAAACCTTGTTTGATCAAAATAAATGCCATGTAAGATTAATATTAATGCAAATAGTTTTCTTGAGGTTGAGCATAGTTAACCCAAAGCAGTTGGATTTTCAATAAGGCAGCTTATGTAAAAATATTTGTCTGGTGATGCAAAGATAATAAAGTTTGTTTTGAAAACTTTTTAAAAATTGTTTTTGAGATAGTTTTTTTAATTGGTTTTATTTTCCTACTTGGTATGAAACTGATGTATAAACGGAGCTCTCCTTAATTTCTGGTTTCCTTGCATGCGTGCATGTGGGCTAACCATGTCACACCTTCCCTGTCCCATACGATGGTACAGAGATTGACCTTCAGAGTCCTGGTAGGTTATTACCTGATTATGTTTGTCTAGTAGTATGACAAGTCCCTCCTCAAGTGAGTCAGGAGGCCGTTAACACGAGTTATGTCACGTTGCTTACGAGACTTCTGTATTTCTCTTTTCTGCGGTACAAGCACAAAGCCAACTAACTGCATATTGGTCGTGGATGCACATGGCAGCCAGCCTATCCCTTCTCCACACAAATGCATGACTCTAATTTTTTTTTCTCTGACTGAACTTGGTCCCTTTATGCATCGCTACATTCTCTAAGCCCTACAGAGGAGCCTCATTTCGTAGCAGGCTAGGCAGTGTGAAGGTGTGTCACTAGAGGCTAATAACATTATCATTGTCCCTTACTGCTTTCAGCATCCGTCTCTTCTGAGTCTAGGCCGTCATTCTTCATGGCAGAATATCACAACTAAGAGGTGATACTTTGTTGAATATTTGTGCTCCTTGTACTCTGTGCACAAGCTCACATAGTCTTCTCAATAATTGAGTGGGGGGAGCACATAACTGCCGGTCTTAAGATGAGAATATTTACATAGAAAGGGTGAAGCTATTTCCTTACAGTCACGGAGCTACGGGGTAGGTCAATAGGCAGCATCTAAGAGGTCAGACTTCAAAGCGCCTGCCAGTCACTTTTCTGATCGTTGTGATCAAATACCTGACAAGAAGCAACTCGAGAGGAAGAGTTTATTAAAGCTCACAATTTGAGGTTAGTGGATTGTGGTAAAGGAGGACAGGAGGAGGAGCAGGGAGGAGCCAGGAAACGAACCAGGCTATAAAGGAAACAAGAGCAACCAGTAAGTAGACCAGGCTGTAAAGCTCCAAGGTTAGCACCCAGAGACCTGCTTTCTCCAGTGAGGCTCCATCTTCTAAAGTTCTATCAACTCCCCAAACTGTGCCACCAGCTGGGATCTAAGTTCTCAAGCACTTGAGCCACAGGGAACATTTCGAATCTATGCACAACAGTGTGTGTGTGTGTGTGTGTGTATGTGTGCGCGCGCGCACGTGCGCACATACACGCTGAACTACAGTGTAGCAACAGTCCCCTCTGAGCCTAATATTACTGCTCTTTGCCATATCTTATGGGAACAGAATGTTTTATTTCAAGGTAGATGATTACTATCTTCAAATGTTTTAAAAATTAAAATAAAATAGTTTAAATTGTATGTGCCTGAGTCTTTTACCCACATGTATCTCTGTGTACTATGAATGTGTAGTACCTGCAGAGGCCAGAGGAGGGCGTTGCATCATGTAGAACTGGAGTTACAGATGGTTGTGAGCCACCGTGTGGGTGCTGGGAACTGAACCTGGGTCCTCTGAAAAGCAGCCAGTGCTCTCAACCATCGCTCAATCTCTCCAGCCTCATAAAAGGTTTGGTTTTGTTTCTTTTTTTTAAAAAATTGTGGTAATATTAAACATTAAATTTACTACATTGACACTTCTGAAGTGTGTCCTTCTGCAGTGTGAAGGGTGTTTATATATCACACAGCAGATTGCTGAAAGGTTTTCATCCGGTCAAACTGAAAGTCTGTATCCCCTTTAACCACATCCCTGGGTTTTATGGTTTTGATGACTTTACTGTGTGGGTTTGTCCTTTGCTCTCCTGTAGCTGGCTTAGTTTACATAGCACAAAGTACTGGAGGTTGGTGCATGCTGAATGAATTCCCCCGTTTTATTACAGCTCCCTTGTGTGCCTGTGTGTGTGTGATAGAGAGAATTTCCTTCATCTGTCCGCGGATAGCAATTGGCTTGTGTCTGCTTCTTTGCCGTTGTGCCTAATTGGACAGTGAGCATAGGGGTGCAGGGATCTGATGAGGTCTGCTTTGAATGCTTTCGGATATACATCCGGAAACTAGGATTGCCGGGACATAGGGTAGTTCTGTTTTCAATATTCTGATGAACAGCTGGATTCTTTCCCACAGAGGAAGCACCAGCTCCTATTCCACAGTGCACCGGACTTCCAGACATTGGTATACTTACCAGAGCCTCTTCTTTTCCTTCTTCTGATTGTGGGCATCCTAACTGAGGGACAGATGCTGACAACTTTTCATATGCATGTTGGTAATATGCATGTCTCCTTTGGAAAGTATTAAATCCTATACCACTTTTGTTGTGGGTTTATTTATTTATTCGTTATTTTATTTATTTATGGCACAAGGTCTCATATAACCCAGGCTAATCTACAGCTTGCTGCGTAGTTGAGGCTGGTCTTGAGCTCCTGATCTTCCGGCCTCTGCTTTCAGTTTTGTTTTTTTTTTAAATGGGGTTCTTTTTTGTTGGGGTTGTAGGTTCCTATATGTATTCTGAATATGAATTGTATCTCCCCAGCGTATTTTTCTTCCATATCTCATGGATTGTCATTTCACTCTGTGGGTTGTTTTCTGTGTGCGGTCTTTTATGTTTAAAGTTATTTTGTTTTATTTGCGTATATGTGTAAAGATACACACATGGGAATAGATGTCTTCACAGTGTCCAGAAGAGGATGCTGGAGCCACTGGACCTGGAGTGAGACACTGTTGTGAGCCTCCCACATGGGCATTGGGAAGGGAATCTGAGTGTCCAGCAAAAGCATGACATGCTCTCAAACACGGAGTTGTCTCCCCAGCCTTCTCTGCAGTTTTAAACCTTGGCTTTCCTCCTTTCTGCCTATTTTCATTGTGTTGCCTGAACTTTTGTTATCTTTGACAGTAAATCGTGCCCGATCTGCCTTTTCTTTTCCCTTATATTTTCTTTCCAGGAGTTTTAGGTGGTATGTCTTCAACCTGTTTTGAGTTATTTTGTGTTTTTGATGTAAGTTAGGGTCCAGTTTATTCTTTTGTAAGCGTATACTCCAGTTCCCCATCTCTACGTGTCCCTCTGAACATTACCTGAAAAATACAGGTGTGCATGCTGGCCTAGGGAGGCTAGAAGAAAGAGACTCAAGCACCTGCTTTGGGTACCACTGCAATGGACAAGTGTGTGATGGAGAGATGAGACAAAGGGGGTATAAGATGGAGAGATGGAAGACAAGGCGAAGCTTAGAGGTTCTTACACTGCAGACAAGTGGAAATGGAGACTGGATAGCAGTGAAGAGCAGGCAGATAAGAGGAGGCCATAAGGGGTCCTGGCCTGGGCTGCTCCCAAAGGCCACATTTGGGCCCATGGTTCTGCTGCAGCTTGGGTCTGTATCAGTGTCTATGGCCAGAGTTACCACCAGAGACCATGTGGATTTCTGAGGGCCATGTTGCTTTGGAGGGACATGCTGATCTGAGTGGCTTGTGTGCTACCTGAGGCTGTGAGGACAGCCTGGCCCAGGCTGCTCCCTGGGACCATGTCTGGGCCCATGGTTCTGTGGCAGCCAGGGTTTGTTACCACCAAAATCCATGCAGATGTCCCTGGTCTGGACTGAGTTGACCCTCCCCTCCCTGGGCACAATACTAGAGAGAGCTTGCCCCACCTTTCACCTGGACAGCATAGTAGAACTGGTCCTGGTAGTAAAAGCATGGGTGAGCTGGCTCCAAGGACATGAGAGCAGGAGAGCTAACCCTGCCCCTTGCTAGCTGTGGCTAGCAGGAGCAGTGCTGGAGAGATCACCTTGGTAGTGTGGGCACAGGGGAGCTGCCAAGCTAACCAGCTCAGCAGCCGAGTTGGCCCACCCCAATATCTACCCCATCTATGATCTGCTGGAGTGCATGAAAGGGCTGGTCTTGCAGATCTCCATGATCTGAAAGAAGTCCTGGTGAAGATCCAGTATAGTGTAGCAAAAGTCAGATGCATTGACCCAGACCAACGACTCACTGTAAGGAACATTTGGAGTAAAGATGTGTAGACAAAAGGGTATACTGTGTGACATACTGTGACACACTACAGCTTCCATGACAAGATTTTTTAAAATTCTATCTTCTTTTAGGGGGATAGGTTGCAGGGGTGGAGGGCAGATATGATGGGACCCCTTCATATGGATAGGATCGGGGCACATGATGTGAAATTTGCAAAGAATCAATAAAAAGTTAAAGAAAATACAGATTTTTAGTGGGGCAAGGTAGTGTGTCTATAATTTCATGTATGAGGGTTCCTTGAGCCCGTCTGAATACTTTGGGGAGGCCATGTCTCTTAAGCAAGACAATCCCTACCCCTGAAACCTGAAACCCCTTTAAAAATTCCTGTGAGGATTAACAATGGGGAAAACAGACCAGGGTGGAGCTTGCTTCCCTTGCTCTGGACTCATACACCAGATACCTGCCAACAGGAAAGGTGGGTGCTGTGCTGCTCACCTCTGGGGGATCCAATTACTCTGGGTCTCCACTAGGGGCATACAACTCAGAATCCATGGAAATAGTCTCAAGGAGTTGAACTCAGGTGCAGCTGGCGCGTGGCAGCTACAGTGCCAAGAGTGCTTTTCCTGTTTCTCTCTTGAGGTTCATAGTTGTTTTCTTTGCTACTGCTTCTCTGAACTGGCTCAGGATCTTGTCTATAACTATGTCCTGAGTGATGTCTTTGCTGTGTTTGAGAGGTCAAAGATTAAAAATAGGTCCTGATCTTAAAGGACTGAAGTATTGCAGAGAAAAGCTCACAGGAGATCTCAGTGCTGAGTTGGTTAGAAGACAGAAGTGTCTGCAGGATGTGTAGTTCTTCCGAGACTGGCTTCATCACCGCAGCATGTGCTCAGAACCACAGGCCTGACACTGACACTCCATTCCTTGAGACACAGCCGATTCCCTTAGGGACCATGGGTGTAGTGTTTAGATGATGAGGTGTTAGTAGAATTTAGATCCCCCCATTGCTCTTCGGAGCACACTTTGTACATAACAATCTTTGGAATATATAGCCGACTAACAAATGTGTGAAATACCCAGCAGGATAATACTGTAGCTGAATGTTGGAAACTCACAAAGTTCTTCCACTGCTGTAATGGTAGTTAATTAAGAGTGGATAATGAAGAGTGACAGTTAACAGAGCCCGGGGAACCCAAACTGCTTGGGTGCACAGTGGCTGGCTGCTTACTAGCTGAGTGACTGTGTCTGATTTTTAAATCCCTTATGCTCCAGTGTCCTCATCTGTACAGTGAGATGGTACCTGCTTGCCTCGGCGGGTTGTTGGGAAGTTGAATGTGTTTGTATTTGTAAAGCATAAGTACTGTTAAATATTCTCTACAACCTGTGTAGCCGTTAGCACAAGATGTGCCAGGTACCAAGACTCCTATAAGGGAGTGGATAGTGGCAGTTAGAAAGTGCATGTTAAAATGTCTGGTTGGGGAGATTGTCGCTTGATAAAATTCTTGCAAGGACCTAAATTCAACTAGAACCCATGTTAAAAAAAAATCAGGCCTCACGAAGCCCTTGTGATGCCAGTGATAGGAGTAGTGTCTTAGTTAGGGTTTTACTGCTGTGAGCAGACACCATGACCAAGGCAAGTCTGATAGAGACAACATTTAACTGGGGCTGGCTTACAGGTTCAGCGGTTCAGTCCATTATCATCAAGGCGGGAAAATGGCAGCGTCCAGGCAGGCATGGTGCAGGAGGAGCTGAGAGTTCTACATCTTCATCTGAAGGCTGCTAGTGGAAGACTGGCTTCCAGGCAGCTAGGATGAGGGTCTTAAAGCCCACCCCCACAGTGACACACCTACTCCAACAAGGCCAAACCTCCAAATAGTGTCACTCCCTGGGCCAAGCATATACAAACCATGACACGTAGATACTGACGGATCTGTTAGGTCAGTCGCACCCTAGGCTGTCCTCTGGGTAATGCATGCACATTTCCCCACCCAGACACAGAGTAAGTGTGAGTAAATGAGTAGATGTTAGTGCTTGTAATTGGAGGACCTCTCTGCCCATTCTCTTAACGGGTTTTTACACCCAAGGAAAATGAAAGTGAAGTGTTGAGGTGTATGAATCGTCTTTCCCAGTGACCCTGAGGGTCTATTTAATAGAAATCAGTGAAACTGGAAACCTGATTGTAGAAATAAATAAATAAATAAATCCCAGCATGGGGTTCCTTCCCACCTTTGACCACTTATGCTCCCTCATGAAACACACACACACAGCCTTATATTTTTAATATGCCTTAAGCAGCACAATAGCTGGGCCACTGCCTACCCTCCATGCTGTGAGACTCTACCTCCTATCCATAAGCCAAGTTATTACTTGCTATGTTTCACCTGGGCTGTGCTTGCTCCAATTAGGCAGCCCTCTCTTGGCCTATAGCCCATGGTGGCGCTCCTTGCTTTTCTATCCCATGGTGGCTTTCCATCTCTCTTCTTCCTTGTGGTCTCAAACCTGAGAAATCTAAACCCCGCCTATGTCTTTTCTCCCCAACTATTGGCTGCTGGCATCTTTATTTACCAGTCAGAATTAACTGGGGGCAGAGTCCCTTTTGCAGACTCCAAATCTTGGAGGCCAGTGCTTAGCATTACAATAAACAATAAAAGACAAATCCTCAACACCCGTTTGTTAGAGTGCAGTTAAGGCCACCAGGAAGGAGCCACCAGGAACCGAGATGTTAGACCAGTCCTGTCTTGTAATTATGTTCTTTGTGTAATCAGTAAAATATTCTCAGTGGAAAAGATATATCTGCCATTTAAGAGATTAAGAATGATCTAATAGATCAAAATAAAACTGTGCAACAACAAAAAAAAGGAAGTTTAAAGTTGGAGCTTGCCTGTGAAACTTAGCTATAATACTTTGAGGTGAGTTTATGACTTCAGATGAGGAGTTTTTATGTACAACATAGACCATTTGAAACCAGCAGATGTAACTAACCACTAGTAAGTCAATGGCTATGTTACCCCGAACCGCCCTGATCTCCTCTGATCTCTGAAGCTAAGAAGGGTCAAGCCCTGGTTAGTACTTGCCTGGCAAAGACTATGTGCTAACCCTTTACTTTTTAATGAGCAACTGCTTATAGTTTTGAAAGAAAAATTGGGTGGAGACAAAACATGGAAAAGTTCTGGAAGATAAGCGTGTTTAATATTAACATAACATCTACTCAGCGATGGTCATACTTTTCTTATTTCAACATTTATCATCAAGGTCTGAAGAGAACAGCTCCTGGACTGTCCCCCACTCTTTCTGAGGCATCCAGCACAGCAAGCCTGTGATTTTTCAGGGGAGACAGGATGACTGTCTGGACCTTAAAGCATCCCACAGGGACCACAACTCTCTGGCCTGCCTGGCAGTTGTGCTGGCAAATATGTAAGAAAAAAGAACTGGTTTTGGAATCACCTAATTTGTTAATAGTAAACCATAGAGATTTCATAAATACCGTATTCATTCCTACCTTATGTCAGAGAAGTATGATTTTTA
The DNA here is from genome assembly GCA_028551405.1 of Uromys caudimaculatus. Taxonomy (NCBI): domain Eukaryota; kingdom Metazoa; phylum Chordata; class Mammalia; order Rodentia; family Muridae; genus Uromys; species Uromys caudimaculatus. The sequence continues at coordinate 11,413,180 of CM052718.1, forward strand.
GGCATTTATTATTTATGTCCATCCTTTGAAGATGATTTCTGATGTGAAAGTTCAGCACATTTTAGTCAAATAATGCAAAGAGAATAGGGTTTTAATACTCCGTTAATATTTTCCTTTGAAGTGAGACATACAAATCTTATCTCCATTCCTGAGGTAGAGGAATATGAAGTCAGCAGTGGTGGATTCCAAAGCGCAGTGTGTGTGGATGTCTTCTATGTGCATTTCTCTCAGAACAGAGGTCAGTATTTGCCTTGAAAAGGAAGAATAAAAGGAAGTACGGAGAGCTTGGGCAGATTAAGGCTGATAGGTGGGGCTGAGGTTCACAGCGGTGCTGATCAGGAACCAGTGTGTGCTCCCTGCTCCATCCGGAAGAATCCCGCATTGTAATTGTGAAAGCAAAACAGGCAAGATGATAATGCTGTGTGCAGATACATGTACTGAATGTCCTAATCCTTAAAGGCCTACTGAGAGACTTCCTGGAGTCTTAACAAAACGGCTTTTGACAAAGCAGTAATAAGATTGGGGGACAGTAATGAGAGATGACATCTCCAGTAGAGAGTTACTCCAAATGAATAATTTGTCCAATCGATTAAAATCAAAAGGGTTAATGAAAATTAAAGTTCCAGTGATACATTCATATGTTATAAGAGTTTTGATTTGGCCAAAAAAAATCAGTGTAACATGGAAAAGAAATAAATATTAAGTAGTAAAGAAACTAACAAGCCTAAAACCCAGTGTCTTTAGTTACATAGTTGTAAAATAATCTCTAAACATGTTCTAAGAGCCAGGCTGCAAATAGGGACATTAGAGTAAACTGAATTACCAAAGTAAAATATTATTTGCATATAAAGTGCATTTAAAAAACGACTTTTTATCAAGAGAAAATTGAGTTGGGAAAAAACAAAACTCAAATATTGAGAAAGTTCTTAGCTTTGGTGATAATCTAAAGTAAAAACTTGGTGTCTCATTGATCTCTAGGAAAACACGACTGGGTAGATTTTCTTATTACAAAGTGGGAAAGGGTTTTTTAGAGACGATTTTAGGTGATAAGCAGACATAGTTCCTCATTTTTCTTTAATTCATTCAACAAACTTGTTTAGAATTACTGGTATATATTTAAGAATATATTTATATTGATATATGTCATATTTGAATAAATATATACAATATTTATAATATTTATGTAATGACATATATGATGTTTAGGTAAATACTTGGAATGTGTCTGGAATATGGGCAGATCTAAGCTCTTTCGATTCTTGAAGAATGTTACTATTAGGCTTAGAAAGTTCACTTTAGGGATTATAAGTTAAGGAAATAAAAAGTTCATTTTTCATAAATATATTGATAGAAGTTCAGTATATATTGTGACTTTAAAATGTCACAGGGAGAACCTCCAAGTGCTAGTGATTGAGAAATGGTTAGATGGGAGAACATTACACTGTTATTGATCTTGAAGAGTGACCACAGATACAAATGAAACACACAAACAATACCTGCAAAGAACCGAACTACTTGTATGGACACATTAGTCACAACTATTTAAGAAATGTGCTTGTGTCTGTGCGCGCGCGCGCGTGTGTGTGTGTGTGTGTGTGTGTGTGTGTGTGTGTGTGTGTGTTTGGAGTTGAGTTTGGGTAAAGGGCTTACCATGCAAGCATGTTGACCTGGCTTCAGATCCCAGAATTCATGTGGTACCACATACACTACTGTGTGTCTTTGATCCTAGGAGATGGAACATGAGAGACAGATAGGATGTGCAGACGAGTCAGGACTTCCCTGGTAGCTCATGGGTCAGCTAGCCTGCTGTATACAGTGCTGAACAATGAGAGTCCCTGAGGACCCACACTTGAGGTTGCCCTTTGACTTCCATACATGTGCTGTGACACCCCTAACACTGTCACACGTGAACATGCATACAAATACATGCACTACATATGTGTGGATTAAAAGAATTACAGCCAAACAGCTTGGAAGTAGACATGCGACTAAGTATGTAGTTTACATATGGGTAAAAAGTCTTGTGTGTGTGTGTGTGTGTGTGTGTGTGTGTGTGTGTGTGTGTGTGTGTTATATGGACACATGCTTATATGCGTGCAGAGGCTTATTAATCTATCCATGTGTGTGCCAATGTCAGAAGCCTTTGCCTGTCCCTCTGTACCGTATTTCTTGAGACCAAGTCTGTCATTGACCTGGAACTCACTACTTTAGCTACCCAGCCAACCTCACAGATCCCCTTGTGTCAGCCTCCCAGTGTTAGATTATATACCTACTGCCATGGACTCATTTTATAGGTGCTAGGGGTCTAAATGCAGGTGCCCATGTTGTGCCACAAGCCATTCACTGAATGAGCCACCTCCCGTCTTCCACCTCCCACGATGAACCTTCTGTCTACTCTTCCTTTTATCCTTGCCGTCACTTTTCCTTAGAATTCAGGTTTGGCTTTGTTCTGATTTAGAAGACATGGATACATACATTGAGAAAAACCTGATGCAGGTCACTTCCCTCACCTTTTCTATCACCTCTCGGCGTGTGGGGGATGGGGATGAAAACGTTAAGAGACGATGAAAGTGTTATAACGGATGAATCCATTCACAGATGCATGGGTCTGGTTCCCTGTGAGTTCTTAACTCCCTGCCCAAATGCAGCATCTCTCTCAGGTCTTACTGCTTCCTCTCAAAGAGTTCCCTACTTGGTCAGGCAGTGTCATGGCTTCCCCCAACCCCCACTCCCTTCTGCTGTGTATTCTCTCAGATGCTTCTACCTAGACCTTACCCCTCATTTCCTTCCTCCTGTCCCTACGGGAGAACTTTCAATGTCTTTGGCCAAAGCTACCATCCCTTGGACCAGCACTCTGTCCTTGTGACAAAATGCCCAAGACGGATCAATTGGAAGAGGGCAGGTCTATTTTGGTTCTCCACAGTTTAGGAAGTTTCAGACTGATCACTTGGATTTGTGGCAGACAGACCTCATGACAGGGAGAAGATAGAGGAGGGATTCTACTTCTCTCATGGCAGAGAGCCCAGAGGTAGGGACATGAGGGCCCCAATACCTTCTTCAAGACCATGTCTCCAAGACCTACCGGTAGGTCCTATCTCCTGACATTTTCACCATAGGTTGGTGACCAAACCTTCACTGCTTGGCCTCTGGGGAATAATTAGGATCCAAACTGTAGCACCCCATTACAGCTGCTATTCCAGTAACTTCCCTTTCTTCTTATCGACCGGTCCTTTATAGTTCTTTCTATTGGCTCATTCTCCTAATCACCCATATGTACTCTCTTATTCTTGCCATTCTGGGAAGAACTGTCTAGTCAGCTTTCTGTCATGATGATAAAATACCTGTGGTAAATCAACTTTTAAAAGGAGTTGAGAATTGCTTTCAGGGGTTTCAGTCCATGGCCACTTGGTCCCCATTACATTGAGCTTGGAGGAGCCCCAGTACATTGGGGTGAAGTGGGGTGTAGAAAAGAATGAGCCTTTGCCCTGTGACAGTCAGGAGGTAGAGAGAGAGAGGGTGGTCATGGTCTCAGGACCTTCGTCAGGACCATCCACCATGATGCTCGTCCTCATGATCCTGCTTCCTCAAGACTCTGCCACCCCCCAATAACTCCACAGCCCATGACCACGGCTGCAGCCATGGGCCTTTGAAAGACTTTGAAGATCCAAGCTGGGGCTTACATTTGTCATTCACTTAGAAAAAAAGAAAAGAAGTGGCTATGACAGTGCTTATAATTGTCAGTGCTTACTGAAGATATAATCCTGAATGCCCACCCAATTAAATTTGTACTGGAAATTCATATTGAGAAGAATGCTATTTAAATCAAATATTTCAAGGTAATATGGAGAGAGGATTTTGAATGTTACTGGCACAAAGAAATGACTATTACCTGAGCTGTCAAAAAGGTCAGTCATACTGATCTGAGCACTACACAAAGTCAGGAAATAATCTCACCTTGAGCCCCATAATATGGACAGTTGTATCAAAGTTCTATAAAAAAAAGAAAAATTTAAGATGAACCCATCCACAACGATCTGTTGCATAGATAAATATTAAATAAATTAATAATTATACTTGGATGAGACATAATTACACATTTCTTTTCCAGTATTCATGTTTTCCTTAATTAGGTTACGGACCTTTTAAAAAATCAAGATGATACTTATTCTCCATTTCTCATAAACTTAATCACTCACAGTAAATACTGTCCTGTATATTATGCATATTTCATATTATCTTTCAAAAACCAAAGTGGAATTATTGCCTTACAATGTCTCAGCTGGATGTGGTGGCAGGCATGTGCAATCCCAGCGCCTGGGAGACTGAAGAAGATTGCTGAGAAAATGAGGTTAGCCTGGGGTACACAGTGAGTTCCAGGCCAGCCTATGCTAGAGTGAAGAGGGAGATTCTGTCTCAAAAAAGCAAACTTTAGAATATCTAGTAAGAGACTCTGGATAAGGATATGAACTTGCAGAGTGTGTTTTATAAAATCAGATCCTCACATGATACTGTAAAGAGTGCTTTGTACACTGAGTTAGAAAAAGACAGGGCGACGTCAAGCATGGTGGCACACACCTATGATCTCACCGGGAGGTCTGAGGCAGGAGGATTAGGAATTGAAACCCAGTCTCAGATCCAGTGAGATGAGAGACCCTGGGACAAAACCCCACCACTGACGACACCCTTACTCCCCCCTCCTGAGTACCCCTTCGTTATTTGTGTTGCACTGTTGAAACTTTTGTCACAGAACAAGAAGAAAATGTAGTGTAAAAATCAAAGCCTACTGCCAGAATCCTCCCTTATATTTTTGTGCACTATAGCAAAAGTTTGATTGGCAATTAAAGTTTGCATCAGCCTATAGGCTACAGGAAGTAGTGACTTGTAAGGAATTCCAATCTTCCTGTCCACTTCTAAAGGCTCACATTGTTCTGTGAAAACTCTAAAATAAAAGCATTCTCTCTCCTTACCTAGGAACTATGGATATGAATCCCCTGGGTAGTTACTATCTAATCTAGAAATTATAGTCCTACAGGAGGTTTCTCTACTATCATGCCAAAAAGAAAAAAACAAAAAACTGAATTCACTTTAGTCCAGTTCTGTCTGCCAGTGAACAGACATTGATATTGCCTGGAGAAAAGAGGTATGGGAGCAGATGCCAGTAATCTCCCAGAAGGGCAGAGGCAGGAGGATTGTAGCAAGTTTGAGGCCATCCTGGAATACCCAGATTACAGGCTAGGCCAGACAGGTCTACATAGTAAGACCCAAGGCAGGAAGGGCTGGAATCAAAAATTAATTGAGTATAGGTGTCACCAACCCATGGGGCACTGGACAAGACCTTAGTGCTTAAAAGGGTCTGTGAGGACAGGGCAGGGACTCTGTGTTCTGAAATTTCTGATATTTTCTATGGCGGTAGAAACTGCCAAGGCAACACCTAGTGTGTGCTGAGCACTTAGCAAGGACCAGAAGCTGCAAGGATTTTTTCCTTATCTTTATTGAAACAGGGTCTCAACCTTGTAACCCAAGTGGCCCCTCAATTTGTAGCAATGCTCCTGCCTCTGCCTTCCAATTGCTAGCTTTACTTACACTTTCCCTTAAGCCAGCATGCCCGTGTTGTGCCTAATTTTTAACAGATATGTGTGGTGTGTGTGTGTGTGTGTGTGTGTGTGTTTTCAGTGTGCTTGCCAGCACCAGGTAATTTCCCAGCCTTTGAATGACTATGCCTTGTGTATTTTCTTTCTGTAAGTGAATATCCCATGTGGGCAGTCATGAAAGTCGGGTACAGAAAGGCAGAGTAAAGCCTGTGGGTGTTCATGGGTCATTTCATGGGTCTTTAGGAGGTTTAAAACTGCAGTATTAAACAGTAAACATCTGCCTCTGGTTGGGTGTTCCAAGCATAATTTGATTGTTTTGCCTAACAAGTATTCACATTTGTGTGAAAATCATTCAAATAAATAAAAATTTCTAAAATAATTTTAAAACCAGTATTTGAATGACCATGATCCAGACTAAGTGACAGTGCTACCCCACTGCATACTGGCTTTACTTAAAACCTGTCTCATTTTCCATAGCTAGAATTAAACTCCACATTTAAATGTTGGAAACTGAGGTCATGGTGTGGTATTAGAATAAGTCCTGGGTTTTTATACATGGCTGTCAGATTATAACACCATGGATTTGCTTCTTTCCATGAGAAACTAGAACCACCATTCCTCTTAGGCCCTGATACTGGCACATTACTCAGAAACTAAATCTTATTCTGTAGCTTTCTCCCATGCCCGTGCCTTCAATCTGGTCCCTTTCCTGCCCAAGACAGGTCAAGGAAACCAGGCTTTTCCCTCCCCTGCCGTGGGAAGTCTAGCCTTCCATGCTTTGAGCTGCTGACCATAAGGAAAATTTCTCACATACAGAACAAGACTGCTATTTCAGAAGGAGTAGGGATGGGGCAATCTTAGGGACTAAGCCATGAAGCTGTGACTGTCCAATGTCACAATGTACCTAGCTACAGCCAGTCAGTGATGGCTACTGAACTAACTGCATAGTCATTGTATGAGGAAAACACATCTGGGCTTATTTGAGCTTGTTATTATGTGATACCATGGGAAAACTGCTTTGTCCAAGATGTCCAGTCCAGAAAGGCTATGCTCCACACTAATCTTTCCAGTGTATGGCACTGAATGCAGACTCGTGGCTGCATAAGGAGCTAAGAATAAGTAGCATTTGTGAGCTCAGTCCTAAACAAGACATTTACACCATTCCCTTCTAAGGCTCCCCCAGCGTTGCAAAAGGAGAAACAGAAAATTCCTCAGAGCCAGAAGACAGGAGGAAAGACTGTAAAATACCATCTTCTGGGCATAACACTGCCATTGCAGTCAGAAGCCCATAGCAGCTGTGTATGATTGAACTAGGTTGGCACAAGATCAGGTAGAACAATAGCCAGGCATGAAGGCCAGAGGTGCTCACGGGCCCTCCCTACTCCTCCCTGGTGAATTATTTGCTCCATGTTGGCTTAAGCTTTATACCCACTGCTGACCTCACCAGGCTCCAGTCACTAATCCAAATCTAGTAGTCATGCAGACGTTCCTGGTTAAACTGAGTAGGCTACAAAACCAAACCAAAAGCCATGAATCATGGGAAATGGACTGGTAGGGAGGAGGGGGAGATGATTGTGGTGGGAGAGATAAGAAGATGGAGAGAAGAAATCAAAATGTATTAAGTATATATGAAATGGTCAAAGGGCTAAGTTAAAAAATAAAGTCTACATTGAATAGTATATACTTTAAATTTTTCATGTTTAACACCACTTTTAAAAACTTCTCATTATACTTCATTTCTATGCATGTTTTCTCTGGTAAATTTGTAATTAAGTCCATTAAGAAAGCATGCTTTTCTTTAATCTCAAGCTAGTGGCATTGTGTCTGAAACAGTATATGTATCCAGTAAGTATTCATGTTTACCATATTGTCTGAAATGGGAACCAGTGACTTGGCTTTGCTGGTGAAGAGAGTTGCCAACAAGCAGATGACCTAAACGTGATCCCTATTATCCATATGGTGGAAGAAAACCAACTCCCAGAAGTAGACTTCTAACTTTCACACATAAATGTGTGTGTGTGTGTGTGTGTGTGTGTGTGTGTGTATAGGGAGTTGGATGTACAGCCTATGTGTGCTCATGTGGAGGCCAGAGGTCATCAAGTATCTTTTATTGCTTTCCACCTTAGTTTCTGTGAGAGCGTCTTTCACTGAGCAGGAAGCTCACAGGCTTGGCTAGACCATCTGACCCTGAGGTTATAGACACCCATGGCCTTATCCAACTTTTATGTGGATACCTGGGATTTGAGCCTAGGTCCTGTTTCTCATACCAAGCTCTACTATCCACGGAGGTATCTCCCCAGCCCCACTTCACTATCTTCAAAATCATTACTTGCTTGGTCGGGTAGGGCTTCTAGTGGGCATACTCAAGGACTCTGCAGTTCCTTAGGCTCTGGGCTCATCCACTTTGTCAAATTGAGAGAAGATAGTGGTGACGCTAGATCACAAATCAATGTCAAGGTATTAGAACACTATTAAAATAGTAAAAATTAGCCCGAGAAATTTTTATAGTGTGTATATCTAACTATACATCTTCCACATTTCCCATATATCTGCATGCTTTCCTTTGGTCCATTCATATTCCTGACTCAGCAATGGAAAAAGCTGCTTCTATGTGCAGTGCCGCTTCTGGAATTCTACACAGTGGGGAATCTATACAAGGATAGCATCTAGGAGGTTGAGGAGTCTGTACTGTGTGCAAAGACTGTCTAAAGAATCTCTGTAGATGGCTTTCAGCCTCACGCTCCACTATCCCCTGATGAGGAAATTCTGTGTGGCCCTCAGTGATCACCGAAGGAAAGCGTCCTCAGTGGAAATGTCTACCTGGCAATGGTGCTTGCTGCAGGTCTGACAGCCTAAGTGAGCTCCCCAGGATCTAGGTGGTGGAAGTAGAGAACTGATTCCTACAAATTGCCCTGGACCTCCACACTACGTGCTATGCCCCCGCCCTGTTCAATAAAGAAACGAATAATAAAAATTTGAAAAGGAAGACATGGCTTTACCAAGTCTAATAGTGAAAGCATTCGTTGAATTCTTTGCAATGGCAGGATGGATGATGAAAACAAGTGTCCCTTTTCTGTGACTTCCTGTGCACTTTGAGGGAATGTTGTCCAGTGCGCTCACACTCTCCGGATTTTAGTTTGTTTGATTATGTTTGGTTTTAGAGAAAAGGTTTCACTTTCTAGTGGAGGTTGAGGAACTCACTGCTCAGGCTGACCTTAACCTCACAGCAAGCTGCTTTGAATTATTTGCAGGTGCTGGCTGGGATTATAGTCAGGAGCCACCACACCCAGTCTGCAGTCATTTCATTTTATTGCTTTCAGCTCCCGCTTTTCAAATGATGAGTTTAGCGCCTTTAATCGGCTTTAGGTCTGTTGAGAAAGCAGGAACATTTTATGATGCCCGCTTTGAAAAAAAACCGGGAACAATATGAAACCTCCAGTTCTGAAGGTCACATGCCTCTGCCGCCCTCCCGGGAGCTTCCCAGTTCTCTCTTGACAATTTAAATGATTCATTCTGCTGCTTACCTGATCCTTCCCCAGAGAACTAATTATGTAATGTTCCTGGGGTGATTGGCTTGCAAATAATCTTGTATTCTTAAAGCGAGGCGTAGGTAAAATTTCCAGCTTCTAGAAACTAGAAATTATTTCTTCACTCTAATTGTAATTGAGTTACTCAGGTAAGATATTCGAAGATTAATAGACTCTCAACACTAGTAGGTAGAGCAACCATAACATAGATTCTTATGGTGCTAGGATAAACACGCATCTAAGAAATGATGTTGTCAAAATAGGTACCAATCACTTTGGCAATCTCTGCTGGAGCTTGGACTCCATGTTCCTCCCAGCTCCTGCTCCCTTGTGTCCTGCTCCAGTACCTCTTTGTCTGGTCCTTTGATGTTTGTCTGTCTTAAGTGAAGTGAATAAAAGCACTAGAAAAACCTTGCCAAGTTTTCTCCTCTATGACATACTGTATCTACAGTGTCCCTGTATGTCACCGACTTACAGTATGCTCTACATTACTGTATGTATGGTGCGTCTGTGCGTTACTTATCTAGACTGAGTCTGTTGATACAGGTCTTCTTTAGCTAGGTTGGTTCCCCCGACTCACCTCTGCAGAGCTGGGACTAGAGCTGTGTGACAAGCCTTCACCTTCACCTTTAGCTTTGTTGATGTATTTCCTTCAACAAGTGAAACGTATTTTTGAAAAATTAATGATCTAGCTCCAAATGATTGGAAGATTTAGGCGCAATGCCTTTTAACTTGTAATTAATTTTAACGTGTGATGTTGAGGTCAAGAAGAAAGATGCAATTTTAAAATAAAATGGTCTAGAAAGGGCCAATATTTAGATGTAATCTGTTTTTCCATTTTCACCACTAAACCCAGGTTATCGATAGTTAATTATAACGTACTTCGCAGCTAGTATTATGGTCTGTGAAAGACTAAAGAATGGGGAAATCTCATCATTTTCTAAACGGAGGGGGGAAACCAATTTTTGTTTTGTTTTTGTCTTAATAAGAACTGACAATACATTTTGACCTGTGGCTTTAGCTTTAGCTCTTATGAAATTCATGTCCTGAAAGAAATACTATTCCACTATTTGTTTTCACTTACTAGGTAAAGTGCATTTTAGTCCCTTATTTTAAAAGAATGGTAGCCCTTCACCTCTCTCTGCCCCCTCATATCATTTCCTCTCTAGACAAAAATTTACTATTCTAGGGCAAGGAAAAAAATGAAGAATTACTCACCAGCGGTGGCATTCTTCCTATCTGTAGTCCTTGAATTCCCCACCTTAGATCATTTCCTTTCTACAGAGTACTTTTGGACACGGTTCCAGAGCTAGGTGTGCTTTCTTATGCTACACAAGTAGGATCCTGGAGAGTGGTCACCTAGCCCATGGGCATACGTTTTTGAAGAGGCGCGATTTGAACCACATATTTAGCCCCAAAGTCAGGGTCCCCTTCACCACTGCACTGTGCTATGTATCAGGATGGTGAAGAGTAGTACACTTGTTTGGCTGCTGTTATTATATTTTTATCTAAGGTATCTACCATGGTTTTCTCAGTAGAACAGCATCAAGGGATGGATAGTGTGGACTCTTCAGGAATTTGTATAGGTAGATGACCAGTTTTGAGATTTATATTTTCAGTTGCAATAATTGGAAAAGTCAAATGTATTTCATAGCGAATTTGTGAGCAGTACTTAGGGTAGTATTGTAGAAGGAGCAGTGTTTCATGGTTCTGGAGAGATGGCTTAGTGGTTAAGAGCGTTAGCTGCTGTTCCAGAGGACCAGAACCCAGCACATAAAATATAGCTTACAACTACATGGTATGCACATGATACAGAGAGATATATACAGGCAAAGCACCCATACACATAAAGGCGGATAAAAGAGAAATGATTTGTGTTTATTAACCTCTCAGTGCAGACTCTTTCCCTATTTTATGATGTAGGAGGTTCTTACTATCTGGACTGTGTAGACTTAATCAAAGGTTGTCCACACTCCTGAGATACATGAGGTGTTTACTAAATACTTGTGGAATAGATCATGTGAACACTGAGGAGGAAAGAGAGTAGAAGGAAGGATATGGGAAAAATGTTTTCTGCTTGAGACAACATTAAGGAAACAGTTATTTGAAGACTCACAACCCTAAAACAACATGACTTTTCATTTCAAAGTCAAAATATCCTGTAACTTCATTTTATTTTTTTTAATCAAGTGTCATGCAGCTGTGGCCTCAAACTCATTGTGTAGCTGAAGATGACCTTGACTTTATGATCATCTTTGTGTTTTGAGCCGTCACTGTTTTGGGCTCTTGATGCCCTTGAGTCCAAAGGCAAAGGAAGGAATTGCAGTGTTAGCAGGATGATTGATGCAGACCACCAGGGGGACACTGGATCGCTTCTCCACAATAGAAGACAAAGAAGAATGTGTCTAAAGAACAGGAGATGGGGTCCTCTAGGTATTACCATGTCCTGTACTTAAAGCCAGTGGAAAACTACAGCCCAGTGCAGGAAGAATGGTGAATAGCCCAAACCTTTTAGGTATGAAAGTGTGGGTCACTCTTCCAATAAAGAATTAAGACCCTCTGAAGGGATTGCTGGGGAGAGAGGAAATATGAAGTAAGTAGGAGAGGAAGGTAGTTATAAATACCAGCTAAGACCATGCCAGTAGTTATAAAAATAAGAATTGTAATTGATGTGTTTCTGTTCTGTTCAAAATATTCTTGTGCATGTATACACATTCATTAAGCTGATAATTTTTGTTCCTCTATTTCTTTAACCTGCAGTGCAAAGTTGATTGAGATATCAGTAGTTAAATGTTGTAAGTCTATATTGTGATATTTAAATTATGGGACACTAAAAGACTTAAGTATTCTTCACAGGACTCTGCTATCTATTCTGGGTATCACGTTAGGTGGAGTTATGATCTTGTGAATAGATGTCAGGTTGACAGAGTTGGACTTGGGATGGATAATATTGATTGTCAACTTGACAGGTTCTAGAAAACACTGAGGAGATAATCCTCTGGGCATGCCTTTGAAAGATCATCTGAAGTAGGATAGCTGAGGTGGGGAGATGCACCTGAACCATGTGTGAGATCATTCTGTATGCTGTGTGTCTTTACTGAACATAAAAGCAGGAAGCTGAGTGCAAGCATTCATCACTCTCTGCTTCCTGATTGTGGACACAATCCCACAGGCCTCAAGCTCCTGCTGCCAGGATTTCTCCAACGTGGACTGTACCCCCAAACTAAGACACGATTCCACCAGCTGCTTTAAGCTCCTGCTCTGAGAAATTCTCAGTGGTGACTGAACCCTCAAACTATAAGCCAAAATAAACCCTTCCTTAGGTAGCTTTGGTGGAATATTTTGTCTCAGGAGTGAAGAAGATAACTACTATCAGAAATTGGGATTTATAGATGTTCATTACTAAGCCTAGCTTATTGAGAATTAATTGTAAAGTACTCTGCAGCTAGCATTATGGTCTGTGAAGGACTAAAGAACAGAGGAGACAGGGCAAGATGAAGAGGCTGAGAGAAAGAGGGAGAAAATAAAGACTGAGAAAGTAGTGTGGAAGTGATACTTCAGACACTTAGCATCACTTCTCAGGGGCTGTAGGGATACCGACTACTGTAGAGCAGTGGCCCTCAACCTTCTAATTCTGCGATCCTTTCATATAGTTCCTCGTGTTGTGGTGACCCCAAGTTTAAAATTATTTTCATTGCTACTTCATAACTGCAACTTTGTTGCTTTTATGAATCATAATGTAAATATCTGATATGCAGCCCCTGTGTAAGGGTCCTTAGATTCATAAAGGGTCACACCCAACAGGTTGAGAACCACTGCTGTAGATGAACACACAAACCTGTTCCCCTCCGTTCCTTCCTCCTCCGTTCCTGTCCTCTGTTCTCCTTTATTGTGCTGGGGACTGAGCTCTGGGTCTTTTGCTTGCTTAGCTTGTATTTTACCCCTGGACCATACTCCTTGAATAACCTTTATATTTAGAAACTCATTTACTTTCACCTTTCCGTCTTGAGTGATCCTTTCTGAACGTGTACCTGTAAGCAGAGATGAGAAAAATGTTTTCTGAGGCTCATGTCAAATAACTGTCACCCCTTCAGGTTGGCCATTTCCCCAGAAAACATTGCGGGCTTAGGTCAAAGGAACAGACTAGGGTCTGTCTTTGGCTTTAGAGCCAAAGCCTCATCACATTTTCCATCATCTGTGTCCTGGAGCCTGAGCATGCACTGGTCAGTTACTGTTGATCTTTCTGCTTATGAGAGAGAACAACAGGTTCCTTGTTTCCCCGAGTATTGTGTAACTGATAAACCATCGAGGTTGGAATGCTCTCTGATACTGATCTAGAAAAAGTGTATGGTGTTAGTTTGCTGGGCTGGAGCTTCAGCCCAGACCCTGTAGGTTCTAGGTGGCTTCTCTGCCACAAGCTATACCCTCAACCCTGCATGCGGTGTGTTAGGACATCTCTTCCACACCGTGGTTTTAACCAGTGTTGGGGAAATGAGATATTTCTTATCATTGGGACTGAAACATGAGAGTGTAAAACTTTTCCTTTGAAGGTCTGTTTTATTTCTCAGATCAGGTTGAATTCTGTTACCCGATTCTTTTTTTCCCTTTAAAGTAATTTTTGACAATCTCATATACATAATATATTTATTATATTTATCACCCATTATTCTCTCTTACTTCTGTCCTACTTCCTATGGACCCTTTCTTCCCACAATTCATCCCTTTCACATATTTTTAATAGTACACTGAATTTAATTAAAGCTGCAACATGTGCACTGGTATTGGGCTGTTTACTGAATTGTGGGCAGCTTGCCAGTGGCTCCATCACTGAAGATAAATGGCTCTCTTTCCCCCTATAGCCATCTACACCAATGGCTCCTCCGGAGGAGTGGTTTTCATGTGGCCCTCCCCCTCTGCCTGGAATATTGACCAGTCCATCATTTGTGGGAGGGCCTTCTGCATGTGACATTAGCTGCTGTGACTTTATGAGTGCAGTAACTACATCAAGTCTGAAAGGCAGCATTAAACACCACTTCTGTCCCCTATTGTGTGCTGTTCTCTGAGCCTTGGGGAAGAGGAGTCATATAGATGTCACCCGATATAAATTTCTTCATTAACCACTACCCACTGCAAAAATAGGTTTCTCTGACCAATATCCAGAGCAGTAGGAGTAGTCAGTGGGTATAAACATATATATGGCAGTTTGACTTGCTATTTAAAAAACAATAATAGGTTCCCAACCCTCCTAGTTACTTTTAGTTGTTGTATAAAAACACCATGGCAAGAAGCAACTTGAGGAGGAAAGGTTTCCTTATTGCATACAATCATGAATGGAAGTCAGGGCAAGAGCCCAGAGGCAGGAAGTAAAGTGGGAACCATGGAGGCATGCTGCTTACTGACTTGCTCTCCATGTTTGCTTTTCTATATAACCAGGACCGTCTTTCCAGGGGTAGCACCACCTACAGATCAATCACATCAAGCAACTCTCAAGAAGATGCCCCATAGACTTGTCCACAGTGCAATCTGATGGAGACAATTTCTCAACTGAGGCTCACCTTCCCCCATGACTCGAACTGTGTCAAATTGATAAAAGAAACAAACACCACACTTACTAGAGCCTAGGAGCTCCCCAGTCATAGGCTTTTGATCAGGTTTACAGCACTGGGCATAGGCATGAGTTCCCTCTTGTGAAGTGGCCCTCAAATCTGACTAGGAAGCCATTGGTTACCTCCATTACACGCATGCCACCCTGGCACAACCTGGGCACGTGTTGGCAGCGTGGAGGACATCAATTCTAGCTTTGCTTCTTTATATTTTAAACCAAAATGAGTGGCGTCTTCAGCTATATGAGTTACCAATAGCAATAGTTCTATATTGCTTTGGGGAAGCTTTTGGGGTCTCTCTGAACACAACTTGGAGGTATTCCACTCCTAGTGTTGGAATTTTCATTTACTAAGCCATTAGCTTCAGGAAGCAGTATTATATACCTGCACAAGTCAAGTAGGATACCTCTATTTAAACTAATTTATTCATCTATCTATCTATCTATCTATCTATCTATCTATCTATCTATCTATCTACCTACTTATTTACTTATTACTTATTATTGAGTGCCTACATGTATATGTATGTATATATGTGTATGTATGTACACTCTGGGTCTTTTGTTCACTTAGCTTTTACAGCTCAGTACATGCCTGTATGGTGTCTGTGGAGGCCAGAAGAAGCCGTCAGATCTCCTGAAGTTGGGATTACAGGCAGTTGTGAGCCACCATGTGGTGCTGGGGACTGAACCCAGGTACTCTGCAATAGCAGCAAGTACTCTTTAATTGCTTAGCAATCTCTCTAGTCCCTTAATTCTATTTTTAAATTTAAAATTTAAAATGTAATAGGTTACCATACAGCTTTTCATATATCTTTCTGTGGGTAACCTTCTCTCCCTCCAATCCTTACCTGAGCCTTTCCAATCCCAGTATCTCCCAACCCCTTCCTCCTCTCCAGTCCTAAACCCACTCCACATTTAAACCATTCCACCACTATTAACCTCTACTCTCATGTCACATGCGTTCTAATACCTTCTTTCCCACTTAAGAACCTTTCCCTTCCCATTTATGAACTATTTCTAACTTTCTGGTCAGTACAGACATTTTAAATTAAATAGATGAATCTAAACATTTGACCATAGCATCCACATATGAGAGATGACATGCAACATTTGTCTCTCTGGGTCTGAATAGTTACTTTTTGATTACTTTTGATAAATACCCAGACAACAGCAACTTAAAGAGAGCGGGTATTTATTTTAGCTTATGGTTCGAGAGGGATAGAGTCCATCATAGGGGGAAAGGCAAAGAAAGCATGACAGCAGGAGCAGAAGACTTGCTGGTCACCTTGTCATCTGCATACAGGAATCAGAGAGAGCAGGTAGTAGGGTCAGGCTATAATCACTCAAACCATTCCCTGGTGACTTACTTTCTCCAACAAGGATACAAAGTGTTCAAATACTAGAGCCTGTAGGAGCTATATCATTCAAATGACCACACCAGGTTACCTCGTTCAGTACTATATTTTCCATTTCTATGAGGAGATATATCTCATTAAACTGGGTTACCTCGTTTAGTACAGTGTTTTCCATTTCTGTGTTTTGACATGTAAATTCATTTTTAAAGCGTTTTTAACAGTTGAGCATGACTCATTATCCATTCATTAGTTGGTGGACATCTAGGCTGATTTGATTTCCTAACTGCTGTGACTAAAAGCAGCATGAAGATTGTCTTAGTCAGGGTTTCTATTCCTGCACAAACATCATGACCAAGATTCAAGTTGGGGAGGAAAGGGTTTATTCAGCTTACACTTCCATGCTGCTGTTCATCACCAGAGGAAGTCAGGACTGGGACTCAAGCAGGTCAGGAAGCAGGAGCTGATGCAGAGGCCATGGAGGGATGTTGCTTACTGGCTTACTTACTTGCTTCTCCTGGCTTGCTCAGCCTGCTTTCTTATAGAGTCCAAGACTACCAGTCCACAGATGGTGCCACTCACAAGGGGCCCTCCCCCCTTGATCACTAATTGAGAAAATGCCTTACAGCTGGATCTCATGGAGGCATTTTCTCAACTGAAACTCCTTTCTCTGTGATAACTTCAGCTTGTGTCAAGTTGACACACAAAACTAGCCAGTACAAATATGGATCTACAAGTGTCTCTGTTGTAGACCACAGTAGTTGTACCAATTTACACTCCACCGTATCCTTATCTACACTTGGGAGTCAATGTTTTTGCCTGTCTTTTTTGACTAACTGGGTTTTTATTTTTGAAGATACTATTCTGACTGAGGTTAAGTAGAATCACAAAGTAGGTTTCATTTGCATTTGCTTGATGGAGAATGGTGTCACACAGTTTAAAATTTGTTAGCCATTTGCATTTCTTCTTTTGAGAGATCTCTAATTCTGTAACCCATGTTTTTATTGGGCTGTTGGCACTTTATTGAATAAGAATTGAGAAAGTGGACACCCTTTGCTTATTTACAATTTTAGTAGAAATACTTTGAGTTTTTCTTCATTCAATACAATATTAACTATAGATTTGCCAATGTTGTCTTTACTAGATTGAGAAATGTTTATTTTATTCTGAGTGTTTTCAGGACTTTTATCATGAAGGGATGTTGGATTTTGTAAAATCCCTTTTCTGTTTGTTTCAAGATTACCATGTGGTTTCTGTCCTTGTCTAATTATGTACTTTATAACAGTTGTTAATACACATATATTGAGCCATCCCTTCATCTTCTGAATAAAGCCAACTTGAACATGGTGAATGATCTTCTTGACATTCTTTTGAATTCAGTTTACACTGTCATGTTATTTTATTTATATCAGGTTAAAAAAACAACACTGCACCATATTCTATCATGGTAATAAATCTTATATTTGTTTTCATGAGTAGAGAAAAAGAAAAGTATATGGAATTCTAAATGCTGTATTGTGCTCTTACTTTTAGCCTATTAATGCCTTTGAATTTGTTTTGATCTCCGTAAAGAAGTATAATAAAGTATGATAACATGCATTTTGTTACAGACACTTCATTGGACAAACAAAAGGAAATATACTCTGATTTTTGTGCTATCTACTTAGTCCTCACTATGAAATGAACCCAGAAAACACGGTGGGCCAGATCTTTGCTAGAAGTTAGCTCATTCCTGATGTCATCTAGATCCAAACCATAGTAGACAAGCTTATGTTGAGTGCTAGTCTCACAGCTGTCATCTCCTGACTCTGAAGGGCTGCAGAAACAGGCAGACACAGCTGGAGGAATTCTTTGTCAGCATGGGCACAGGCCTCAGATCTCTAACCCTTAAGCCTGGGCTACAGCAATAGCAGCAATGATGTTATAGAGCTTAGCCCCAGGGTCTGAAAGCCTTGGCTCTGAAAACTCAAAAAACTTTCTGGAACTCATGTGGAGACCAGAACCTGTGGATTCTCGTCTGGTTTCCCACAGATTTTTCTCTCTTTTTATCTCTTTCCGTTTCTGTATGTCCACTAACTGTTTTCCTACTCTGCCATAATGTGAGCTATTCACATTTCCTTCAACCACGAGGCATGTGGCTGCATGGTGCCTTTCAGCCCTCAGTTGTCATTGTCAGAACCAGGTAAGCTATCAGGAGCTAGATTCCCTCTCAGGCTGATTCACATGGGTGTGGGTAGCCCAGGCTGGTTTGCCATAGCGAACTAGATGAGGTTTCAGGAGACATTGGGAAGTATTAGGCCCATGACAGTGCTAGGTTATATAAGACTTTCTTCATTTGCTACAGGACCCTATACACTGCACAAGCTGCTTACTAAAGCAGGAAATACTATTATCCATTCATGAGCCTAATGTAACCCCAACCCCTTTCACTGCTATAACTTTTGCTACTTCTGCATGCCCACTGACCCACCCAGGAAGCTACATTTTATGGTTACAATAATGGGAGACATCACTAGAGTGTTTGTTCTAATCTCAGCCATTGGTGTGGCCAGTCACAGGAGTCCCTCCACTAGAGGAAGTGCTTCCCTCTGGTTAAGGTGGACATGGTTCATCTATGCCAGTGATTGTAAAAACGCATGGGGCAAACTGATTTAACCAGAAACAAGGGCAATTAGTGAGCTGCTGTCTTTTGGATGGTGGGCTTAAGGGATCCGTGATGAATTCAAGATAGCTGGTGCTGGCTTGCTATTTGACTTACAGTTCTTATGCTCAGGCAATTTTGGGCCAGCAAGAGAGAATCCAGTAACCACTTATTAGGGAGTCAGAACACCCCATTTCCTGTGTCTGTTCATGTTTTGGAAAATGAGTATGGGAAAGTGAGTAGAATGCAGAAAAGCTTTTAATATTTATCTTGAGGCAGGTTCTTGCTATGTAGCTTTGTCTTGCCCGGATCTTCAACTAGGCTGGTCTTGGATATGTACTGATTCCCCTGCCTCTGATTTCCTAGTGCAGGTGTGACCCCATGTCTGTCCCAAAGCATTTATTGATGTTAATATCACATTTTTTTAAACCAATATTCAACACATGTCTGGTGCATGGGGAGGGGTGGGTCTTCCTGCTCTGTCTCAGTGGTAAGATAGATACGCTGTTCAGTGGAAGGCACAGATTCACCATAATGTCCTCTTTCAACTTGGTCCAGTCCAGAAGAGGAGAAGCAATGCATAATGTCTTTCTTGTTACTTTTATTTACTCTAAAACATTGACCTTTAATGGACTACTGTTTCTCCTTCTTGTTCTGGTTGTTTTTTCACTCTGGTCCATTTCCAAGGACCCAATAGAGGTGCAGTTTTGTAATTTGAACTAGGTGAGTGAACCAGTCCTCCTTGTTGGCTGTTTGTTTAAGCTGAAGAGTGAATTGTCTGAAAGAGTGGTTTTTCAATGGAAAATAGTTGCATTAAAACGTGATAATGTGATTTCTTAGTTCACGCAGTCCAAGCCAACTAACAGTTTCAAAAATGATTATCTAGTAGCACAACAAAATTATTTGAGCACCTAGCTCAATAGTTTGAATTGTATGTAAAAGCAAGATTTGAGATTGCACTTTTTACATACCATCCGCAACTGGCTACACTTAAATATATCTCTAATGACCATTTGGTCAAATATCCAGTAATAAAATAAAGATAAATGTTTGTGTTGCCTGTAATGTGTATCCGGGCTTTATGTGTATGCCTGGTGCCTACAAAGGCCAGAAGATGTTGTCAGATCCCCTGGAACTGGAGTTACATACAGTTGTGAGCTGCTATGTGGGAGCTATGAATTCAACTCAAGTCCTCTGGAAGAGCAACAGAGCTGTTAGCCACAGAAACATCTCTACGGTCCCCCAGATATCCAAGTCTTTAAGCACAGCACTTACTGTTAGTAATACTAACAGTACTGGAAGACTTTTTCTTATCTCCCTGATCCATATTTATATCTGTATTGCTTACAACAAAAGGATATTTGCTTTGTGTATGAGGTATTGAAGACTAAACCTAGGCCTTGTACATACTAGGCAAGCATACTACTGCTGAATTATCTCTAGCCCAAAACTTGCATTTCAGAAAATAATAAAATAATGAATGCTATCAGTTGCTGGTCATAATAGTGTCAAACCTCTTTAGCTTTCTGTTTTATATATACTTGTGTGTGTGTGTGTGTGTGTGTGTGTGTGTGTGTGTGTGTATGTATGTTAGAGTACTGTTAAATACCATCCATAATTCAGTAAATTTAGTGTTTGTATAGGCTCAGTATTTCTTACCTAACATTTAAAGGACTAGAAGTATTGATATTTTTCTGTATTTTGAAATATTTACTTAAACATCAGAATATTTTGGGGATGGAGGTATAAAATGTATCCATTTTAGATAAATCTTATATTCATAGGCCCATGCAATATTTTTAGCCAGCTTGTGTTTTGAGCAACAGATCACGTGATGTCAGATGTAGAGTGTCCCACCTGGGATACCTTGTTGCCACTCCAAAAGATTTGGAATTTGCAGTTTTGAATTAGGGATGCCCTAGTTTTTATATAAGTAACTGTCCTTCTAATAATACAGTCCTTTGTTTATAGCCTAATAATAATCTGATTAATGAGCCGCATTGTGTTCTTTTCATGCCTTTCTGAGGTAATGAGTTCTTATTATTTCACTTATAATCTTGGTGTTTGGGAGCCTGCATTCAAGTATTTGTTTATGGGCTGCCCCTTGAGAAAGGAACCTCAGTGATAGTATCTCTCTTTTTTTTTTTTTTTTTAGTACATACAAGCAGCTGTTGAAAGGAATCATACATAAGAAGTAAAGGGGACCAAAGAATTGAGGACACACCGTAATGATTTAATATGAAGCCTGGTGATTAAACCCAAAATGTGAAAAACCATAGCAATGGAATAATGTGTGACTGATGGCTTATCATAAAAAAGGGCTAAAAATGGCAAATAATTAAGAAACTTGACAACACGGGGTATTTGGTGGGCATGTAAGAAAACCATGAAAAGAAACTGCTTTCTGTAGAAGCTGAACAACCATCCCTAATTAATTCATATACTCTGCATTTCCATGGTAGCGTGATGGCATCTGTAGATGTCTGTAGTTTAGTAGTTGCTAATGGATTAAAATAAACAGATCTTATTACAGAAATGTCATCTGCTGTGTTGAAGACCATAACCTAGGAGACTTCTATTTCTTCTCCATCCTTTTTTGGATTCATTTTACATCCTGTTGCTTGACACATGGTAAGATTCACAGGGATTTTAGGTAAATTCGTATTTTACCTTATGAGGAGAGAAGTAATTACTGAACACCAGGGAAAGTGTTACTTATAAATACTGAATAAGTTTAAATGTTGCATTCTTTCATTAAGCTATATATACTTTTTTCAGATAATATTTCTGTGGTTGGTTACCATAGAGCACTGGCAGTCTTAGGTAATTTGGCTTTCTGCTCATTTTCTCTCATTATTCTTTCATCCTACTCTTGAAATGATATTAATTCATTGTATTCACAATTAATTTATTTTTGTATCCATTTCATTATGAAATATATGATGTTACATATGAGGCTAATCATTAATGAGAGATATAAATGTTTAATAGACTATTTTCCATCTAAGTATTGATAAACATGATAGATTATGAGAATCTTGTTCACAGGGGCAGAGCTAATGTTACTGAAAGGTGTCATTTGAAAATGTAAGATTCATTACCTTGTTAGTCTTGTATCACCCAAGTTCTTATAAAGATAGAGGAAGTAGGGCAAATGACTGGAGGAAAAGTTAGACTTGTTTGTTTGTTTGTTTGTTTGGTTGGTTGGTTGGTTGGTTGGTTGGCTGGCTGGCTTGCTTGCTTGCTGGCTGACTGGTTGGTTGGTTGGTTGGCTGGCTGGCTGGCTGGCTGGCTGGCTGGCTGGCTGGTTGGTTGGTTGGTTGGCTGGTTGGCTGGCTGGCTGGCTGGCTGGCTGGCTGGTTGGTTGGTTGGTTGGTTGGTTGGCTGGCTGGTTGGTTGGTTGGCTGGCTGGCTGGTTGGTTGGTTGGCTGGCAGACTGGCTGGTTGGTTGGTTGGTTGGCTGGCTGGTTGGTTGGTTGGTGCTTGGCTCGGTTGGTTGGCTGGCTGGCTGGTTGGTTGGTGCTTGGCTGGTTGGTTGGTTGCTTGGCTGGTTGGTTTTTGAGGTCTCTCAGTGTAGCCCTAGCTGGCCTGGGTCTCGTATAGCATGGAACTCAGAATCCTTCTGCCCCTGCCCCTGCTGGATTAATTGTGTGTGCCACCAAGCCCAATAAGGATGAAATTCAAAGTCTGTTTCACTCCTCATTTTTAACATGGTGCTGGATGTCTCAGAACAATTAGTGAAGAGAAAGAAGGCTATCTAAGTAGGAAAGGAGGAAGTTAAATTGTCTTTGTTTATCTGTTACTTTTCTGTTGCTGTGGTAAGCATCATGACTAAGACAACTTATTGAAGAAAGTTTATTTGTGCTTAAAGTATCAGAAAGTGTTAGGGTCATATAGCCATGAAACATGGCAGCAAGTGGCAGGCATGCTGGCTGGAAAAGGATGCCAAGAACTCACATCCTCGACCACAGCAATAAAGCTGAGAGGGCAAACTGGAAATGGCACACGGCTTTTACTCTCAAAGCTGACCTCCAGTGACAACCTTCCTTCAGGAAGATCGCATCACCTAAACCTTCCCAAACAGCATCACCAAGTGGAAAATATTAGAGACTGTAGAAGACATCTCATTCAAACCGCAACACTTTGATTTTAGATGTGGTGATTTATGCACAGAAGAGCATAAAGTCTCTGTAAAAGGAACTGTTAGAACTGATAAATCAGTGGTTTCAGGAGACAAAAATAACCATGTAAAAGTCAACACCATGTTTATATACCAGGGATGAACTTAGTAAGAAACTATTAAGAATGTAATACCATTCCCACTAGCTACAAAATCATACAAATAGAACCCTTAGAATTTCATTAACCAATGACATGAGTCTTCATTTCAGTGAATATTACTAAACAGTGAGAAATCTGCATAAGGAGAGGGAAATCAAGCCTCTCCAAACAGTGCACACCCATGAGGTTTTAGGGACATGTTTGGGAGCAGATGGCATTATAATAGGATAGAAAACAGAGATTTGAGTAACTTCTTCATGGAACTTGCTTGTGCCCTCAGGCCTTGCTAGAGTCTAATTATGTATATACATATGTGATTTCATATACACATGTACACATATTCCCTTTGATAGTGGATTGTTGCTGCACACCTCCAAGTTTATGGCTTGGTAGGTCACATCATCCCCAGCTCATGATGGGCAGCTCGTGGCATCTTACCTTGGTGACCCATTGCAAACTGTTCTGTTTCCATTAAGTCCTCATGGAAGGCCAATAATCAGAATCCAAATGGGTCCACTAAGCATTGTGCTCCTTTCTTGGTGGTAGGAGGGGCCAGGTGCAATTTTTTAATCTTCACCTTATAAGGAGTATTTTGACACACACCATGCCACCATTGAACTCTTAGAAATTATACTGAAGGCGAAGGCTGAGTTTTGGTTGGAGTATTTAGCATCTGCTAATGCACCAGTTCAAAGTGTTTGCTAACTCCTGATCACGTTGTCATCATACTTGTAAAGAAGAATCAATGCCAAGACTCCTCAAATTCTTCCACAAAATAGAAGCAAAATGAACATTGCCTAATTCTTTTATGAGGCCACAATTACCCTGATATGTAAACTACATAGAACACCCAAAGAAAGAAAGAAAATTATAGACCAACCTCCCTTATGAGCATATGCAAAATTTCTCAATACAGTGTGTGTAAACTGAATACAAGAACACATCGGAAAGATCATGCACTGTGATCTCGTCTTCATCCCAGACATGCAAGGATAGTTAGTTCAACATGCATAAATTGATTAATTTAATCCAGCATGTAAGCAGACTGAAAGACAAAAACCACGTGATCACTTCATTAGATGTAGAAAGGACCTTGAAAAAAATACAACACACCATTATGATAAAAGTCCAAGAGAAATTAAGGGTATAAGAGACATACTCAATATAATATATGCTATTTATAGCAATGCCACAGCTAACATCAAACTAAGCTTAGAGAAACTTAATACATTTCCACTAAAATTAGAAATAAGAGTAGATGGTCCACCACAGCTAACATCAAACTAAGCTTAGAGAAACTCAATACATTTCCACTAAAATTAGAAATAAGAGTAGATGGTCCACCTTCTCCTTACTCATTCAGTATAGTGCTAGAAATCTTAGCTAGATCAATAAGACAACTGAAGGAGATCAAGGGAATACAAATAGGAAAAAGCATCAATAAATGGTGCGGGTCAAATTAGTTGGCTCTATGAAGAAGGCAAATAGATCCATACTTAAGACACAGCACAAAACTTCAGATAAATAAATGACCTCAATAAAAGGCCAGATACACTGAATATGATAGAAGAGAAGGTGGAGAGTGGTCTTGAACTCATTGGCCCAGGAGAAGACCTTCTGAACAGGACAGTGATAGCACAGGCACTAAGAAAACTTAATACATGGGACTTTATGGAAATGAAAAGCTTTTATATGACAGAGGCCACCACCATTTAGACAAAGTGGCAGGCTACAGAATGGGAAAAGATCTTTACAATTACAAATCCTATAGTGGACTGATATCTTTTGAGTGTGTGTGTATAAAAACAAAACAATCCCCCAAACAAACAAACAAACAACAAACAAAAACACTGGACATAAAGAAAACAACTTTATTTTTAGAAGGAGATTTAGAGCTAAACAGTTCTCAAAAGAAGAAATTCAATGGCTGTAAGGCAATTAAAGAAATGTTCAATATCCTTAGTCATGAGGGAAATACAGATCAAAACTACTTTGCGTTTTTACCTTACACCAGTCAGAATGGCTACGATCAATAACACAAATGACAGCTCGTGCTGGTGGGAATGTACAGAACACTCATCCACTGCTGGTAAGAATGCAAACTTGGACAGCCACTGTTAGAATCAGTCCCTTAGGAAGCTTGGAATAGATTTACTTCAGCTATACCACTCATGAGCATATATCTGAAGGATGCTTCATTCTACTTCAGAGAGACTTGCTCAACAATTTTCATAGGCACAAACTGGAGATGGCCTAGATTTCTGTCATCAGATGAATTAATAAAGAGAACGTGGCACAACACAGTGTACTACTACTCAGCTGTTAAAAACAAACATGAAATTGTCAGGGGCACCTGGCAGGGCTCCAACCCAGAGGTCGTAGTGTTGCCAGTGCTACCATAGCCTTCCCACTTTGTCTCCAGTGGAGGTTGTGGATGCTGCTGCAGCTACAAACTAGTCCTTTGTGCCCTGACATTAAGCTGTTCATCAACCTGAACCAAGTGTGGACTACATGGGAGAACTCCGACTGCCACTGCAAATGCATCATGAACTGCTGAACAAGGTACATACTGCAGGGTGTGGAGTAGGCGTGCACGGGTAGACACCTTCTACACCATGGAGGCACTGAGTTCATAAGCCACCTGTAGTTGCTCCTGCACTGCTCCACCCTCCTCATTCAATCCCTGAGAGAATGAGCAGAGGATGGACAACTCATGAAGCAGGCACCAAGCTCCTTAAGCTGTAGTCTGTGATGGATCTCCTGGAAGGTTCCCTCCACAGTATGGATCTGATGAATGTACAAGTTTACATCCACAATGTGGTTCCTAGGTGAACACGCTGGAAGAGAGCTTCAAGCCAAATGGAAGGTGGGAGAATAAGGGGGTCAAAGACAGAGTGTACCATTTCAGTGAGCAGCCGAAGAGCTATGAGAACCAGTTGGCCATCATGGTGAGCAGCAAGAAGGAGCGGTCCAGCCTGGGCCTCCAGCTTCTGCAGAGTGATGCAGCTGCTGTTTCTACCACTATTCCAGCCTCCAGCCCCGAGAACAGGGCTCAGGATACAGCTGGTGGGAAAGTCAAGGACCTCAACAAATATGGCCACATACAGAAGAGCCTCTCAGACAAAAGCAATGCAAAGCCTGAGGAGAATCAAGGGCAGAACACCCTGGCCCACAGTCATGCCATGAGCCCTGGCCTAGCAGCAGACATTGATCTGAGGATTCATCGCAGGCTGGCAGGAAGCCAGACAAGAAGCATGAGACCATGGCTGATAATATCCTCAAGGGCACTTCCTGGCCAGAGAAGCCACCATACAAGATGGAGCCCAAGCTTCTGGAAACCTAACATTCAAACATGAACTCAAGCTACAGACTTCAGAAGGGGCCAACATGGCTCTTGACATCTCCACAATCACAGCCTCAACTCCTGTTACCATTCCCTGAACCAATGAGCTACCTTTGCACCCAGAGCCCCCAGACAAATCGGAGAGGACAGTTGTGAGAGCACCCTCCATGCTGTTGAGCATAATTTTATGGGTGCTATGAGGGGGTCTTGATGAAGGAGTTCAGAGTGACGGATGACAAGATCTACATCATTAACTGCTACTATTGAAACATCCTGGTGGGGTTTCACAACCTAGAAATATCCAGACAAACTCAGTGGAGTCCTATATTCAATCTCCCCACAGCTTGATAGGCACAGGCCATGTAAAAGCATGCCTTCAACTGTGACTGCGCCTTCCCTGGGAATATAATCAAATGACCTGAACCAGTGCTTTGTGACTTCATAGGAACTGCTGCCCTCTGTGATCTATGAGGATACCACACCTTAGATATGACTTGGTGTCTATGTCAGGGTTTGTATGACTGCACAAAACATCATGATCAAGAAGCAAGTTGGGGAGGAAAGGGTTTATTCGGCTTACACTTCCACGTTGCTGTCCATCACCAAAGGAAGTCAGGACTGGAACTCAAGCAGGTCAGGAAGCAGGAGCTGAGGCAGAGGCCATGGAAGGATGTTTTTTACTGGCTTGCTTCCCCTGGCTTACTCAGCTTGTTTTCTTAAAGGACCCAAGACTACCAGCCCAGGGATGGCATCATCCACAAGGAGCCCTCTCCCCTTGATCATTAATTGAGAAAATGCCTTACAGCTGGATCTCATGGAAGCATTTTTCTCAAGGGAGACTCCTTTCTCTGTGACAATTCCAACTTGTGTCAAGTTGACACACAAAGCCAGCCAGTACACTTGGCCTCTCAGTTTTGATATGCTAGTTAGAAATGAGCGATGGAGAAAGAAGAGATTTATTCATTGTGGCCATACTAGGAAATGGGACAAAATACTTTCAAGTTCATTTTTGGAGTACGGACTTATGCTCTAAGCTTAAACTAGGGGATGGGGCAAGCAGTGCACTTAGCAAGGTGTGGTCTTCTTGGCCATTGTTTTCAGTTCTTGTTCTGAAGCTGTCTAAATAAGCTCCCTTTCACGTTGTCCAGAGCTTGAGGGCCTCAGTCTGGAGAGAGCTCTGTTCTTAGGGTTTATTCTTCCTGGAATTCAAGGTGACTCCTTAAGAAAGGTTAGAGACAGTGATTTATCACTGTGCCTCCAGCGTGAGCACAGAAGACAGTCAGTTACAAAGTCATGGTAGAGATGCCAACTCTGTCGTTTATCTTGTGGATCCAAGTGAAAAGTTAATCATTTCAGCAAAGGCAACGTCTAAACACTTCTTTCTTCATAATGTAGTGTATTTTACATTTCTATTTTAATGTTGCTCTAGTATTTAGACATACAATAATATACTAGAACAGTGTTTTAGCTTTTTCTTCTCTCTCTCTCTCGCTCTCGCTCTCGCTCTTGCTCTCGCTCTCGCTCTCGCTCTTATTATTGCCAGGCTGTCTGAACCTGACCTCAAGCAATCAGTCCTTTTCCCTAGCCTCCTGAGTAGTGGATTACAGGTACACTTTACCGTACCAGCCTTTGTTCTTCTCTTCTTTTTTTAAAGGAAGCACCCCTGCTCAACTCTAATTCTAATACTATTGCTAGGTATGGTATGCTGCGTGCTCACACTGCCAGTACTGTGGAGGAGAACTCTGCTCAAGGCCACGAAAATGCAAGCACACCCCCCCCCCCCCCCGTCCACCTGATCAGAGCCTGTTTTACAAGCAAAACATTTAAACAGAATGAAATCAAGGCCCCGTGTAACAAACGTATGATCCTGGCACTTGGAAGTCTGAGACCTGAGAATTATCAAGAGACTAGATTGGGCTCTGCTGGGAGATCCACTCTCACAATCAAATAAATGAAGCCAACCAAACCCAGTGATATCATGGAAGAGAGGCTGGTGTTTACATGTAAGACACCCACAAACATGCTTGGGGTGGGTGAAGATTAAAAAGACGAGTAATAATATGTTCGTAGCACAATTTTTATTTTACAAAATTTGAAATTTTATCATCTATAATAATAAATGATTTTCTTTTTCAAAATTACAAAAATATTTTCTTGTATTGGTGTACCAGCTAGAACTTTTCCCATTGAGAAGTAGAATATTGTTTTCGCTGGCTCGTAACACAGTTTAATTGGCTTATGCTAAATCTTATGTTTGTTATGTATTTTTAATAGCCTTTTTATATTTTAAGTGGATTTAAGAATCCTGAATGGATATTGGATTTTATCTAGCACATTGCATATCTATTTATATAAATGTATTTCTTTCAGATCTTAATAATGCTTAGTCACATTCCTTGCTGCTGTGGGAGAAATATCCAATAAGGTCCAGTTTCAGACAGTGTGGGATATATTCTGCTGGTTTACCGTTCAAAGGGAGGATATCATTTTCGTGGGGAAGATACGGCAGCAGGCAGAGATGATAGAGCAGGAGAAGGAGACCATGTGGTCACACTGCATCCACAGTCAGGTCCAGGGACTTAGCAGGAGACAGAGTAGGGCTATAAAACCTCAAGGCTCACCCCTCAGGATACACGGCATCCTAAAAGTTCCCTTTTTAGTGTTGTCAGTTGGAAGTATTTCCCATTCAACCCACTTGAAGTAATTAAATATATTGTTTTGGGATATTAAACTGGTATTAATATGCTTTGATACAGTGTGTGTGTGTGTGTGTGTGTGTGTGTGTGTGTGTGTGTATCTGTGTGTGTGTGTGTCTATACATATACAGTGCTGTGGATCAATCCCAGTGCCTTGTGCATTCAAGATAAACACTTTTCTATTGAGTTACTAAGCCAAACTACAATATGTTTTTCTGTAGTGATACATGTCTAGATTTGTTTGGCCTTATGTTTTAGATTTTAAAAAATCTTTAGCATTATCAAGAATCTTATGTTGGCCTATTCCAGGTGAACATGCCAATAACTTCAAAGGGTCTGAGATTTCATTCTCTGTAGAAACCAGGAAGTTAATCTTCTATAATTTCGTGGATATGGGTAGAAGTCAAAGGATTTTTGTACTTGTTTTCTGAGCCCCAATTCCCATAGAAATAATGCTTGCACCACAGGAAGTTGAATTGTAGAAGCTCAAATAATCCTCTTTTTTTTTTTTTTTTTTTTTTTTGAGACAAGATCTCAGTATGTCATCCTGGCTGTGATAGAACTACTGTGGAGACCAGGTTTTCCTTGAATTTAATATCATCCTTCTACCTCTGCTTTTAAGAACACGACTAAGCCTGGCTCACAAAAACAAAACAAAAGGAAAAAAAAAGAACCAACCACCAAACAAAAAATGGAACACAACAGCAACAACAAATGCTTAAGGGACAATAAATAAGCCTTTTATAAGCAGGAGAGCTATAGTGTCTGAATCATGAAGTGTGTGTTTAGAATACTTTGGTTCTGGAAAGAGGCACTTGCTCTGTCTTAACGGGCTGTTTTCTGTACTAACATTTTTTCATACTATGGGAGATAGACTACCTAGTGCCTACTTGAAAGACATGCACAAAAGTACCAGAGAGTTCTCTTCCAGAAGTTCTCATAAAGGCTATTGCAATTGTGTGTGAAGAGAGAGAGACAGAGAGAGAGAGAGAGAGAGAGAGAGAGAGAGAGAGAGAGAGAGAGAAAACAAACACAAATGTCTTAGTTCCACTTCTACTGTTGTGTTAAAACTCCATGGCCAAAAGCCATCTGGGGAAGAAAGGGTTCATTTTATCTTGCACTTGCATGTAGCAGTTCTTCAAGGCAGGCACAGAAGCAGAGGTCATGAAGGAAATCTGCTTACTGGCTTGTTCCTAGACTTGCTCAACCTGCTTTCTTATAGTGCCCTGGGGTGACACGCCCTCAGTGGTTGGGGCTTTCCCAGATTAATTAAGAAAATCCTTATAGACTTTTGTATAGCTCAGTCTTTTAGAGGCATTTTCTCCACTGAGTTTCCCTCTTCCCAGATAACCCTAGCTTGTGTCAATTTGACAAAACTAAACGGCACAATATCCACATGTTTGTTGGACTTATTGAACCAGCTTTTGTTAAAGTATCAACAGGGGGTGGAGAGATGGCTCAGCGATTAAGAGCACTGACTGCTCTTCCAGAGGTCTGAGTTCAATTCCCAGCAACCACATGGTGGCTCACAACCATCTGTAATGGGTTCTGGTGCCCTCTTCTGGTGTGTCTGAAGACAGCGACAGTGTACTCACATATATAAAATAAATAAATCTTAAAAAAAAAAAAAAAAAGTAGTATCAACAGTTAACTCAGACGTGAGTGGCTGGCTGGGAATGTTCAGTCTGTAAGC
Organism: Uromys caudimaculatus; assembly: GCA_028551405.1. Classification (NCBI taxonomy): domain Eukaryota; kingdom Metazoa; phylum Chordata; class Mammalia; order Rodentia; family Muridae; genus Uromys; species Uromys caudimaculatus. Next base: position 11,443,909 of record CM052718.1, read on the forward strand.
CTGGGTATCTCAGAAGTCAGAGCAGTCCAACAAGTGTGGTCTCCCATTGGGGAGACTCAGTAGTCATTAAATAGTCTATGAGGATGAGTGTTATCTTGTACTCAGAACCCGGAAGTTTCCTGAGAGCTGCTGGTCCTTAGTCAGCAACAGGATGCTGAAAATGCTAGTTCTGATACCTGTGGATGAGTCAGCATCAGCAGTGAAGGGGCAAACCAACCTGGCGGCAAGAGAGAAGGGTAGTGAGCAAAAGGCACATAGTCAGCCTTCGGCCCTGCCCTATTTATCTGAGTGCTGGCCGAAAGTGCCTCCCAGTCTTGGGATGGATCTTCCTGGTCAGTTAAGTAATCAGGACTGTTTTCCAGGTAGGGTTCCCTACTCAGTTGATTCTAATTTGTGACAAGCTGACATCAAATTCAGTAGTTACACTCGTCAATAACATTAACTGGGATGCACAGTCTTTTTCTGACATTATATTAGGATGGAATTATTATTTGTGCTTCGTGGTACTAATGGAATGGAAGCATCTAGAGTTGAAGCTCTGCTTATGGGACTGATTCTTTAACGTTCATGCAGCTTGTGGATTGTTAGAAATTTCTTACATTCCTTTATCCCTTCCTGCCTTATCTTGTCCATTTGAGATCCTTATCTGTACGCTAGGAACTTTGAACACTCTACTTTAGGCATTTTACATTTGTTGAAATAGATAGTTTTCCCCCATCCTTTTGGCTTAAGAAACCTAGGTTCTCAGTGATTTTCCTCAGTCTTGCCAGGATTGCTCACGGCCTCGTCCCTTGAAAAGTCTGTATTTTGGATTTGGCTGATGGCAGGAGGCAATGAGGTTTAGTCAGAGGCTAGCAATCTTGATAAGGTGGCAGAGCAACTTCTTTCACAGATCCACCTTGAGATGGCTCTGGACCACACAGGAGACGACAAGGAGGTAGAGTCAAAAAGCTGTGTGCTTCCTGGCATCCTTGCCACTCAGCTCACTCCTCTTCCTCCTTCTCCTCCTCCTCTTCCTGTTCCTGTTCCTCCTCCTCCTGTTCCTCTTCCTCCTCCTCTTCCTGTTCCTCTTCCTCCTCCTCTTCCTCCTCCTCTTCCTCCTCCTCTTCCTCCTCCTCTTCCTCCTCCTCTTCCTCCTCCTCTTCCTCCTCCTCTTCCTCCTCCTCTTCCTCCTCCTCTTCCTCCTCCTCTTCCTCCTCCTCTTCCTCCTCTTCCTCTTCCTCTTCCTCCTCCTCCTCTTCCTGTTCCTCTTCCTCCTCCTCTTCCTGATCCTCTTCCTCCTCCTCTCCTCCTTCTCCTGCTCCTCCTCCTCTTCCTTTCCTCTTCCTCCTCCTCCTCTTCCTGATCCTTTTCTTCCTCCTCCTTTTCCTCCTCCTCCTCTTCCTGATCCTCTTCCTGCTCCTCCTCCTCCTCTTCCTGCTCCTCCTCCTACTCCTCTTCCTGATCCTCTTCCTCCTCCTCTTCCTGTTCCTCTTCCTCCTCCTCTTCCTGATCCTCTTCCTCCTCCTCTTCCTGTTCCTCTTCCTCCTCCTCTTCCTCTTCTTCCTCCTTTTCCTACTCTTCCTCTTCCTCTTCCTCCTCTTCCTTTCCTCTTCCTTTCCTCTTCCTCCTCCTCTTCCTGATCCTTTTCCTCCTCCTCCTCTTCCTGATCCTCCTCCTCCTCCTCTTCCTGCTCCTCCTCCTACTCCTCTTATACTTCTCTCGCACACTCTCTCTTTTCCCTTCCTTCCCTCCTCTCTCCTCCTTCTTTCTTCCCTCTTCCTCAACTTCCTCCTCTCCCTCCCTCCCTCCTTTTCTCCCCCTCCCCTTCCCCTTCTCCATCTTCCTCTCTCTCTCTCCTCCCCTTCTCCCCTTTCTCTCTAAAGCATCACAACAGAACCTGACTCCCAAGATTTGTAGTCCTTATAAACATGATACCCTCCTGCACAGTAGAGACAATCAGGAAGTATTACCAAGCCTGCCAGCCATTCCTTTTCCTATAAATAGAAGCAAAGGTTTGGGAATTATATCTTAACCATTTGGATAGGGTTCCTCTTTATAGTTTGCAGAGCTGTTTGGTGAAAGGAGAGGGATGCTGAGGGAACTCTGAGAGGCAAACACCAAGTGAACTTGTGAAGCAGGAACTGCCAAGGACAGCCGCAGGGGAGGGACACTTTCCTCAGCATCACCGAGGTACGGGTGCATTGCATTCTGTTCTTGCTGGTGAGCAGTCCAGTCTGTTGTGAACTAATAGCTAACTCTATCAGCAGCAACAGATTAACAATAGAAAACTCCAACAAATTTTCCTTCATAGTTTTTGCTCAAACATATATAGGGAAATTTCTCTCGTTTTGAATTTCTCATAAAATATAAGATCAAGCCAAACGTTGTTAAATACCTGAAGAAAACAAACCACTTAAAGATTTCTGTATTCCAAAGGCTAAAAAGGGGGGATAGTAAAAGAAATTGCTTGTAAAAATTTAAATAGTTTTTATTATATTGATTTACCCATTGGAAATGAAAATCTTGATGGCTATCTTTATTGCCAATGTGGCTGCTTTGGAATTATCTCAGACATAGCTCTCTCTGGTTGTTGGCTAAAAGATTCAAATGAGGAGGCAAAACCCATCCTGAAGGTGAGCGATAGCATCCCTAGGCTGGGATCCAGGACTGACTGATCCGTGTCATGTCCATCAGCCCTCTACCTTCTCATCCTTCTGTATCAATGTGCGGGAAATTTGGGATCTGTGAGTTAATGGAGCTTTTCTCAGTTAAGATGAGCTGTAACTTGTGGAGCTAGGGTGCTGAAAAAAATAACCAACCAAAAAACAGAAAACAGTGCTTATCAAAACACCCCAGGTCAGTAGCTTCTCGTTCTTTTGTCTAGCAAACTTGAAGAACGAATTTCAGGGACAATGGCTGGTGAGGTGCAGAAGGGATTTTTATCACAGGTGACAGGTAAAGTAACAGAAAGGAAGCAGCAAGCAGAGCCCCCCCCCCCCCCGCATTGCAGAAGTCTCTCCAAGAAAGGGTCCCACGCCACGGTTACCAATACGGGTTGTGGCACAGGGTTGGGGGTCAATCCAGCTGTCATATTTTTGAGGTATTCACGCACCTCATAGTCTGTGCTTCTTAGTTTTTGTCAGATAAACACAAACCCAGATATATCTGGAAAGAGAGTTCAATTTTCTGGGAAATGACCTCCACATGCATGCTGTGGTAAGTGCACACACACACACACACACACACACACACACACTGAATTTTTAAAAAGAGCCAGTGAGATTGATGGCACCCAGGTAAATGCTGATAATAACTATATGATGCTTTGTCAGGAGCTGTTTGAAATTCTAAAATGTTACTTTTGTACTCATCCCTGGGGATGGCTTTTTTCTCACAACCTGATTCTGCTACAGGCAGTTTTGTGCTGTGTGTAGGTCCTAGCATGCTTGAAAGTTGCCTAACGTCTCTTAAGAGTGCTCTTGAGAGTGTCTAAACCTTATTAGACAAAAGCAAGAGCTGGATTCTCAGGTGTGCTAGCAACCTGGTAACCACGGACACTTATTTACAAGAATAAAAGATACAGCAGCTAATCGGTCATAACTACACTAAGGGTCCTCTTCCCTAAGACCCTGTGTCTTTTCATTAAGGTCCTTTCTTTAGAGATGAGGATATACTGGCTTTGAAAGCAAACTCAAGCCATCACAATCCTCAGCCTAGCAGTATTATTATTAGAAGGTGGCTTATGCACGTCTCAGAAGCTAATTAGTCACTGCATGGCTTATCCTGCTGAGATACTGCTGTGATTCATGGTATTTGTCTATCACAACAGCCTTTTCTAATGCTGTTTGGTTATGAAATTGCTTATATTTCTGACTCGGGCCTTTTAAAGGGCTTCCAGCAGTTTTTGGAGGCAGCTCCTCTGTGTGGTGTATAAGTAGGTGGCAAGTCAGCTCGCTCCTTTGGATGCTCTTGCACAGTGGTGTCCCAGGGGCGGTTTCCTGGCGATGCTTTTGAAGTGAAGCACGGTGGCAAGCCTTCTTGATGTAGCCTCATTTTTTTAAAAAAAGAATTTAAACTTTTAACATCAGGAAATAACACCAACATGGATTTCTACGGTTATGTTTACTCTAGAAGGCTATTAATACTCATACCACTAATTCTTTATTGTGACCTCGTAAGTTTCATTTGGACTATTAAAATTAGAATTGGGGGCTGGGGCTGGGAAGATGGTTTGGTTAGTATGCTTTCTATATAGGCTCGAGGACCTGAATTTAGACCTAGCGCTTATACAAAGCTGTGTGTGGCCGTGTATACCTGTAATCCTAGAACTGAGGAGGCAGACAGGGACAGGTTAGTTCTAGAGGCTTACTACCCTGTCAGTCTAGTCAAACCAGGGAGCTTTAGATTAAGTAAGAAACTCTGGTTCAAAAAATACTATAAAGGAAGACACCGACACCTGACATTATCCTCTGCCTTTCTCATGTGCACACACATGAACATGACTGCACACATAAACATGTGTACACACACGAACATGTGCACACGCATGAACATGTCCACACACATAAACATGTGTACACACACGAACATGTGCACACATATGAACATGTCCACACACATAAACGTGTCCACACACGAACATGTGCACACACACGAACATGTGCATACACACAAACATGTCCACACACACAAACATGTACACACACACGAACATGTGCACACATATGAACATGTCCACACACATGAACATATGCACACACACGAACATGTGCACACATACGAACATGTCCACACACACAAACATGTGCACACACACGAACATGTGCACACACACAAACATGTCCACACACATAAACATGTGCACACACATGAACATGTGCACACACACGAACATGTGCACACACACAAACATGTGCACACACACGAATACGTGCACACACAAACGTGCACATACACGAACATGTGCACACACACGAACATGTGTACACACACGAACATGTGTACACACACGAACATGTGCACACACACGAATACGTGCACACACAAACATGTGCACACACACGAATACGTGCACACACAAACATGTGCACATACACGAACATGTGCACACACACGAACATGTGCACACACACGAACATGTGCACACACATGAATATGTGCACACACACGAACATGTGCACACACACAAACATGTGCACACACACGAACATGTGCACACACACGAATATGTGCACACACACAAACATGTGTACACACACGAACATGTGCACACATACAAACATGTGTACACACACGAACATGTGCACACACACGAACATGTGCACACACACAAACATGTGCACACACATAAACATATTTACACACACAAACGTGTACACACATGAACATGTGCATGAACAAACAGTAGATAAACACACACAGAATAAAATAAAATTTGATATCTTATTAGACACCAGTTCTATGTAGCTAATGATTAAAAGAGAGGGAAAAAAGTTTTTCATAGAATCTTCTTAAAAACGTATGCTTCATTCATATACACACTTGAGATATCTAACTATAAATTTTGAGAGTCATTGGCTAGCATTTTTGGTTTGTACCAGGGCAGGAATATGAGTCTCAGTATATTGTATTTACAAAAGACGTGTGAATAATAATATTCTTGCTTGTTTATTTGAATGCTCTTGTGGTTTATTTAAACCTATAACTGAGTTAAACAAACACTTCATAGTGATTTAAAACACACCCTCACATTTGTTGATTTTACTTAGCAATCATTTATCAAAACAGAAAGATTGGGATCTGGACAGATTTCTATAGATTTCTGAAGAGTGGAAAGGAGGTTTAGGATAACTTAATAATAGCTTAACGTCCTGGGCTTCTCAGAGCTGGACTTGGCGTTTAGGAATCCATAAATCAGCTGCTTGCATGAGTTGTTCTCGTTAACAGCAGGCTGTTGATTAGCAGGGCTTGTGCATGATGGATGAACATTTGAACAGTGAGTGGAAGGAACACTAGGTTCCTTCCGCAGTTTCATGCGGCAGCTGCATGGACTTTAATTTGTCTAGCTCACAAGAGCACAAGTCGGTGTATTTTGTTCCTATTCTTCTTAAAGACTGGCCTAATCTCTTTATCATGGTGCCTGCTCACAGGACCTCACACAGCCAGAGGTAGGTGTGGGGAAGAGAGAAGACTTCCTTCAGTTAGAGTGTCTCTGAGATAGTTCCTAAGGACCATGTTCTAAGCAGAGGCGTGTCCCTTGGTGCTTGAATAGCATTTAACAAAGTTGAGGACAGGAGCCTCCAAAACCACTTTGACATCAGCATCTAGGGTATTTTCTGAAACACAACAGAACTTTGTGACTGTCTCTACAACTTGGCGTCTCTGCTTTTCAATATCTGCATACCTGTTGGTGGAATGACGTTTAGGACTGGCCTCAGGTATTCAAGGGATAGGCAGGTTTCCATTCACTGTTCGCCTCAGTTTCCACACACAGCGCCCTAAATACAGTGCTTTTTCTTCAGGATGTGGCTTTTAGCATTCTTCTCAAATGTAATTTTGAGTTGGAGTGTGATGTCGCTGCACTCACAATTAGGTGTATTGCTCCCGCCGCTCACCTTTTGAGCCCTAAATATTTGTGTGACTTCCAAGCCTTTCCCTGCCTTGTCTCAGTTTGATGTTGTATTTAAAGAACTGTTGTCCGGCAACTGAGAGGCCTCTGATGTTACTGAAAATCAGTCCTGGCCTTGAATGGAGGAACAACATGTAGGTTGTCACTTAGTAGTCATTCCAAAAACCTGTCACCAACCACATCCACCCTCAAAGCTGAGCCCCTGTATCCCAGGTTCTCATCGCATCCCAAGCACCTTACTTAAAACCTTCTGTCTTTTTTCATCTGAATTTGTCTCCAGAAATCAGATTTATTTTGCCCTTGTACATTTTTCTCCCCCAAACCCCCCTTTTTGTCTACAACAGTGATAACTTAAAACCTAAGCTGACAAGGCTGCATGCTCCCATAAGGGATGTAAAAGGCAAATGTTTAGCAGTTTGGGCAGACTCTGAGTTGAGCAGGAGAAGAGGATGCTGGGAACACTACATGTAGTTGACCTTTAACCCCAGCATAATCAGGAGACACTACTTCTCACCTGCTGCATCTCATGGGCCACTTCTGAGTCATCTCTGGCTTTATCTTGCACTTAAATTTACTACCACTACTACTACTACTACTGCTGCTGCTGCTGCTGCTGCTGCTGCTGCTGCTGCTAC
>CM052718.1:11451253-11473132 GCA_028551405.1 Uromys caudimaculatus
CTCCTCCTCCTCCTCCTCCTCCTCCTCCTCCTCCTCCTCCTCCTCCTCCTCCTCCTCCTCCTCATCATCATCATCATCATCATCATCATCATCATCTTGTTTATTAAGACAGGGTTTCCCTGTGTGGCCTTGGCTGTTCTGTAAGTAGCTCTGTAGTCCAAACTTGCCTCAAACTCACAGAGATGCACCTGCCTCTACTTCTCTGTAGGGCCAGGTTTAAAGGCATACACCACTAAGTAGTCTCTGTTTTATACAGATTACCCAGTATGGCCTCAGTAGGCACTGGATCAGCATCCTTCCCTTTTTTCTCCCCTCACCTACCATTTATTTCCCTAATCCTTGGCAGTTTGAGTCCTAACGACATAACTCTCATCTCTGTCTTTTTCTCTCTCTATCCCTCCACAGGCATTGCTCCCTAACAATCAAATTTCTCTACTCCAGCTAGAATTATCCTATAAAATTGTAAATCTGGGCCAGGGGTATATGTCAGATGTTTTTGCATTTGCCTAGTAGCATGCATGGCGTCCCACGTTCCATCCTCAGCACCATAGAAGCTCGCTGTGGTGGCGTAGACCTGTAGTCGCAGTGCTGTGCAGGTAGGAGGCAGAAGGATCAGAAATGGAATACATCTTCCTGTACATAGCAAGTCTGAGGGACCTGCCTGGATGTGAATCTGATGAAGCCTTTTTCGTCTTGTGTGCTCTTCAAAGACTTCTGAGTACCAATTCCCGATTCTGTCCGGGGCGTTTTTATTGGTTGTTATATATCTCACTCTGAACAGTCTCCTTTCCTACGCAGGCTGGAATTGATTGTGCCTCTAAGGCTTTGTCTAGTGTTCTGGTCCCCAGCTCTCCCTCACACACTGGCCCTCGACTTCAATAGGAACTCTTCCTTTTGAGTTTCAGACTGGCTACTCCCATTGCTGCAGCCTCTAAGCTCCATGTGAACTGTGATTGTAGCTCCTGTGGCAGCCTCTGGTCCAGATGCCATAGATGTACCTTGATTGATGTGTGTGGCTCTCTCTCCTCTGCATTACATTTCTACATGTGCTCTCCACACACTTAATAATTAATCGATAAAACGACATGCTATTTCATGCTGTCTTAGTCTTATGCTCACTAGGAAAAGTTGTCTGTCCAGCCAGTCTTAGTTCCTGATTCATAATCAGCAAGAAGCAGCAGTTAGCATCACAAACAGGAACCCAGGGAATGTCTTATAACCACCATATCATGTCATGTTTGAATCATTTATTAGATTACATGTGTTTGTAAGTGGGGTTTGTGCTTAGCTTCATTCAAATGCACGGGCTCAGTGTTGTCTATTTTTGCTCACAGTATTGGCCCACGATGCAGGTTAACCTGAATCCAAAGCCTGAGAGACTTCTAGAGTAATAATGGCTGGAGCTGAGTACCTTCTGTATTGAGGTGCTCTACTCACTGGCATTCCTCAATCTCTTTGATGAAGTTTTAATATTTCCATTCCGTAGATGAGGAATTGGAGACCTGGAAAGGTTAAATAGTGTATCAGCTTACCCAGCTTGTAACTGATACGGTGCATGTGTATTGAAGTGTGTGGTCCCTGAGTCGGCTGTCATATTGGTGATGAGCCAGTTTAATGTGTGGCATTTACACTGGCTTCTGGCATCCGTTAGGTTCTTTGGCTTACTACATGCCCTGGGATAATGTCCTCTGTGAGGTGGGGTAATTACATGCTCTCTAGAAATGTGCTGAGGGTTAAGGCTATAATTGTTACATAGAAAATACCTAACTAACATAATGAGGCAGTTTCAACAGCAATACTAAATCAGTATTGACACACACTGGATAGATTTTGGCAGCTCTTTCCAGCTCCGCTTCAGGATGGCGTAGAGATTTCCAGCTCTCCAATCTTTATTTGTTAGCCCTCATCCGCTGCCGTCAATGCCCTGGTGTCTGCTTTAAACCATCCCGCTTTCTGAAGGCCTGAGGACATGTCTACATTTCTTGTCATGTAAAATCTGTCGTTTGGGGGCAAGCATGCATTGCTTAGATGTGTGGTTCTGATATTCCATATTCAGTGGGTTAGGCAGATGAGAAATGGAATGAATGTTTGTCCCTAGTCCAGTTGAGAAGAAAGAATATCCAATTATAAATTAGGACTTGTTCATGAAATTTTATTGAGATGGTCACATAGTCAAGGAAGTGAGGAGAATATACAAGTAACTTGTTAATATCTGTTGAAAATCTTTTATTTCCAAGTTCCAGAGAAGGCTTTTTAGGGTGGTCTCTGTTGTACTAACACTGCACTAAGATGGTGATGATTTAGTTTAAGACTCTTTCTGCTTATGCTGTGAAACTCATAAAATTATAAGCTTCTGTACATAATGCTGGCAGACACTACAGGAACAAGAAATTACCAGTAAAACTTAACTCCTTATATGCTTGCCTTAATACAATGAATTTCCTTTTAAAAAAAAAAAAATTAGTTGCCTAACTCAAAGATGGGCAAGGCTAATTCAAATGTAACAAAAGGTACAAATGGTAAAATGTCAAGCGACTGTGGCCTTGGCAGGGAGCTTAGTGACGTTCAAAACACTGGGTGGAAGTGGGTGGAGAGATGGAAGGAAATGAGAGTCAGAGGTTGGAATCTCACACCTTATCTTGACTTATGTGCAATAGTGTCATATCAGTCACAAACAAAATCTTAAGTATTGATAGCCTGTGCTCATAGTAAGGGTGAAAGGTCATATATGTATGTGTGTTTTAGCCTGCCACGAGTACGTGTTGTGACGTGTTTACTTAACTCTTCACTGCAGGCATTGCATCCATGACAGTGCCCGTGTACATCGCGGAGGTCTCCCCACCCAACCTGAGAGGCCGCTTGGTCACCATCAACACCCTCTTCATCACAGGCGGACAGTTTTTCGCAAGTGTCGTGGATGGAGCCTTCAGTTACCTGCAGAAGGATGGATGGAGGTTCGTAAATAATTCTTACCTGGAATTCAAATAAACTACAACTTTGAGGCGCTACAGAAACTGAGATATTTTGAATCATTGTAATTCATAAGTAGGTGGCATTCAGCAAAAAGAAATGCATATTTATCTTAATGATAGACAAGAAATATCCCATTAAGAATTGGTATTTGCAGAAGAATCTTTTTTCCTAAGCATTTAACTATGTATAATCCTCTGTACATACAGTCACAATAAATATGTGTATCGTTCTTGAGATACTTGAGTGACTGTCAAGCTGCTTATAAACAGCAGATTTAGCTTCCTTTTGGGTGTAGGAGGCTACATTCTTATCTTAAATGAACAAAATTTGAAAATACAGATTTAATTATATAAAAATGTATGTATGTAAAATTAAAACAAAAACATTCCTTGATCATAATTTGAGTCAAAATAAATGAGAATGATAATATGATGAGAAACATTAAAATTAAATCCATGAAATGTGTTTATAAAGAACAAATTTGGGGCTGGAGAGATGGCTCAGCGGTTAAGAGCACTGGCTGTTCTTCCCGAGGTCCTGAGTTCAATTCCCAGCAACCACATGGTGGCTCTCAACCATCTGTAATGGGATCCAATGCCCACTTCTGGTGTGTCTGAAGACAGCTACAGTGTACTTACATACATTAAATAAATAAATCTTTAAAAAAAAAAAAAAAAAAGAACAAATTTGTATTAAGGCTTAAAGATGAGGCACAGCATATTTATCCATTGATTTATTCTGTTTGAAACAGCAACATTTTTATTATTTTAGGAAATTGCTACTGAAAGTTACACCATGCTACAAAATACTGTCCAACTTATTTTGATGTCAGTGTTTTATAAATCATTATATATTATATATAATATAACATACACACATACATATTATAACAAATGCTCTTTCAGCATTGAATCCTTAAGCTCTGTAGGAATGCTGACTGAGAGGCGTGGGCCCTTGCTTCTACAGCATTTACAATGTTGAAGCAGCTTGAGGAGATGTTTTTAGTGTGGTGGAGACAGAGAGACCCGAACTGCTATCCATGTAGTACCCTAAGGCATGTGGCTTGGAATAAGCTGTGAAGAGGCTTTGTGAGAAGTCAGACGGAGTCAACGAGAGCCCACCTCTCCCAAGGCTTGCTCACCCAGATACACAATTGGAATAAAGTCTGCTGCCTGGCTTTCTCCTGGAGAAGTCAGTCTCTACAGACTTAGAGATTTGGGGGAAATTGAAGTGGAAGCTTCCGTCTTTCCTTCCTACTGTGAAGATGAAAAGAAAAGATGCTTCCTATATTACTAGTTCAGTCTGCTATTTTGAATATTCGAAGCTGAAGAGAAATCAGTGCCTATGTGCACATACACAACTTTAAGAAGATCTAAGTCACTTATTACATTTTGGTTAAATTTGTATTGGGATTAATGTATATCATATATATTATAATATAAATATAATATGAATATAATATAACTATATATATTTATATGGTATATCATATATAAATACCACTACTAAAAATGTTAAATGGTTAGCCTTTCAGTGGGAATGTGGCTTAAATACTGTACACAGTGTGTGGGTATATATGTGTGTGTGTGTGTGTGTGTGTGTGTGTGTGTGTGTGTGTATACATATACTGTGTACAATATCTAAGTCACATTCCTACTGAAAGGCTAATGATCTAACATTTTCAGTAGTGGTTAGGATGGTAAGAAAGTCCATAAAGTAAAAAGTTTATGAGTGTGGTGCACTTCTGTAAAGGTAGAGTTGCTGGGGCAAGCCTTAGCCCCCTTAAAGGTTAGTGATAAGAATCCCAGATCCAAATGAAAATCTATCTTCCACTGCGTGTTCATTACTTTCATAGCCTGTGGTCCCTCTGAGCTTAATTTGTTCCCCAAACTGGGAGAGTAAAAAAGAAACATGTAATCTTGTGAGAGCGTTGTAGAAACTAAAATATTTTGTGCATAAAATGATCCTAAAACCCAGTCCAGTGTTTGGTGAACGACAACCATTTCATAAATGAGTTTCATAGCTATCTCATGTTCCGATGCGTGAATCAAAGTTGAGTGCCGCGGGAGGTGGCTCGCAAGAGAAGCTAAAGGAAAATGAACCTTCTGTGGCTTGTGTTTGCTTGCTGCTGAGGGGAGAGTGTAGGGTGGGAAAGCAAAACTCCAGAGAGAGAGAAAAAAATACTGTAGCAGTTATGGGTGCATAAGGCAGCAAATACTAGAGAGATCAGTTGAATTCTGTGTAGCTAGGAATGCAGCCGAAGGTGGAGTCATCTCTTTTCAACAGAGTAACTGTAGACGAGCTATAATTGTATTTTTAAATTGGATATATTATGTATTTACATTCCAAAGGTTATCCCCTTTCCCGGTTTCCCCTCCGCAAACCTCCTCTCCCATCTCCCCTCCCCCTGCTTCTATGAGGGTGCCCCCCCCCACTCCCATCTCACCGCCCTGGCATCCCCTACGCTGGGGCATTGAGCCTTCACACGACCAAGAGGCTCTCCCTTCCCATTGATGCCAGATAAGGCCATCTTCTGCTACTTATGAAGCTGGAGCCATGGGTATTTTTTATAATTGTTTTCATGTTTTGAGATTATAATATAGTCACATTATTTCTCCCTTCTCTTCCCTTCCTCCAAATGTTCCCATATACCCCTGCATGCTCTCTTTAAAATTTGTGACCTCATTTTTTTCATAAATTGTTCTTACATATGTGTGTATGTATACGTTACTAAAGATGTAAACACAACCTGCGCAGTCTGTATAATGTTACTTCTACATATGTTTTCATAGCTGATCTGACCATTTAATATTGAATAACTCAGTGGAGTCTCTTCCCTAGGGAAGACGTTGCCTGTAGTGTCTTTTGCTTAGGGCTGAGGCTTCATGAGCTTTCGCCATTCTCTTTAGCATGTCTATCGTTACCTTCCTTCTGCAGCTCAAGTTGTGGAGTTCAAGTTGGTGATACTTTGTAACTTCTGACATTCGCAGGAGATACAATCTCACAGCCAACTTCCTGTTCCTCAGGCTCTGACGGTTTTCCTACTCCATCTCCAACATCATCCCTGAGCCATAGAGGAAGGAATTGGGTTGTAGATGTATCCGTTGGGACCAGGTTCCACAGCTTTGCATTTTGGTTGGTTGTGATTTTTCTGTAATGGCTTCCATCTATTAGAAAGATTGGTTTCCTTGACGATGGGTCAGGTCTATACTTACCTGGTAGTATGTAGGACCATGAAAGGCAGCCTGGTTTCTGACTGAGCTAAGGTTTAAAACCCCAGAAACCCAGTAGGGGTTCCCCAGCAGGGGATAACCATATAAGGAACAGTAGATGTTTTGCCATGCTCCTGGGCCCCAGTCTCCTGAGGCCACAGCTCTCCATAGGTCTGTGACCATCGCTCATATAAGGGCAACACCCCCAAGCCCCTCCACAGGTAGAGGTGTGGTCATATAGCCTCAAGACATCTCCATTTTAATGAGGTACCTAGAGGCTTAGCCAGTAAACTCCCCTTCCCAGCCACTCCTCCCTGCAAAAGATATTTTAACCTCAGGCCTGCCCTGAGGTTGGGGGGTATGATTTCACTCATTGCCACTCTCCTCCATGACAATAAATGCCCTAAAACCATGGACCATCTCTCTTCATTGGGATCAGCTGTGGGGAACAATGGAACAAGCCTTCCTCTAAAGAGCCCTGTCTAGACTCCCGCAGAAAGCCTCTTTGTGCTCCTAGCCACGGCCTCTACCAAACCAAACCAGCTAGCCAGCGACAAGCCAAAGATTTGGCCCCTGGAACCCAGCCAGGCTCTTCTCTACCTTTCCCCCTCAGACCTGGGCTAGCTCTAGCCCATGGGTCCCCACTCCATTCTCAGCTCTTCCGTGGCATCCAGCGGTGCCTGGGATGCCCAAGAGTCTGGGAACCAGACAGAGCTGGCTCTGTGAAGTCCTCGGGATCCCAGGCCATGTTCCCCCATCCCAGAGCGGTGTTTTGCAGCTTCTCACAGCCACATACCTGCCGTTGGGTGAGCGGGGTCAAACTTCCCGTGTCTCGCCTCTCCCAGAGGCCTGAGCCCTGGGGAGGATGTGGTACCTCAGACCACTATAACTCAACAGTAGTATAGGACAGATGTTTAGAATATAGTTAGGGACAGTTCTGACTTAGTAAAATGGCAGTTGTAGGTTCTCCTCCAAGATCCATGACTTCTTGGACCCTGTGTCATTGCCTGGGTTTCCAGTATCAGGCATGGGTTCCCTCCTGATGAGTGGGTCTTAAGTCAAATTAGAGAGTTGATGGTTACCAGTATGGTATGTGTGCCACTGCTGAATTCTGGGAGTTATTATGCCATGCGAGCCATTGTTATAGCTCATATATTTCATAGTTGGGTAGGGCTGTTGGTTGCTTCTCTCCCTTCTGATACCATGAAAGTTAGTCCTCTGGGAGGAAGCTTTCAGCTCAGATGCAGCTTGGGTCCTTTAGGCCCTGAATCTGAAATGCAGGGTGTCTTTAACAATAGAGACTTACTTGCCTTCTACCCCTGGGAGCAACCAAGATCAATAACAATAGCCTCTAGTGTTTTAGGAGTGTCTTAGATGATCCTGAGCAACCTTTCCAAAGAGGGCTTCATGTGGCTGGCACTGGGGGCTTTCTTTGTTAGATGGCCTCTGGCTCTTGGAGGGAACATTGTCTACCCAAATGGGAAAATGCCATTTATACTATATAAACCCCTGTCAGTCAGATCCAGTCACATCTGGCCAAGAAGTGGGAGCAGCTAAGGAGAGAGCTTCAGCCATCTGGGAATTTAGTAGGGGCAGTGGTAAGTTTAATCTGCAATCAGGGTGGATAGAACTTAAAATCCTTGATGGGATAGCTCTTTCTTTTTTAAAGTTAAATAGGTGTCCATTGCTTTTAGAACACAGCAAGTTTGGTCTTGTGTTTGCAAACCTTGGACAATTTTAACATAATTTTATTATTCTAGCTTATGTGTATGAATATTTGCTTGCATGTATGTTTGTGCACTGCATCCATTCCTGGGGTCCGCAGAGGCCGGAAGGTGGTGGTATGGGGTCCATGGGAACTGGAGATACAGGTGTCTGTAAGCAGCCATATGGGTGCTAAGAACTGAATGTAGGTTCTCTGGAAGAGCAGCCAGTGTTCTTAACCTCAGACTCATCTCTCTAGCCCCTTAGAGAATTTTTATTTTAAACAAGACTGATTGTATTGGTGAAATAGTGAGCTTTTCTCTCCTGGAATCAGAGTTTTAAAATTTAAAAGCATCATCAGTAAGATGCTGTTTGAATGCTAATTGGAAGAACGTTATTTGTCTGTCATTTGAAAGGTAATTTTTTCTGAAAACAAATTTACATTCACGAAATTTCCTTAAAATTGGCGATAATTAGTAATGACTGACTATATCCGAAATCATAGAATGTGGGTGAATCTCTGTCTTAAAATCGTTACACTGCCATTTTAACCAAAACGAATTTGGAACACACATATGAATTAGTGGTTGATAGCTTGATTAAAATTGCAAATCTAAATGAAGAAGAGATCTATGATATGCTATTACTAGAATTAAGAATTAATGTAAAACTTATTGTAAGGATATTCTATTGCAACAGGGAGTCTTACTGAAGGCTTATTTTCATGGTGTGAGTTGATTAGTCTGAGGTCTCAGAGCCTCATGTAGCTGATACTTCACTAGCAGTGTTATTGTGTGAATTGAGTAAGGGAATGGCTATGAAAATTCTTAAGAACCCTTAAAGGATACCAGATGTTGCTTGGTGTTGCTTTCAGAAAGCGTTAGCTTCAGCCTCTCTATCCATTTAACCCTGTTAATAAAAATCACTCTCTTCTTCAGCTTTCTGAGATGCCGCAGTGAAAAGCAAATTCAGGTTGCCAATGCCAGGAGAGGTTTGTCTGAGACCGATCTCCCCGAGGTCATGCCACACTGTGGACAGAATGTAAAAATCTGTTAATGGCCAGAGCATGGAAGATCTTTAATGAAAGCAACTCTGTACAATATCATCATGGTAGATATAATTCTATACACTTGTCCAAACTCGTGGACCACAGTATTTCAGGGGTGAACTATGGGTAATGTTGACAGTCCCTACGATGGACAGGCGCACTGTATAATGTGCCACATTGGTCGGGGATGCTGATTCCAGGGACAGAAGCATGTGTGGAGAGAACGGGTGTGTGGGAAACCTCTGCACCTTCTCTTCCAGTGTAAGACGACAATAGCAAAGACGGGGCATAGAATGGAATTGGGTATTTGTGGTTTGCACATTAGTATGTGCTAGACTGACAGATGACTCCTTCTGTTTCCCCTAAAACAGTCACTAGAGTAGGTCAAAGGAGACAGCTAAGAAGCCATTGTAAGAATAAATATAGAAGAGTTGAAATACTTTCATGTGCTAAGGAAATGTAAGGTAGTGAAAACACAGGAGTAAATAACAGATGGGCAGGTGGAGAGCACATAGCCAAACAACGCACATAAAATGTTGCTATAGCAACTGTTACCATAAATGTTAAAGCATAGAGAGAGAATAAAAACGACCACCATATACCGATATTACACCCAAATATACCTTGTCTAAAAGACGTGTTTTTGTGCCTTAGATAAATTGAAAGTAAGAAGATGGGACTGTAAAAATAACAGTGAGGTGCTGTGATGTTAGTAGTCAGCGTGGACTTAAAGTCACGTCAGTCGAGATGAGGACGGCTCACAAGATCAAAGAGCCCGTTTGCCCGAAGCAGCCGTGAAGATAAAAATGCAGAATACGAGATGAAAGCTTCAACAGAGACATCAAAAGGCAGTGGGTGCTGATTACCTAACGCAGTGCGTGTACATGCAGGATAGGGCTGGACACTTCAAAATGGCACACAAAGGAATGTTTTATCACAATAAAAATGAGCAGAATGGGAAAGAAACTAGAAAATGGCAAATGTGATGGTGCAAGCCTTTGAGCCCAGCGCTGAGAAGGGCAGGCAGGTGGATCTCGAGTCATCTGGGCTAGAAGTTCTGCACAGGGAGAGCCAGACCTCAGTGAGACCCTATGAGGAGGAGGAGGAGGAGTGGCGGGAGGAGGAGGAGGAGAAAAGGGGAGGAGGGAGCCAGGAGGAGGAGGAAGAAGAGGAGGAGGAGGAAGAGGAGGAGGAGGAAGGATGGATAATTGTTGAAGTTGTTAAACTCAAAAGTAAGGAATGGAACAATAAAATAAATAGAAGGTACAATAATAGAAAGACAGTAGATTTGATTTTGTGAGAAGATTAATAAAATTAATGAAGTGGCTATGACTCATTATACTAAAAAAAAAAAAAAGGTAAAAGCTTGTATTATTAATACCGGGAATAAAAGAGGGTGTGCCGTTCCTCTGGAAATTATAATACCATTAACATTTTATAAACAGGCATGTTGCTTAACAGTCATACATCACCAAAAATGTACACCAAGCTAAACTGAAGAATACAAAATCTTTTCTGTTTCTAAATAAATGGAAGCATGACTCTTCCCCCACCAGCTGGATAATTTCACTGGTAAGTTCTAGACAAGATTGAAGGAGGTGTATCTCTTACTCAGGGTCTGCAGGTAGGCACACACTCCTCCGCTGAACTGTATCCTGGCCCATGTTAGTGATGAAAAAGACTTGCTGCCTAAAGGAAGCCAGACACAAAGCAGCACACGCTCCAGGGTTCTCTGTCAAGTTCATCAGCAAGCAAGCTAAAGCACAGGTGCAGGACTCTTATCAGCTGCTGGCCCTGGCTATGATAATTAACTGGAGCGGGGGTCAGTATTAAGGAAGTTTCTTGAATGGTAGACATATTTGTGTCTGGGCTGGAGGTTGGTTACAGAGTGCATGCATTTCCTGATAACACATGCAGAGCGCTTTGCATCTCTGCTGCGGGTTTGATGTCCAGTACTGGAAGACATTACCACAAACTTCTTATCGCTTCCCTCACACTGTTCCATTTCTACACTGGCCACTGAATTTATTTATTTTTCTTTCTGAGACAGGATCTCCTGTGGCTGTGGCTAGCCTCTAGCTTACTATGTGCTGAGATGAGCTCTGAGTTCAATCCTCGCCTCCACCTCTTAAGCGCTGGAATTACAGATTTGTGCCCCAATGCCTGACTTTACCATGAAAACAGCCTCCATTGAAATAAGTCTCCTGACACTTGTCTTTTTTTAAAACAGCCCCTATTATCATGAAATTAAATAACCTTGTTTTGTTCAAAATGTCTTGTTTGTAGGCTCTATGAAGCAAGGAGTAATTATTTATTACTTCATCCCTATAATCTCTAGTTTAAAACTTTGCATGGAAGATTCTCAGAGAGTAGGGGAAATTATCAATCTCTCTGTCTCTGTCTCTGTCTCTCTCTCTCTCTCTCTCACACACACACACACACACACACACACACACACACACACACACACAAAAGAGTGAGTAGACTGGACAGGCAGCCTGGCCCCTGGTTGAGCACAGGCTTAACCCAGTGGGGCTCGCCCTGCTAGGGACAGGAAAGTGTTTTGCCAGTGCTCCTGGGAGGCCCCTTGGCTCCTGTCAAGTAGCTACAACCCCCACAGCCCCCTGTAGAGAGGTCTGTCATGTAGGAGCAGCACACCAAGCCCTCCCACATGCAGATAAGGTATCCCTAAAGTCTCAGACCAAGCCAATGAGAAGTACCTATTGTCAGACCCCTGATCCATCCCAAACTGTATATTAGACCGTCCCAAACTATATATGAGAGATCCTATCCAGAAGGAATAAAGGTGTGAGAACTACTCCGTCGTCTGAGAGCTTCTGTCATAAGAGCTGTAACACTGCTGCTTGAGAAGAGGTCTGCTCTCCCGAACACCACCAGAAGCTTCCCGCACTCCTCTGCGGCTAGTCAGCCTCTCATGGGCTCAGCCCAGGCCCGACTCAGTGCAGGGCAGTGGGTGCGGGTGCAAAGTCTTGGAGCAACCAAGGCAGCAACTGCTAAGACTGAGGTAGAGGTGAGTCCTGTCCCTGCTTGCACTCTCCCCTTTGCTTGAACCCTCGCACTTGGCCAGGCCAGAGATCTCTGTGGAAAGCTCCCAGCGTGCAGGCCCACAAGTGAGTGAGAGTTTTTATAGAAACTATCCTATGAATTTAGTATAGGACTTCATTTACTTTGCAATTTAGTTTAAAACTAACATGAACAGAATGCCTCACTGATTTAAACAGTGTCAATTTCTTTCTGTTAAAATATGTCCTTTTTTTCCTACTATAATCACAAGACTCTAAATAACTGTTTTCAAGCCACTAAATACAGATATAAAATTACTTTTAGGAGTTTTTCCTATAAACCTAGCACACTGAGTTAATACTTGGTTACATTTGCTTATTTGTGGTTTTTGTTTTCTAAGTTTGAACCGAATCTTTTTTGAGGTTGCACAGAAGCCACTTATTTGCTGATCATAAGTCAGTAGAGAGTAAACTGAAATACTCAAAGGATGACACCTGGGGATGGCTTCTTTTTACTAGCCTTTGCCACCCTTTGTGTCATGATTAACTAACGTGATTAACACCTGTGACAATGATCAATGCTGGTCTTCATGGTTTTTGAGGACAAGGGAACACTGAAGTTAATGCACCCAAATCTCAGTTTGGCAATTACATTATCTTAAAATGTGTTACTTAGTTTTTAATTGTGTGCGTGTGTATGTGTGTGTGTGTGTACGTGTGTACGTGTGTACATGTGTGTGTGTGTGTGTGTGTGTGTGTGTGTGCATGTCTGTATGTAGGAGGCCACAAGCGAGTGAACCTCCTGATATAGTTGTGGGAACCAAACGCAGGACCTCCAAAAGGAAGCATTCCTAACCAATCTGTCATTCCTCTTGCTCAGTTTTTCTTATTAAATTGCTTACCGTTAAAATGAAGTTAAATTTAAAAACACGTGATCATGTAACTTGCTCTTGTGTATGGTATAGTAGGTGACCAAAATCCATGTTACCCTCTTGACAGTGTTGACTGTGCAGAGATTTCCCACTGCTGTATGGTAGAGTGATTTTAATACACAGAGTGTTCATACAGTTATTACCTAAGGATGTAAGACGTAGATGAAAGCCCACAGCCACAGGAACGCTGAGTGACCAGCTCTGAATGCCGGGCTGAAGGAACAGTAATCCTGGGTGTCCTCTGAGGGATCTGGGGTTCCTCTCTTCTGTTTTCAGTGGCATCCTTAGCCAGGAGGTTTGTTCTCGGATCTGTGCAGCATGGCTCCATCTCTCATTAGATTTGTTTGTTATGCTTGGGGATGAGCCTAGTTCTTGGTCTTCCTTATACATTCAGAAGATATTTTTTTTTTTTTTTTGTCAGATAAACAGCTGAATCTTGACTCGGAGAGAATGTAAGAAATCCTGGCCTAGCATTCTAAGCTAACATAAATCTTCATTCAGTAGCTTTCAAGGAAACTACTGACTCTGATAGCAGATTCTTTTTTTATTTTTAATGAAAGGGAAAAGTATTTACTTTAATTTGTAAAGGCCTGCCAGTTGGAAGCATACAGGCTCATGAGTAGTGTGTGAACTTACGTGCAGTACCTTGAACTCCACAAAACTGAGGCATGTTTGAGAATAAAACATAGATTGCATCTCAGTACTTATAATAGTCTTGTAATTTATTTGAGTCATTCAGAGTGATCTAACGTGGACTTGATTTGTTAATTAGAAACAAATGGGTATAAACATAGGGTGGAAATGAAAGAATTATAACTACAAATCTAGTTTTGTTAATTGATTTTGCCAGTTTTATATAAACAGTACTGCCTATTATTAGGCAGTCTTCCTTAAGTCCCCACTATACTCAAGGTACACTTTCAAAGACTGTCACTACAGATCATCTTAGCATTGCCAAGAACACCAAGATTTTCTGTGGGTATGAAAATAAACAGTAGAGATTTAGTGTTTGGAACTTTTAGAGAATATTTCTTGAGCACACATATCTTAGTCAGGGTTTGTATTCCTTTACAACATGACCAAGAAGCAAGTCGGGGAGGAAAAGGTTTACTCAGCTTACACTTTCACATTGCTGTTCATCACCAAAGGAAGTCAGGACAGGAACTCACACAGGGCAGGAACTTGGAGGCAGGAGCTGATGCAGAGGCCGTGGAGGGATGTTCCTTACTGGCTTGCTTCTCCTGGCTTGCTCAGCTTGCTTTCTTATAGAACCCAGGACTACCAGTCCAGGGATGGCACCACCCACAATGGGCCCTCCCACCTTGATCACTAATTGAGAAAATGCCTTACAGCTGGATCTCATGGAGGGGGCATTTCCTCAAGGGAGGCTCCTTTCTCTGTGACAGTTCGTGTCGAGTTGACACACAAAGCCAGCCATTACAACACAATTCCATAGCTAGGAAGTGTGGGAACTAGGACTGGAGCTGCAGCAGCAGGAGCTTGAGTCTGGCAAAATGCAATTGCCAAAGAGAAACAGAGAGGCTTAGACTAGAATCTGGGGCTAGGCCAGTCCTCTGTTTCTACAAGCTCAGTCTCATAAAAGTCCCACGGATATGTCCCCTACTTCTGCGACCAGTGCCACCCACTGGGGACTAAGAGTTCAAACATCTGGACTTCATCTTCAAACTGTCACCTTCTGCCTTCAGTTTCTATAGGCCCATGTCTGTCAGAAAATGTGCAAATACATTCCGTCCAACTTTAAAAGTCCTTACAGTCTTAAGAGTCCCAGTATTGTTCAAAAGATAATATCGTTTTTGTGGTTTAAGATTCTAGAAAATCTGGCTTTGTGTCCCTTGTTTTAAAACAACCAACCAAACAAAAACAGCCAACCAAACAGAAAGACATTTATATCTTTCCAACATACAAAGATACAGACAAAGCTGCCCATTCCAAAAAGGCGCAATGGGAAGTGTTGGGAGCCAGGAATGACAAACTCTACAGGGTGAGCGTCCAGCCTTGTAGCACCATGTTGGCATCTGGCTTGTGGTAGGCCTTCTGGGTCCCAGTTGCCTTCATTAACTTCACCTCTGGGGCCTGTGAGTGACATATGTGACCATTTTCTTGGGCTGTCTAGACTCTGTGCCTGCAGCTTTCTTCTGTGAATACCTCTGGTTTTAGCATCTCCAATTGCCCAGGACTCCACTGCAATGTAGACGCTACTGTCTTTGATTTACTCAGTGGCCTCTCAGAGTCCCCTTGTAAGGAAACCAGCTTGTCACACACTGCCTGACCTTGGGGGCTTTTGGGAAACTCAGTACAAGCCACCTTGTATAACCCTGTCATGCTTTTATCTTCCATACAATACAGTACTATGCAGACAACTCCAAATTCTATTGCCAACTTCAGATATTGTCTGGCCCCTTCTACCAAAGCCATACTGGCCTCTGGGCTCCAGGCTGGATAAACCTAAGAACAATATTTCCTTGGGTGCTGAACCAGTATCTACTGGAAGCTTTTGTCCAAATGAATCTCTTTTTCTATGTTCAAGCCTTCCTTGGGTGCACTCTTGCCTCTGTGGCACACTTCTTAGTGTTCCCGCAAAGAGAAGTGTAGTTGTGACAAAACGAGTTTGGGAAAAACACATGGAGTTGTTGCTTGAACTGACCCTTCCTGCTTTCCAGGTCAGTAGGGTAATGGGCCAAGTGGCTATGGCCTTTGAGTGCCTTTGTTTCTTCAAGTGAACTATAATCCCTTTCCTTAGTAGAAGCGAGTCCTTCAAAAGCTATGATAATATTTACATACAAATCAGTTTTTAAAATGTATGTTACAATGAAGTTCTTTAGCTATGATGGTTTTCTGTATCAGCTTGACTTATAGTTCAAAACCACATGGAACTATGGAGTTCCGTTCTTTCCACATCATTCGAGGGGTTGAGAGAGAAGAGAGGACAAGGAGGAGAGAGTTAGAATTGAATGCATGATGTAACTCTGTGCTCAATTTCTTCTAAAGGGTTAAGGCTGGGGGAGAATATTGTCAGGCTCGGGTTGCAAAATGAAATATAGATAAAAACAATTTCGGATCTATCATGTCTGTCATGTGAAGCATCCTTTTGCTCCCAATAATATTTTTTAAAATATCTATTGTTATTTCTGTTGTTTCCTGTGTAATTGAAAGGGAAATAATTCCAGTGGCGGAAGCAGGAGATTGCAAATCCCAGGCCTGCTTAGGCTATGGAGTGAGACCCTGTCTCAAAGAAACAGAGATTCTTTGAACTGGGGGCCATGTTTCCTGTGAGTACTGTCAGGAGATTCTAGCTTAATCAAGGTAGGCATTGTGAGAATAACGCAATATTGTTTCCCACCAGCTGCTCTGCTCCTGCTGGCTTGCAGTTACTCAGCCCAATGGGTGAGGCTGTGCTACACACTCTGCTGAGGAAAATTCAGAGCTGTAGCCACTCTTTACTTTCTGCTTTTGCTGTATGGCTTTAGCTGCATAGATCTGAGTAAGTCCCCCTTTTACAAAAGAACCTCAGAGTTTTTTAACCATGAAGTAAAGGTGAATTAAGGCACTTTTTAATGAGTTCAGCATAGTCAATTAGTAGGTAATTAATGAATACTTATCATAGGTTGGCTCATAGTAAATATGTATAGGGGCCAGACTGACTGGATATCATTTGTATCTTTTATGCTTTCTTTAGTATGGGTCTCCTTTGTGTTTCATTTCGTAGTCTATAAAGTGACATCGATAATGCAAACCATGCCCTAGGGTTGTTGTGAAGATGGTAGGTGTCCTGTATCTTGGAGTTTTTTTGAACAGTGTTTGGCACATAGCTGGTGTCCTTTGTTAGCTCTTAACAGCTGTTGTGAGTGTTCTGTGAACCAGCTGAGCATGGACACTCAATTAGATTTCCATGTATTTGGGAACGACAGAGACTATGCAACATGCTAACTAACCCACAGCCTAGCTGGCAGAAGCAGGTTACTGCGGACTCGAGAATTCTGTTCTTTAAACTGCCTCCTGTCAGCAAATTCTGAAGGTGCACAGGTAGAAGTAGTGTGAGGCCTTTAAAGCATGCTCTGTGGAGAGCCTGCAGTGTAATGGTGGCTGAAGGATTGTACCCGCTTGGAGACTGCTTTATCCTTCAGTTTCTGGTGGACAGGTTGTAGGGACAGGTGTCCTGCTAGCTGTGGCCTTCTTCATGGCAAGGTTGGTGTATTTTAGAAGATATCTCGCCATGATACTAAGGATATTTTGATGAGTTTCAGAACTGTTCAGTTCTTCCATTTTTCTTCTAGAGTTGGCTCGTTTTCCCTTCTTTGCCTGTTGCATCTTTTTACCTTCAAAAGACAAATGGCTTTTCCTTGAAATTTTGGATGTTTGTTGTTCATTTTTACCACAGGGAGTTTGAAATGTTTAGATCTGTGGTTCTTGGCCTCAACTGCACATTAGCACCACCCAGAGAGCTCTTAATGAAATAGAATTCTTTGGGCTCAGAGCCCAGACCTATTCATCACAACCTCTAGGGAAGATGGGGCTTAGACACTGGTGTATTTAAACCACCCTCCCGGAGATTCACATGTGAATACAGGATTCAGCACCCTTCCTTTAGCGTGTAATAATGAGGTCTCCTGGTCACTAGGGCTCCTACTTTAATTTATCACAAGACTGCTTGTTACTCATCTGGCTCCTGATTTCTGTAGATTTGAAAGGTTGACATCCTCTGACAGAGTTTAGCTAAGCTCGTGACCTTCTGCAATCTTTATCTTAGGTTGAATTTTTCACCCGCATAACAGCAATCTGCCCCACTTCACCAGTATACAGATCTTCAAAAAAGAGAATTTTCTCCCAGAGAATGATACTGGATAGTTCTACCTGCTGGAGATGGGGGGGGGGGGCGATTTACAGGTATAACAGATCTGTATGGAACTGCTCACAAGGTCAGACATCCCAAGGAGGTGAAATACTGAGGCTGAGCCTCCTCTCTGCTAAGTGAGTAGGACCTGCTCACCACATACTGCCCCAAGTAACTTGAACAGTGAGTCTTGTGGTCAGTGTACCTGGACCTGCCTTATGTTAATTAGTCCTCAGTTGTGGTTGAGACAGTTAACTTAAAAGGAGAATTTGTTTTGGAGGTCTCAGTTCACTGTTACCTGGCCTTTCGCTTTTTGGGGGTAGAACGGGAGAGAAAGTGATGGTGGGAACCATGTAGTGGCACGTGTTCTCAAAAGGACATGCCTCTAGGACTTGCCTGTTGCAGGGAATAAGATCCTCCAGCCTCCAGAACTTTCTTGCCTTTTGAAGGTTTCATCACCAGCCACTAGTGCAATCAGCTGCTGAGCAAGATTTATATACACAGCGTAGGGGGACGTAACAAAACCCCAGTCTGAGGTAGAATCCAATCTGGTCTTGCTATTTATGTAGCACAGCTACTCACCCATCCTGTGCAGGGGGTTTCTACAAAGCTATGCATTTTCTTCTGTCAGAATGTTTGTTATTAGTGGTGGTAATTAAAGTAGACTAAAGAATTGCTTTGTGTAGCTTTATGTAGCAGTGGGAGGGGAGGAACTGGAGTAGCCACTAGAAAGTCTGAGACACCAGGGAAGAGAGAGGCTCCCAGGACTCAGCGAGGATGACTTTAGCCAAAATGCACAGTGAAGGAGAGATAGAACCCGTAGAGACCACCTCCCCTAGATAGGCATGGCACCTAGTTGAGGGATGGGGCCACCCACCCGTCTCAAAATTTTTAACCAGAAATGTTCCTGTCCAAAGGAAAGATAAGGACAAAAAATGGAACAGAGATTGAAGGAAAGGCCATCCAGAGACCGCCCCACCTAGGGATCCATCCCATCTGCAGACACCAGATCCAGACACTATTGCTGATGCCAAGAAGCGCTTGCTGACAGGAGCCTGGTATGACTGTTCCCTGAGAGGCTCTGCCAGCACCTGACCAATACAGATGCAGATACAGCCAACCATCAGAAGCCCAGGGACCCCAATGGAAGAATTAGGGGAAGGACTGAAGGAATTGAAGGGGATTGTAACCCCATAAGAAGAACAATACCAGCTAACAGACCACTCAGCTCTCCCAGAGACTCAACCACCAACCAAAGAGCCATGGAGGGACCCATGGCTCCAGATACATAGGTAGCAGAGGATGGCCTTATCTAATATCAGTGGGAGGGGAGGCCCTTGGTCCTGTGGAGGCTCGATGCCCCAGCACAAGGGGATGCTGGAGCAGAGAGGTGGGAGTGGGTGGGTGGGTGGGGGAACACCCTCATGGGAGCAAAGAGGAGGGCAGAGAGGGAGATGGGATGGGGGCTTGTGGAGAGGTAACTGGAAAGGGGGATATCATTTGAAATGTAAATGAATAAAATGATTAATAAAAAAAAGTAAGTGTCCTGTATGAGTGTACATGGTACTTATAGTGTTCTGGACTAGTCTGCAAAGAGAAAGACTGGGTGAGGGTTCACATCTTTCTCCTACTGCTGTGAAGGCTCCTAAGTTTCAGACCTAGAGTCTTGAGATGTCCCATTGCAAAGGGCTTGAGGGCTAAAGCATTCTGACTTCCAGAGCCCGCATATGCATGGGTTCCTGTTAAGTTTGCATTTTCCCTTTTTTCTCTCTTTCTACTCTTATGTTTCTTTTAATTTCATAAAAACACTATGCTCCAGGTTTTATTAGCAAGTAGCAAAGCACAAAGAAATATATGTACATTTTTGGGTCTGAAAATGATGTGGTTTCTCTATTTATTTATACAGTTCTTTAATCATTCCAAAAAGACAGAAAATGAACATGAAAGTTTTCATCTACAGGGTGAATCTTATTTCATTCCTAATCCATTATATTTAACACATAATATAAGGTATACACCTGAAATACTGCTATGTAAGTCTAAACATAGTTACTCTCTATGTGATAACACAGAAGGTTTCAGAGTGTGGCTTTTGTCCTTTCTGGTTATAAAATATTTACTGGATGTCATCTATGTGCAATGCTTCACCAGGTGCTCTAGTGATTGGGAGTGAAAATAAGATACAGTGACAGACACTGAGGTTGAGAAGCACACACAAACTGTGAAAGAGCAATGTGTCCTCTATGAGCTGTCCTGAGGGATTAAGGGTTGGTCTAAATGGGAAATAGGCAGTGAAGTCTAACTCTTCTGCTCCCTCCCTCGTTCATAGATACTTTGTTCACTCTCCGAATCTCACTTTTACTGATTCTTCCTAGAGGTGTACTGAAGAGTTTATTGTAAGTGGTTTTCTATGACTCATTCATAAATACTTTTGTTCGCTCTCTGGGTCTCATTTTTGCTGGTTCTACCTATAGGTTTATGGTGCAGTTTATTGTAAGTGGTATTTTAATACCCAAATCATAATTGTATTTTTTCTCCTTTGTTTTTCGAATTAAAACACATTTACTTAGAAAATAGTCGTCTTGTGTCATGAGATCTATTTCTGGGAGCCTTTCCATTGCTTTGCTCTAGGCTCAGGGTAGCTGAGACAAGCTTTGCAAAGCATATCAAATTAGGGTAGTCACTTGTTTACAATTATTTGTTTCTGCCTCCGTTTTCTCTGCTATGAGCCATTGCTGCTTAATCATGGTGAACCCATTGTTTCATGACAAAATGAAATAGGAAATTACTTTCAAAAAACTAATCATTCAAAGAACCAAAATGGCTATTAATAAATAACTTGTTGCAAGGCATGGTGGCATATCTTTGTATTCCTGTCTCTTGTGAAAGAGACAGAGGAGGACTGCATA
Organism: Uromys caudimaculatus; assembly: GCA_028551405.1. Taxonomy (NCBI): domain Eukaryota; kingdom Metazoa; phylum Chordata; class Mammalia; order Rodentia; family Muridae; genus Uromys; species Uromys caudimaculatus. Next base: position 11,471,907 of record CM052718.1, read on the forward strand.
TTGTAGGTCAACTACATAAGCTACTTACAGCAAGACCATATTTCAGGAAAGAAAGCAAAAACAAAAATCTGCTAACAAAACACTGAAAAAGCAATTGCAGGCATTTAGTATCTTGAGAAGTATATCTTTTTTGTTTGTTTGTTTGTTTGTTTTTTTGTTTTTGTTTTTACCTTGGGAGCAAGACGATAATCCGATCAAGCTCGAGAAGTACATCTTGTATCAGACAATTCTCTTAGTCCCGGGTTAGTCTCTGCTTCTGTGAGAACAGCATAGCTGAGTTATTCTTCTCTTCAAGAGAAAAGGATTATTTTGGCTAAAGGTTTTTGAGTCAAGGCAGGAAGGACATCATGATAGCAGTTCAGTGTGAAGGGACTCCGTCACCTTGTGTGTGCTAGGAAGCCAAAGGGGAGAGGAAAGGTCTGGGGTTCCAGTGTCACCTTTCAGAGAATGCCCAGTCACCCAGCGTCCTCCCACTAGCAACCAGTTCTTAGAGGTTTTCCTCTCCCCCCCTTAGCAACATAAGCTGGCATGTAAGCCTTTAGCATGTGCACCTTTTTGTTTTTGTTTTTGTTTCCAACCAAAATTTTATTACAAAGTTTGCCAAATATCAAATTAAAAACAACTTATACCTGATATCCAGACACTGTGGCACTGCCCGCCCTATCACTACCAGGCAAAGAACGCAATGTCTTTAGTCTTACCCAAAGTTTCCTAAGCTTATGAGCGCACACCATGTTGATATCAGAAAAGATAAAAGAAAGCAGGAGAGAAAAACACCTGCTGACCACCTCAGGAAGGCAATGGCAGTGTCATAAACAGAGTCTAAAGAATTACAGATTGCAGAGTGTGACACGCCACGATCACAGCTACGTACACACTCTGAGCTACAGGGCAGGGTGAACTGAATACTTTGCATCTGGCTCATGTGTGCAGTAAGAGACCCAAGTGTACACACCAGGTGTACACACTAGGTGTACACACTAGGTGTATAGCATCCTTATGTTTATTCTGAGGACACTGTAGCTTTGAATAAAAAAGTCTAGTGAACTTGTCACTTGTCCTGCTCTGCGACAGTTACTAGGAAACTAATCAACCTCACTAAAATTGAACTGCTACAACCAGCTTATGCAATCTCTTAAACTGAGAGAGAAAACTTAAAGTTGTATCAGGTAGAACTCCTTTCTAGAGAGTTCTAAAAACATAAAGGATACAAAATACTATCAACT